>VZTM01018160.1:0-10344 GCA_013400555.1 Jacana jacana
ATTCTGTGATTCTATGACCAGCCCTTTGAAGACCATCTAGTCCGTTCCCCTTGCAACAACTCAAAGCCCCATCCAACCTGGCCTTGAATTTTTCCAGGGACTCAGATTTCCATCTCCCACCTCTCTGGGCAACCTGGGCCAGAATCTTAGTCAGCTGCAGGCAAAACTATGCTGGCTCTTGCCAAGTCAAGCAGAAAGTCTCAGTTGGCTTTGAGGGTGTAGAGTAAGAGAGATGAGAGTGATCAGAAGGAGGCAACGATGGTCCTGCCTGTTCCTCACATCCTTGGCTTCTGCGCAGCTTCAGACACACGCCAGGAATGCATTTCCTCCCAGGTGGAATTTCCCCCAGGTTATTTCTGTGCTGAACCTCCTGCCAGTCAGGCCTGTGATTGCAGGATCATTATTGCGTGGACACGGCGCATCAAAGCAAGGGATACAAAAAATAAGTAATTAGTTGTCATATGAAAATCTGGCCAGTGCGTGTCCAGAACGGCTCATTTAATGCCACCTCAGGTGTGCCGGTATTTCACCCTCATGACGTCACCCTGGCACCCCTTTCCCCCCGTTTCTGCAGTGCTTTGAAGGTCATTCAGGCTCCGAACCGGGCAACCCTGTGGGTGCTGGCTGCACTTGGAAGCGTGTTCTGTACCAGCGCCCTGTAATGTGCCTATGAGAAAATCTCACGAGAAGGAGACCCAGGCAAACATGCAACCTCAGGCCTTGGCAAGTCGATGAAAAGCAAAATACAGACATGCAAAAAAAACCCCAACAATATAGACAAAAGCATATAGCAAAAATAAAGCAAATAGGAGTTGTTTTTGTTCCTGTTTCCACTGAAAGTTCAGCAGATGCTGTCCCGCTGAGTGTGAGAGCGCAGGGAGGTCTGTGTGCTGATGGTGCTGAGATTTAAACCCGGGTTTTACAGCTCTTACTTCACATATTTGCAGTTCCCCCCGTCCCTCACCACAAGGCTGCACCGCGCTGGGGGGATGGCAGGACACGCTGGTGAAAGGGCCTGTGTCACAAAACCAAACCCAACTTTCTCCGGTCTCTTCCTAAATTCTCCTGGCTTCCTTCCTCGTTATGTAACACGATGTGCTGCACAGACTTCCCAGCTAAGCTGCCAGAAGCTCATCTGCTGTCATTTCTGGGTAGAGGATGTTCCCACAGGCCCTTGAAGCTACAAAAGGAGATTTTTTTGATGCTGCTGTTGTCTACTTCATTTTTTTTTTAATTATAATTATTTTAATTTAATAAAGGTGACGGACTAAGATTTTATGCATTTTATTTGTAACTGTATTTTAGTTCTTAGGCATATGGTTAAAAATTATCTGCTGTGGTGAGACCCCACCTGGAGCACTGCGTCCAACTCTGGGGCCACCAACATCAGAAGGACAGGGATTGTTGGAGCGGGGCCAGAGGAGGCCATGGAGATGCTGGGAGGGCTGGAGCCCCTCTGCTGGGAGGACAGGCTGAGAGAGCTGGGGGGATCAGCCTGGAGAAGAGAAGGCTGCAGGGGGACTTTAGAGCCCCTTCCAGTCCTTAAAGGGGCACCAGGAGAGATGGGGAGGGNAGAGAGATGGGGGGGGACTCCTGATGAGGGAGGGGAGCCATAGGATGAAGAGGATGGGTTTGACACTGGAAGAGGGAAGATTGATATGAGGTATTGGAAAGAAATTCCTTGCTGTGAGGGTGGGGAGAGCCTGGCCCAGGTTGCCCAGAGAAGCTGTGGCTGCCCCATCCCTGGAGGGGTTCAAGGCCAGGCTGAATGGGGCTTGGAGCAACCTGCTCTGGTGGGAGGTGTCCTCGCATGGGGCAGGGGGTGGCACTGGGTGGGGCTTTAAGGTCCCTTCCAACCCAAACCAGTCTATGATTCTATGGTTCTATATTGAGCTCTTTGTCTGATATTGCAAATTGCAGGAGTTCCCAGATTCTTGCTGGAAATTCAGCATTGTTCCTCTCTTGGAAATTTAGGCTGCATTTTCCAATTTATAGCTGGTTTGGCACTTCTGAGGTCTCAGTACACAACACTGCCATGGGACTGGGTGGGTGCTTTCTCAGTGCTGCGGGACAGTGTTCCCTTCGGGTGCTTTGGGAAGAGCAAATGAAGTTCAGAGCTGTGCTGAGGCAATAGTCATTCCTGGAAAAGGCATCATCCTCCTTCATGTTGATCAAATGCAGGTGCTCTACAGAGGGACACCAGCGCAGTCTGCAGTCTGCAGCTAGGACTTTTTGTGATTCGAAAAATACCCTGTAATGAATGGATTTAGTGACTTGGTTAATCTCGTGTGTTATCTGGATTAGATGAAAAACTAGTGTCTTTTAGGCAACCAGACTGTGCTCTCTCTAAAGTGGTTTTGAAGCAATTTGTAGTGGCAGAGCACTTCATCGTCACCCTCTGCCCCTCAGTGTTGTTCCAAGGAGTCAATAACTCTTTGGTCTTAGTGGAATCAGGGGTTGCTTCTGCAGTTTTACTTGTTCTTCCTTTCCTGCACAAGTATCCAGCTGCCACTGCTACCTGCCTACATCCACACAACCCTTTCTGAACCAGTTACACTCCTGTATCTGGAAAAAATCAGTCATCTTGGACTCTCTCAAAATACAAGACTCAGGGGCCGGTTTGCTCAGAGATTTCCACTGGTCCTGCCCTGCTCGGTCCCATCCAACCTGAGAGGTTCTCTGTAGAGGTCTGCAGTTCTGTTTGCATTATGTTTTCCCATTAAAAAAAACAAACAAAAACCCAACAAAACCCTAAACCTGCCAAACAATTGTTTTCCAAAACTTAAATGTGTTTCTAATTCATGGAAATCTGAAGCTGCTTAGGACACAGGAAAAAAAAACAACCCCAAACCCAACCCACACCCCCCAAACCAACCATCCCAAGCATTCCAGACTTTAAAGGGAACAGAATTAAGGCAGAGGGACCTTTAGCTGTGGAAAACGATGCCCAGGGTGTTTTTTAAATCCTGCTTTACAGACTTTCTTCTTTTTAAAAAAGAAGATTTGTCAAGCTCAGAATTCACCTGGTCCCCCCGACTGCAACAGTCGCCGTGATCAAGGCTGGAGGTGTGGACAGGGCGAGGAGAGAAAGGAGAAAGGGAAGGAAGGGGAAGGGACCTGATGTGTCTGCAGGTGCTTCCACTGCTGTCCCTGCCCACCAGGTACTGATGGTATGTCTGTACATCTATATGTGTGTATATATATGATGTATCCTACCCTCCCTGGTACAGGTGATCTCAGCCCTCAGGTTCTTACTGCGGGAGCAGTACGGGCTCCACACCCGCTCACAGCTTTTCCTTTCTGTTATCCATCTCTCTCTGGAAATTCCCACGGCAGCCAAACATGACGACCTGCAAGAGGGAGCTCCACCTTTGGTCAGCACAAAGGCAAACATACTTTTGTGTCATCTGGCATTAGATTAATTAAAAAAAAAACAAACAAAATAAATCTTCAGGCACATGGGCTGGAGTGGCTTTTCCATGCTGAGTTTTGTAATAATGGGTTTAACGTGTGGGAAACCAAAAAGCTAACAAAGCTGGATGGTTTGTTGGCCAGGCAGGTAGAAACACAACTCCTTTGGTTTCAGTCTCTCTCAAGAAACTTGAGTGCTGCAGACTGGTGATTTGGAGGTACATGGAAGGATGTGTGACCTGTACTGCCAGGGAGAGTTTGGATGGGCAGGTACTTTTACTTGTCCTCAGAACTAAGCAGCAAACAATTCTGGGGATGAAGTAGCCCAAAGTCTAGGGTAAGCGACAGAAAATCCGTTTTTAAGGTGAGCAAGGTATACCCTCTTTATCAATCGGCTATGGAAAAGCACTGCTAGAAACTGTGTTGATGTAAGGCTGTTTACACACCTCTTCAGCCATTCACAGGAGCTGTGGAAGAAACAACACACTTGGGTAATTACACAGCCCCTATAAGTGCGTTATTTACAAAACTTCTGAAGCCACTCTAAATAGCTGATGCAAAGGAATTTGTCAAGCTATCCAGAAAAATGAACAAGGGAAATGTACCTACAGACATATATATACACCTAAGGTAAAGGCTGGAATGATTTAATACTCTGCAAGCAAGCTCCTCTGACTCTTGCAGCTTACAAAACCTGCAAGCTGGTCAGCAAGAGCAAATGCCTACCAGCTGTCTTCTTTTTTTTTTATCCTAATGATCTTCTCCCCTGTATTCACCTTTCCTGATAAACCCAGATTACTTCTCTGGAGCAGCTGCTGCCAGCCTCCCCTCCTGCCTTAAGAGACCGGGGAGCTGCTTTGCCAGGTTCTAACCATTTTTTCACTTGGGTGACCTGATGAGCGCTCCCTTGTGCCTCCATCAGCGGAGAACCCATCCTACTGCAAATGGAGGCTTTTCCTTCACACCCTGGACTGGAGAAACACCTCTGAGACACCAAAGCACTTTGTTCTGTCCCTCTGACTCTCCTGCTGGGCTCCACGCAAAAAACGTTTATGTATACACTTGTCCCTAAACTAGGTTTATCTTGTTAAATCTAAGGGTAACTTTTTCTAAGGTGAGACTCACTCTCTAATTTAGATATGCCCTTCCACTATCTTTCTTTTAAATTTTTTTATTTTTTTTTTTTACCATGTTGGGTGGTTTCTCTCCAGGGCTTTGCCCCGGTGGAAGAGCCTCTCATTACCTTCCCACCTGCCTCTCGTTACCTTCCAACCTGCCTCTCGTTACCTTCCCACCTCTTTAGAACCTTCTCCAGCTTGTCCCAGCCCATGGGATCAGGAGAAAGAAAGAGCTTTGCCCCCTCCCATATCTTAAGCTGGGGGAGGTTGGGGTTTGACTCGCTGTGACTGGCTGGGGGGACCTTGACTCGCGCTGGGCTTCTCTGCTGCCTGGTGAGCGTGTTTGGGGGTGGTGGGGTAGCTCGGATGCTCCTCTGTGTGGCTTTTCCTATGGTTGCAAAGCCAGGATCCTGTCCCGTGGTGAAGAAGGCATGTGAGGGGTGGGGCCTGTGATGGGTCCAAGCTCGTGGATGTGGTTGTTTGAAGGCTTCGGAGTTCCAGCATGACTAGGCCCAAACCAGAATTGGATCCTTAAGAAGGTGAGTAGTGTCTTTAGTAGCTCTACTACCAACGCGCTGAGGGAAGCAAAAGACTTTTTAATCACTCATTCTGTGGGGTTAATTTTTTTCCAGCTCGTGCATTTCCCTGTTTCCACGGCCATGGCTCCCCCTGGCTGTACCAGGGCCTGAGGCCTCCTGCCCCTCGCCTGTGGGGAATTGCTTTCCTGGTTATGACATCTCCGTTCCGTGTTACGTACCCTGCTTGCTTTCGAAGCTAGAAAGCTGAGGCAAAAAACACTAGCTTGCAGCTGGCTGGCAGGCAGTTAGTCTGTCTAGCAATGCTCTTTCGTAAGTGCTGTGACTGACAGTTTACTATTTTATCTGCTTTCTAGCAAGTCCCAACACTGTGTTTATAACCAAGCCCCCTCTCCTACCACTGTTAAAACTAGGCTCTGAGCCTAGGTTCTGCCTCCTTTTCCTTCTGGAAATTAACTGCAGAGCTTGGCCCATATGCTATATGCATTTTTATATTTATTTTTTTTCTCCCCTCTCTCTCTTTGTGACTTAGATTTGTATCTTGAGTAATTGAATCACATTCTAGAAGAAGGAATTTCATTTCCCCCCGTGCTTGGCACAGTTAGCAGAACAGCGCTGCTTTTCTGCGAGAGCTGTGGACAAATAACAAAAGAGCAAGAGCGTGTT
Source organism: Jacana jacana (assembly GCA_013400555.1). Lineage (NCBI taxonomy): Eukaryota > Metazoa > Chordata > Aves > Charadriiformes > Jacanidae > Jacana > Jacana jacana. Next base: position 5,732 of record VZTM01018160.1, read on the forward strand.
TTATTGGAAAGGCACATGTGCTCAGCCATGTCAGCCTCACAAGCTGATTCTTTATGTCCTTTGCCTGTTGAGCTTCAGTTTACTGCTGCCTTGCTCTTTTCACAGACCTTTTAATCCTAGGCTAATAGGATAAATTAACACTCGCGTACCAGCAATCAGTGTTTCTACGTTAACCATCCTGATAGAGCCTAATAACTTGCAGCCAGCAGTATTGCAAATATATATTCTACAAATTATATAGAATAAAGTATATAATATATATTGTAAATATTTCAGTTTTATAATATAACTTTGAAACCCTAGCCAAATTCCAGGTGCTGGGAGCTCTGCAATTAGAGAGGAAAAAGCTATTTCCCTGGAGGCTAGAGGCATAGTATGGACCTTCTGCAGTCAGAAATGACTTATAGCACCTGATTCTTGCTGCCAAGCTTTCTTCTGAGACCTAAGCATTCCCTGAGGATGAATTATGTTCCTGGTTATTACAGTTGTGGAAAAGCCAAATGAGGAATAAAATCCATCAATATGCACGTTCTTCATCTGCTGTGTGCTGATGTATTTTTCCCACTAGGCCCGAGAGTAAGAAATAAGAACTAAATTTAAAACCATAGGAGGTTTTTAACTCAAAAAAAATATGCTGATAGCAGTGGAAAGTAAACATTCGCTTATCCCAAGCATTTTAGCAGAAAAGTTCAACTATCTGCTGTACTTTGCTATGCCAGACAGCCTTTTTGGTACCTACACCTTCCTGTTGGCTCCAGTGAAGTTGTGGTGTAAGAGTAAAGAAATATAAAACATGTATTTTGTGAAAGCTGCATTCACTTTTTTGTTAGAAACTTTCTCAATGCAAACTTCTAAACTTGGCAGTAGTCTGTCCTCTCAGATAGTTGAAAAGCTGTTGGATGTGTGTTATTTACAAAGTGCTAATATGCCAACAGAACGGCGCTTTATTATTTCCCAATGCTGTTCTTGCAACTCTTGATTATTCAATGTAGATGTAGTTGCCTGCTCAGATTCTAACTGGCTGTGGCAAGCAGAGGGCTTTAGAAGCTTGTTTTTCTTGTTGCAATACAAGTGACCAAAGGTGTAAAATCCAGTGCTGTGTAAGGGCTTTCCAATAACTACGCTGTTACAGTTGTGTGCTTGCTCAATTTCTGCCATTTAATGTAAAAGTTCCTGACAGCAGCATGAAAAAAACTTAATCCAGGATCCAGAGCAAGGCTTGGGCTTGAGTCACACAAAGGTAACTGGTGTTCAATCTGACAAGCTTTGCCAGTGGCTTTCAGGGAAGAGCTGCATTGTTCTGCTCGGTGGGAATTCCCTAATGAGAGTCCTAGAAGTGGATGCGTGGTATTTCTGGTGATTGTCCAGCAAGATGTGAGGTAGCTCCTGATAGTGTGTGTATGTATACATATAAAATATTGTATATATTCTACTTGGGTTCTTTAGGTACTTATTTATTAAGGCCTGGAGAATAAGTCTTATGAGGATCGATTGAGGGAGCTGGGACTGCTTAGTTGGAGGAAGAGGAGGCTGAGGGGAGACCTCATCCCTTTCTACAACTGCTTGAAAGGGCATTGCAGAGAGGTTGGTGCTGGTCTCTTCTCACGGGCAATGAGCGACAGAAGGAGAGGGAATGGCTGCAAGCTGCAGCAGGGTAGGGTTAGGCTGGACATGAGGAAAAAGTTTTTCCCAGAGAGAGTGGTCAGTCAGTGGAATCAGCTGCCCAGGGAGGTGGTGGAGTCCCCATCCCTGACTGCGTTTCAGAGTCGATGAGATGTGGTGTTGGGGGATCTGGTGTAGGGGAGAACTTGTAGAGTAGGGCTGAGGGTTGGACTTGATGATCCCAAGGGTCTCTTCCAACCTAAATGATTCTATGATTTCTGTATACACATATAAAAAAGTCGGTGGTATATAAGGTAGGGTGTAAGAAAGCTGGGGATGACAATAAACCAGAGTGGTGGCTGGCAGTTTGATAGAGGCAAACTTCTCCTCGGAGGCCTGGAGGGAGCACTGATGGGACATGGATGGAGAGATGTGGCCATGAATGTGGCCCAGAGAGGTGGTGGAGTCTCTGTCTCTGGAGATGTTACAAGTTCCTGTGGGACCTGCTGTAGGAGGACCTGCTTTGGCAGGGACTTGGACTAAATGATCTCCAGAGGTCCCATGTCATTCTGTGACTGCTCAATCTCAGGAGCAACCTAAGGGTTTTTCCCTCTAGGCAAGAGATGCTGGCAGAGAACAAGACAGCTGAAACATGCATGGTGGGTGATAATGTTGCCTTTTCCTCTGTTTCAGAAGTTATGCAATTGCAGTGTCTGGCAGTGTCTTCCAGTAATTTGTGGGACCTGTTGCACAACTCAACAGAATTCAAAAAAGCAGAAGTGGTCCAAAAGATATTAAATAATATTAAGTGCTCTCACCTCATGTTTTATGAAAATCACTAGCTGGGTGGAGGTGAGAGATATTTGCACCATTTTATTTACCTATTTACAAAGGGGCAGGGAGGAACCAGCCCTGGTTCACTCTGTGAAGGCAGCCTGCTGGCCCCTGGGCAATTATGCAGCTCTGATTAATTGCAGCCCACACTGTCTGTTCTTTCTCCCTCTGTCTAAAGGCCAGAGGAGAAGTGATGCTGTGGTGTGTGTGATGAGCTTGAGGATCCTGTGGGGCAGTAAAGAAAACCTGGAGGTAGCTGGAGATGCGGCTGCATCAGGAAGGACCTGGCAGAGCTTCGGTGGTTTCTGTGGTTGTGGTGTGTAATGCATAAAGACAGAAATTCACAGGAAACCAGGATTTACAACTTGCAAGCAGTTTCTTTGATTTGAACTATGTCTATGTCATTTTTATGTTGAAAGACGGTAAAACTGTGCTTTGGTGTTTCTTATTTTGGCTCTCGCTGCCTGTTGACCTACTTGAACTTGCTAACTCAAATAGTGTAACACATTATAGATTCAGGGCCTTGAGTGCTTTAATGTATTTGTTCTTGGTCTTCAGAAAGCCTGATGTGTTAGCAGTAAGAATATGCTGCCAAAAAAGAAGCTCAACAACAAGTAATGGGGCTGATTTAAAAAAGGAGGAAGGGGAGAAAAAAAGAGCAATAGGGTACCTCAGGGTGCTCGCCTTCTGAGACCACACCAAGGCTGAAATGTGACCATGAAGGTCTGTAATAGTTTGAGTGGATAAAGCACTGGGAGGGTTGCAATTTACCTGATATTCACTGAGAAAGGTAACTTCAACCTCGATTAAATAATCTTTACCTTTAAGCCAAGTTCCAGAGTCTGTGGAAGTTACTGAAGGAAGGATTTCTGTGAGCTTCAGAGCCCGCATTCTTGTAGAGCTGATAACTTCAGCCAATGCAGTTTTGCTATAGAGTGGAGGCAATTCCTAGTGAAGACAGATAATTTTGTTATTTAATTGCACAAATCTGAAATTGTCTTTTTTATTTTAATCATCACTAACCACCAAAAAAATATTTGCAGTATCATAATTGTAAATTTTTTCTAGGTCAGTCACCTCATGTTTGATTTATCTAATTTAGATGAGTTTGAGACCCAAAATTGCATGATAGTAATATAAACCCTTAAAAATTCCAGGAGTAGAGACATTAATCACCCAGTGAGGTAGCTTTTGGAGAGGAGTGGTATTCCATGTTGGGTGGAGATGAAAATGCTATGAAGAGTTTTCCTTGAAACTGCAAATCACTGTTATTTGTCCCTTAAACTGTAAGGTCTTTGAAAATGGAGTAGAACAATCAGGAGCTATGTGTAAGCTCAGTTCATCTGGCTTTGTCTTCCCATGGTGACTGTCCTGTCGATGCCAACAGGTTCTGTCACCAGCTGTGTACCTTGGCCTCCAGACTCTGTGAGTGGAGCAATCCATTGCTCCCATCTCCCTTCCACACCTGATCTTACAGATATCTGCGATTCCTACATCCAGCAAAACCAGCCCTAGCCTCATCCCCTAGTTATCCCCCCAGTTCTGCTTTTCCCTGGCCTCCAGAAAGCCTCCTTACCCAGGGCACTTCCAGCTCTTTGCCATGCTCACCTTCTTCTGCTCCTCCATGGCTTAGGACATCACTGCACCCCTTGGAGAGAGAAAGAGATCAAGCCCTGGAGCTTATCTGCAAATTAAAGCACTTCCAGCGCTGCCCACCACCACCACCACCCCCTGCCCCCTTTCTTTTTTTCTTAGTTTCATTTCTCTTTAGCATTTTGCTGTCAGCTTGAGCAAGCGAGAGCCGGGGAAAATGTCCTGTTAGGAGTTCCACCAATGCTTCCTCTTTGGGAGATGAGTTGAAAAGAGCTGCCCTTTCTCCGTTTGAGCAGCACTCTGAGAGCGTTCGCCCTGGCTTGCAGGTATCGCATTGATCTGAGTTGTGTCACCCCAGCTGGTGTAAATTGTTTTGCATCTGGAATGGAAAGAATGGGGTAAAAAAAAAGCACAGCTGAGCAGGCCCTTAATCTTCGCTTCCAGGTAGAAGAAGCTCGGGTTCGGTTTGCGGCGTGTCGAGATGAAGATCAAACCTCCCATATGAAAAAAAGGGAAGTGCTGATGAAGACTTCAGCAGTTTCCTACCAGCTGCAACTATCTTCTGAATTTGGAGGGGGGGGGGG
>VZTM01018160.1:17619-74270 GCA_013400555.1 Jacana jacana
GGGGGAACCAGAGGATTAATTTAGATTAGAAGTTAAGCATATCTGGATAAAAGTAAACAGTTGGATTGCAGCTCTTATTCTACGGGAGTTTTTTATAGCTCTTGATTGAATAGTCCTGCCCATGGTCCGTGTTACAGCTCATTGGCACTCCTGCACGGCACATTCGGTTTGGTTTTTATTAGGCGCTTGCCTTTTAACTCGTTTCCCTTTTCCATTATACATTAACTTCGCCTTCGGTTTTAGGTACACAGGATTGCAGCCTGTCAACAAGCTTCTGTTACCTTTCCAAGCTGTCTGTTAAAGCTACGAGGGCAGATAACAACACTCGGAAGTGGAGGGATAGGAACCTGGCTATCGGGGTGTGCCTTGGACGTGAGGGAAAAGGAATGATGGATGGAAGGCAGGCATTCAAAAGGTCAGCCCTGCTGGAAATAGGCTGTGGTTAAAATACTGGCTTGTAGGAATGTTGGTAAATGATAAGGACTTGACATATAGGTGGATTGAGCAGGCTAGTTTTATTACTGAGGCTTCAGGGTTTTTTGTTTTTTAAGGTGAAAGACAGGAGGGTGAGCGAAGCAGAGACCATGGAGCCTGAGCTGGGAGTGTAGAGAGCCAGTTCTGCAGTGCACTGGAGCATCTGGTCCCCACTAATGAACAAAGCCAGAATTAAATGTAGTTTTTTTGTATGCCCAAGATTCTGAAATAAGGTGTGTGGTGTTTGTTTCCAGTGCTGAAGCATTGCCTCAGAGTAAAGAATTTTAAGGATTAGTTTTAAATGTTTTTAACACTGTCAATGTTTTTAACAATGTCAAACACTTTGTTTCCCCGTGTTTGATCTGGACAAATATAAGGAGCAAGTGTTAAAATGTACCTTGGGTTGTTTGTAGTTTATCAGCTGCCAGTCAGGGCTTAGAGGGCTCAGTGCTGAAGGGTGCAGTGACCCCCTTGCTGTTGCCTTCGTAGGGCTTGTTTTCCCTCCAGCAAGGGTTGGTGTCAGACATGCTGCTGAGGAGGTGATGGCTCCTCACAGATAAACCTAGAGATACAGGACACGGTCTGTTCTGCAGGAAACAGAGCAAAGTCTCTTGCATCGGGCAGGCTGTCCATTGGAATGCCCAGCTTCATCTCCACCCTGTGTGTCAGAGGGGAATACGTCAATCCTTGGCTTTCATTCAGAGGCAATTACTGTGATTGTATCAAACACTTTAAAATCATTTTTTTCAACACTTTAGAACCAAAGGGTTGTCTTTTAAGACGGTTTGGTTTGGTAAAAGCGTTGGTCTTGTGTCCCAGGCAGATTTCTCACTTTGGTAATGGGTCTGCCCATGGGTTTGTTTGTTAGTTTGCTGGCTGCATTGGAAAAGTCTGGAGTTGTGACAGATGGAGCTGTCACCAGAGGCTGTGCTGCTGGGATGTTTCCATGCAGCCCACGAAGTCTCCCATGCAAAGAAATCCCTCTGTGCCTCCTGAGAAGCTCTGGGGATTGAAGCATGTGCCGGTGTCGTGGGCAGGTGGGCTCATGAGCTGGCAGTGTGTGTGAGTTGTCAGGGGATAAAGCCAAAAAACCTCCACTCGCACACAGGTGAGCCAAAACGAGGGTTTTTCTCCCCCTCATCTGGCACGCAGATGCTGGGCAGGCAATTAATTCCTCGTGGCCCTGACTTCAGCAGCCACAGGAGGTGGCTCCCAGCTCGGGATGGCATGTGGGTTAGTCCCATCACAATACAAGGAAGGACGATGACCCGAGGGAATAAAGTAAGGCAGTGTGTTTCCTTCTTTCCTGTGGTGGAGACCAGAGCTCATCAGGGCAGTGGCAGGAGCACACTCTAGGTCATCCCATGGGAGATTCCTCTTGGCCACTGTTTCTTAGGGATTCGTAATTGGAAAAGGATGGATCTCCTCCCTGTGGCTGGAGGATCCGGTTTCATTTAACCTCCTGAATCTCAACCTGATTTCACAGTTGGAAACTCTTTACTGATCAGGATTCTACCCAGAGTGTGTAATTTTTACCTAATGATGATGAAGCAGTCCCATTAAGTGCGAAGCACGGAACAAAGGTTGAATTCTGGTCAGATCAGATTGAGGGGGCTCAGTTCCTGTGTGGAACAAGGCACAGAAATTAAAAAGCTGCAAAATTAAAAATATAAACAAGCAGCAGCTCACAATGGTGAAAGCTAACATGAAAATGCATATTTAAAAAGAAAAAATAATCAAAGTGCATGTTTAGATGTTTTTAGGTGTGTTTTAATACTGCTACTTGAACAATTAACACAAACCAGGTTGGAGGTAAGTGTTTAGACCTGTCTGATACCTCAATTCACACAGCCTGGCTTGGAGGTGAACCCTTAGCTCTTAGAGCCTGGCAGGTTCCCAGGCAGAGCCTCTAACCCCTGTCAGCTCAGCAGCCACAGGGAACAGCCAGACTCCCCAGTACCTGGTTTTTTACCATAAGCTGAATGGGGAAAAAAATTACAGAACTATTCTATCAATGTAATTTATTAATTTATTTTTTTTCCCCAGTTTGACCTCAGGGTGAGCTTGACTACAGAGAAAGTGCTCTGTCTGGTTGGTTTCCTCTGATGACAAATGTAGCTGCTTTTACGGTGAAAGGAGAAAATCTCTTTTAAAGGAAAATGTGAGCAGAAACCCCTGAAACCCCACGTGGGAACTTTGGTGGGTATAGCACAGAAAAACTACATCTAAGACACTTCTGGTTTTACCCTGACTGGAGAGAGCACTTACTGACTGGGCTGCTTTTATGTTACGTTTCCTGCCACACTTTGCAGCGCAGAAGCTGTAGGAGGGATTTTTTTTAAAACAAAAAATTTCCCAGTCATAAATTTGTGACCAAAAAAAAAAACTTCTTCTGGGTTACCCTTGAAGAGAGAGTACGGGGAACTAACCAGTTAGGAATGGTTATTTCCTGAGTGGAATTTCACAACCAGCTCTTGCAGAGTTCCTGGTAGCTCAGGGAACTTCAGGTCTTGAGATCAGCCTGGGTTGAATGAATCCCCTGCGAAGGGCCCGAGCTTTGATCTTGATGTACGTATGCTTTACTGCTGATGTGTCGACTGTTAAGTTTCCTTTTGGCCTTACACTGTCCAAAATTGCCATCCACTTCTCTCAAAAGAGACTCCATGCGTAGAAGACAAGAGTATATGTTGAAGTGATCAGTACTTGGTATATATCTCCATGCCTTTCTGGTCTTAGGCCACTGGCATGTGGAGGACCATTAATAAGGTGAGTCAAGTAGAGCTGTTATCCCTGCCCTCTGTTCCTTCCTTGTCCCACTCTGCTCCAGCTCACCCCGAGCCACTTTCTTCCAAGCAGCACCCCCTCTCTTTTGCAGGACCACTGCCCCTCAGCTCTTCTTGCAGGTCATCTGCACTGGTTGTGATAGAGGGCGAGGTGGTGGAGCCCAGAGAAGTGGTGGGGTCTCTGGAGACATTCAAACCCTGCCTGGACACATTCCTGTACAACCTGCTCTGGGTGGACCTGCTCTGGCAGGAGGGTTGAACTGGATGATTTCCAGAGGTCCCTTCCAACCCTGTGTGATTCTGTGAGGAGGACCCAGGCTCTTCCCAGCTGTGCTTCCCCTCCCTGTTGGCACCAGAGGGGCCAGGAATGGTGGGCCCTTGGCAGTCCAGAAACTGAGAATCTGCAGACCTCACTTCCTGTATCAAATGCTGCTTCTTTCATGGGAAGGTGATTTCCCACTGCAAGGGTCAGCTCTGAAGTTAACAAAGGCATCTGGCTGCTGTCAGAAGGCTCTATGTATAGCCTTTTAGCTAGGTGAATGTGTTTTATGTGCTTTTATTATATGAAAGTCCCATGCCAATGAAAAACATCATAAAAATTGTTGGTTTGTAGTTTTTAACAGCATTCACAGCCAAAAAATGGGCCAAATTGGCAGGAAAAGGGAAGTTTGAAGTGACCTGCGTGTGCATAGCTACAGCTCTCCTTCATGGAACTAACTTTTCCCTTCAATTCCCTTCTCTTCCTGCTGTTATTTGTACTCTTATGCATCTGGATAGGGACAGGTGGAGGATGCTTGTGTTTCTGTTCATGTGAAAATAACGTGTATGCTTCACTTACCCATTGGCAGTGAGATGCCTGGGGTGAAGTCAGACCTGGTCAGGCCAATGGGGAAAGGATGGGGCAAGTCAAGCCCTGCTAGAAGAGGGGAGAGGGTTTTGCAGTAGTGTCAACCATGAGCAAAGGCCGAGGAAAATCTGAGTGGGGACACAGTAGAATCCTGGAATGAATCCTAGAATCATTCAGGTTGGCAGAGACCCTTGGGGTCATGGAGTCCAACCATCAGCCCCACTCTACAAAGGTCTCCCCTACACCAGATCCCCCAACACCACATCCAATCTACTCTTAAACGCAGTCAGGGATGGGGACTGCACCCCCTCCCTGGGCAGCCCATTCCAGGCTCTGACCACTCTTGCTGGGAAGAATTCTTTCCTCATGTCCAGCCTAACCCTACCCTGCTGCAGCTTGCAGCCATTCCCTCTTGTTCTCTTGCTAATTCCCTGTGAGAAGAGACCAGCTCCAACCTCTCTACAATGTCCTTTCAGGCAGTGGTTTGGGTCAGGAGGACAGCCCTTAAAGGTTACCCGGTCCAACCTCCCCTACAGTGAGCTGGGACATCTTCAACTCGCCTGCCTTGTGTAGAGCCCATCCAACCTGACCTTCTTGAATGTTTCCAAGGGTCAGGCATCCACCACCTCCCTGGGCACCCTGAGCTGGTGTCTCACCACCCTCATAAAAAATTTCTTCCTGATATACATAGTCTGATTCTTCTGTGTTCCATATCAGACAATTCTAGCTTTTGGAAACATAGTTATTTAAAAAAAAAACAAACAACAAAACAAACAAATGCACATTTTCCTTTCAGGAATAAAAATAGTTCTGTTTAGTAATTATTATTTTTTTTCCCAAAATAAGTGTTTGTATCTGACAGCCCCAGGGGCCAACAAGCGAGTTCAATTTGCCACTTGCCGTGGTATTTAGCTCCTGTGGAATATCCTCATTCAGTTCACGGCAAATGACTTCATCAGTGACTTGGATGAGGGAATAGAGTGCACTATCAGCCAGTTTGCTGGTGACACCAAACTGGGAGGAGTGGCTGACAGGCCAGAAGGCCGTGCTGGCATCCAGCGAGACCTGGACAGGCTGGAGAGTTGGGCGGGGAGAAATTTAATGGAATAGAACAAGGACAAGTGTAGAGTCTGGCATCTGGGCAAGAACAACCCCAGGTACCAGTAGAGGTTGGGAAATGACCTGTTGGAGAGCAGTGTAGGGGAAAGGGACCTGGGGATCCTGGTGGGCAGCAGGATGCCCATGAGCCAGCACTGTGCCCTCATGGCCAAGAAGGCCAATGGCATCCTGGGGTGTGTTAGAAGGGGGGTGGATAGTAGGTGGATCTACTCTACCCTGGTGAGACTCCCTCTGGAATATTGTGTCCAGTTCTNGCTTGGAGGAGACTGAGGGGGGACCTTATTAATGTTTATAAATCTGTAAAGGGTGAGTGTCAGGAGGATGGAGCCAGGCTCTTCTCAGTGACATCCAGTGATAGGACAAGGGGCAGTGGGTGCAAGCTGGAACAGAGGAGATTCCAGTTAAATATGAGGAAAAACTTCTTCAGGGTGAGGGTGATTGAACCCTGGCAGGGGCTGCCCAGGGAGGTGGTGGAGTCTCCTTCTCTGGAGACATTCCAAACCCACCTGGAGGCGTTCCTGTGTGACCTGCTCTGGGTGTTCCTGCTCCAGCAGGGGGTTGGACTGGAGGAGCTTTCAAGGTCCCTTCCAATCCCTGAGATTCTGTGATTCTGTGAATAGTTCTAGTTTTCTGTCCGGTGTGTGTTTCCTACTGGAGTTGTCTGCCTGGAGTACTGGGGTCAGGCCCTCACCCAGCTGAGTGCTAACCTTTTCCCCTTTCACACTGTCTATTTTATGCGCTCTTTTCCCATCTTGAAATTATTGTTGTAAAAACTTCCCCCTTAGTGTATAAATTGAGACCTGCATTATTTATCTCTCTTTAGGGTTTGGGGAAAACAAAAATAATAAAATAATGCAGAAATAACCCTTTCAGACTAAATATTTTAAAATTTCCAGAAGAGATTAGCAATCCTGTAGTTGCCAAAACCACAGTGTGGCGGAAGTATGGTCACAGCTGAAAAATGCAGAGCAAACAAGCCCTAGTCCCCAAAGGCTGTTTTCATTTAAGGGAAAATCCTCCTCGGTCTCGTATCACGTGATCTCAGACCAGATAAAATAAGGGATCTTGCACTTCCCAACTGAAACAAAGCTCCTGAATGCCCCTTGTTTTGGAGGCTGTCGCCTGTTCCCGTACCAAACGGCATCCGCTCGATGCAAGTTGGATGTTCCTTCGGCTTCGTTATCGATAACTGCTCGTCTGAAGAATTGTGAAAGAGGGTTTTACCACGCTCTCACAGAATGGCTCTTGGAGGAGCTTGTTGTTGTGGCAGAGCAAGTCCTTTATAATCTCGTGTCATCGCATCCCGAGGCTCCCTTTTGCGTCGCATCCAACTTTTTGGCCATGGAGGGCTGGAAAAAAAACCCTCCAGCTTGTCTCACTGTGGAGGAACTGGATTATTCCTTAGCTGAAGTTCAGGGATGAGAGCTAGATCTTGTGAGTGGTTTATTTAGTTGGCTCCGGTATTTTTCCAGCTCACAAATCTCCTGGTTTGCTTTTTATTTGTTATTACTACCAATGTTATTGCAAAGCCAGGAAATGGTAGTTACAGAGCAGTTCTGTTTTGACAAGTCTTGTAAGGAGCAGTGGAAGGAGCTGGGGGTGTTCAGCTTGGAGAAGAGGAGGATGAGGGGAGACCTTCTCCCTCTCTACAACTCCCTGAAAGGAGGGTGTAGCCAGGGGGGGGTCAGTCCCTTCTCCCAAGGAACAGGCCATGGGACAAGAGGAGATGGCCTCACGTTGTGCCAGGGGAGGTTCAGATTGGAGATCAGGACCAATTTTGACAGTGAAAGGGTTATTAAGCCTTGGGCTGGGCTGCCCAGGGAAGGGGTCGAGGCACCATCCCTGGAGGGGTTTAGAAGATGGGTTGACACAGTGCTGAGGGACACGGGTTAGTGATGGGTTTTATTATTTTGGTTGATGGTTGGACTGAATGATCTAAGAGGTCCCTTCCAACCTGGGCAATTCTATGGCTGTAGCACAGAGGAGCAGGGTCCCTGCCTCACAGAGCTTGTGGTTTAGGTACAGACCTAAACATCTGTAGGAATATGCTTCTAGCAAAGTAGTTTGTTGTTTGGGTTTTTTGGAATAAAATCTTTTGTAGGGACAAAAGCTACTGTTCAGAGGTGGATCTGTAGACTGCCAGACTAGAGATGGGAGCTGAGTTTGTAAAGGTGCAAATGGGCTTGGACATTGTTGATACTGGGGAAATGAATATTGGAGTCTTTAGAGGAAATAGAAATAATTAAGAGGGAACAAAAGGGACACGACTGCGCGTGAAATGGAAAATGAAAATTAGAGCTTGCTTTCAGTATTGGGCTCAGGAAGGATGGAGGTGATGGACTGGGGCATTGAGCAATTAATTATAGCAAGGAAGAAGGGAAGGAAGCCAAACAGACCATAAATTAGCTGAATTAAAACGCTTACAAAAACGAGTAACAGGGTTTGTAGGAATTACCTGTTGCTAGACCAGCCAACGGTGTTGGAAAATAACACACCTACAGTCTGCCTTTTCAGCAGTGTTGAGTTGCTTACTGGAATAGAACATCTGAGATAAAGGCTCTTCCAGTCTCATGGCACGTTCAAAACCCCAACATGTTAATGCGGGGTCGATGCGGAGCAGAGGGGTTTTTTCTTCCACGTGTGAACATAAACACTGCTTCAGAGTAACAGTTAATTTTGATGTGAAAACAATAAACACTCGGGCACTCTTAACAGCCTTTTGGTTTGGGGTTTTTTTTCCCATCTCTTACAAACATTCTTGCTGGGTGTCGTCTTTGGTTGAAACTGTTCATAGTTTTGGTTAAACTGGTTTTTTGATTGGGGAGCTTTGTTGTTAGGCCTGGATCTATAGGTGAAGAGAAGTGCTGGTACTCTGAGCTCTGAGAACCAAGGGCACCTTTGTGGCCTGTCAGATCAGGCATAGGATGGGTTTCATAGATTCAATTTCTCAATTAAATTCACTTATAATCTTTACTGTATTGTTCATAATAACATTAAAGTACTGTTATAGGCTATAAATTAGTAATTATATTAATACAAACATAGTAATATTATAGATTGATATTAGTTTATACTACGTTTCAATATTAATTTACTATTCTAATTTAGTAGTTAATGGGCTGAGAGTTAACTTACTTGCAACAAAACTTAGTAAGAGCAGAAAACATCAAAGGGAGGTTTTAGCAGTTCTGTAAAATATCAGGAAAGGTTTATAAAATTATTGTTGCTGTCCCGGAAAGAAAATGGAGAACAAACTCTCTTAAAATTAAAAAAAAAAAGGGGTCTCAGAACTGAAGTTGGAGATTTTTATTTGTTTGATTTTTTTCTTTTGCTTTTTCATTACTGATTTAACAGGAAGTTTCCTAACCTGCGTGTTCTTTCCCTCAGGCCTTTAAGTGCAGCACAAAAGCTTGGCTCAGCAAATCAAACGGGAAAATGAAGTCAGCGAGCTGAGCCTTGATGAGGAAGTGTCACTAGTGCCACAGCAGCTCTGAATAGCCTGTTCTTTCTCCACCTTTCCACAAAGGGAAGGACCCTGTGCTTACATCATTCGCCTAAAGTTAGTGTTGACATCACCAGGTGGGCCGGCCCCTTTCCTGCCCCGTCTCTTGTCTCTCCCAGTGCACCCTTGAAGCTGGGATCTGCTGCTGGTACATACGGGCTCCTGGAAGAAGTTGATACTGGTACAGCTTCCCCCTCTTGAGTCTGTCTTGCTCCCGTGAGGAAGCCTCTACTGCCGGTAAAGATAAACTTTGAACTTGTACCGACAGCAAAGAATGGTTTCTGCTCAGCTCCATGGCCAACTGGGACACCTAAGGTTAGATCTAGGGATAGTGTGGTGTTTGGGATCAGTCTCTGAGGCAGATGGAGACGGAGGGAGGTCTCCCGGTGGAAACTCTAGAAACAAAGAGCTGACTGTAATATATTCCACTTCAGAAAGTATTTTATTTAGGTCTGGTAATGACTGACGTGCTTCATCTCTGGTTATGAAGGTGGGTGAAGTAGGGTTGGGGTCAGAGAGATGGTTGAAGAAACTCAGGCCCAGAGAGGATGTTCTGCTGCTGGGTGTTATCAGGTGGAACAGGGTCCAGGGCACTTGGGAACAAATAGACCTTCTGTTTGTTTCTTGGACATGTTATCTGCTTGAGGACAGGGAAGCTCTACAGAGGGACTTGGATAGACTGGATAGATGGGCCAATGTTAATGGCATGGCCTTCAATGAGGCCAAGTGCCGGGTCCTACACTTGGGCCACAACAACCCCCTGGATGGCTACAGGCTTGGGGCAGTGTGGCTGGAGCTGCCTGGCAGAAAAGGACCTGGGGGTGCTGGTCAACAGGTGGCTGAACATGAGCCAGCAGTGTGCCCAGGTGGCCAAGAAGGCCAAGGGCATCCTGGCTTGCATAAAGAATAGTGTGACCAGCAGAAGTAGGGAGGTGATTGTACCCCTGTGCTCAGCACTGGTGAGGCCACCCCTTGAGTCTTGTGTCCAGTTCTGGGCACCTCAGCACAAGAGAGATATCGAGGTGCTGGAGCGAGTANGGAGAACTTGTAGAGTAGGGCTGATGGTTGGACTTGATGATCCCAGGGGTCTCTTCCAACCTAAATGATTCTATGATTCTATGAAAGCAAAGCTGAGTTCAGGAACAATATTTGAGAAAGGAAAGCAAGGTTTGTTATGGGATACTGTAAATCTGTGAAGATAGAAGGAAAACGGGGATCTCTGAAAGCAAATGGCTCTCACCACTTTCTCAAATGAATTCCAGCCCCAAAACTCAGGGTAGCTTTAGCACCCTGTGGTACCTTGGTGAGCTGCAGAAAACAGAGTCTAGAAAGGGACGGGACCTGCTGCTTCATCATGAGATATCCGTGGTAATGCACAGAGAGAGAGCTCCTGCGGCCGGTAAGGGTTCTGTTGGGTTCAGTGTCTGCTGAGGAAGAGTTAGGGTGGGGTTTTGGCTTAGAAATAGGCTTCAAGTGACCAGAGCCTGGAAAACAGTATTAACTGTTAGAAACCATAGTGTCTGCAGAGACAGAAATGAGAGCCAGCACCCTCTGCTCTGTTATCAGGTGCTGAGGAGATGGCTGTACCAGGCCAAGGGTGGGGATTTGGGGGATCTGTTGACCTGGTGGCTTTGGTTGGGATGATTGCTGGTCATTCCTGTCTAATTACATGCACCCAACGTGACTCTGTTGTCCTCTGAGCTTTTAGTGACCTTAGACCTGGAGTTGTTTCTGGAGGTGAGAGAACTAGAGCTGATGTCGAACTGCAGACCAAACCAATCTGCCTCATCATGAAGGTCAGCCCTACTGAGTTTGCTCTGGAGCTCTGTGTTTCCTTACCTTCTGCAGCTGGGCTGAGTTTTTGTGATGTCCATAACTCATTTTCTGTGGATTTTCAAGGTGTGGAGTTTGGTGGGTTGTTTTTTTTTATCCTTAGAAGGACACTTTTAAGGTCTAGCTTTTTTGGATGGTGATGCTTGTTTTCTGTCAGCCTTGCCGTTTTTCGTCCATCCCAATTTCACCAAGTCAAAGAGCCTCCATTTATTTGTTGGATATGGCTAGCAGGAGTATTTTTCTCCTGGTAGAAGCAGCTGTGCCAGGTGGCAGACTATTCCAGTGAGTAAACTGGGGGGTGGGAGGGGAGGAGGCGGCTGTGGGTGGATGGGAGGTAACTCCATCCCAAGGGCAGTTTCCTAATCCAAGTCATAGGTAATGACAGGGTTTATCACTGTCACCTCCACAGCCCAAGACTCTTGGAGAAACATCTATTAGATGTTTTACTTCCACATCAGACAAGCAGTATTTCTGGTGTTGAAAGTGGGGTCCCAAGGTGCTTTTTCAGTCATTTCGAGGATCATTCAGAAATTAATTGAAATAATTGGGTTAAAGATGAGAACCAGCCTGGCTAGGTAGGTGTGAGATGGTAGAACCCATCTCCAATTCCAGTTCATTCTTGCTTACATGTGATTTGTTCCTTTGAAAAATGAGAGGGCATGAGTAAGGTAATGAACATACTTTCATTACCATACTTTCATTACCTGCAAAATACTTTTTGTTTTTCCCCAGTTCATACAATAAATCACAGATTAATTATTTCTGTTAGTGGATTTCTTCCTGTTGTGCAGGCTGTTGCTGTTGGTACCAGCTTTGCCTGAAGTCAGGCTCAGTCTTTGCTGACATGAGCAGGGATCAGGCTGAGCAGCAGTGTCTCTCTGCATTCCAGAAGATGCTGATTCCCAACACGGATCTGCCTTGAAACTCCCATGTCAAAATTCTCTTTGTGGCGTGTTCCTGTTAAAAGAATTGGTGCTTGAAATTTTCAGAAAGCGCAAGAATTTTGCTTAAAACTGCAACTTGAGTCCTACCCAGTGAACTATTCTGATTATCCCCTGTCTGCAGGGGGTTTAGCTGTGATGATGGGAAACTGGGGGAGGTCTCCGCTCTGGAAGCAGGACAGTAACTTCTGGTGGTAACTTTAGATCCGTTTTGAAAATGTAGGTATGAACGATACTAAACTTTCGATTCTGGTATTAATCACGTTCTTTATAGGCTGGGAAACTCCTGGTTGACAGAAGCAGCCCAAAATTTTGAGTGGGGGATGTCTGTAGAGAGAGAAGGCTGGTGGCTTCCAAATGAATTTATTTTTTTTTGAGCAGGAGCAAGAAGAGGGAAAAGGGGAAAAGGCTGGGAGCAGGGAAGTGGTGGTTGGGGTGAGATAAAAGCTAAGCTGAGAGAGGGAAAGGAGATTGCAAGGGGGCTCTGAGAATGAGATAAAGAATAACTAGAGTCAGTTTTGAATGAAGACAATGTTGTCTCTTATTTTTTCCAACTTTTCTCTCCTTTCATGCAGTCTCCTCTAGGACTTGAGATCCCCCTGCTGCTGACAGCACCCTCAAACCTCTCCAGCCCCTGCTGCTGCCTAGTGCTACGCCTGGTCCAACCAGCAGTGACCTGCCCTGATTTCTTCTCTTCTCTTCTCTTCTCCCTTTATGTAAGGGTGGTTTTAGAGGACTGACGTTCTTGGTCAGCACCAATTTGAGGGAAATACATGGATTGTCATATGCAGGAAGTCAGACTATGTGGCCTAGTACTCTCAGTGATGCTGATGAGAGCAAACATCTCAAGAGGTCAGGGATCAAAAGGACTGAATGTTGGATTCAAGTCCTGGATCCTTTCCCTTGCAGAGAAAGGCATGGGATGACATCAATGTGAATCATCGTCTTTCTGTGAGATTCATGACTTAGAAGTTCATGACCTTTTGTTTGTCTAGGATGACAGAAGACAGGCAGAAGAGAGGAACACTTCAGCTTTGGAGGAGAAGGTGTGGTCAGCTCAGACTTTGAATCAGACCTCAGCCCTGAAGTCCTGACGAGTTTCTTATGAAGCCAGCCTTGCACATTGCTGCTCATCCTGAAACCAGCTGTGGTTCAGAGAAACGCAGAATAGAAGTACCTTCCTCTACAGATAGTTTTAATCCCTTATTAAACTCAGTGTGTTTGAATTACACGGGTCTCTCCCCCCAGGCAGAGCCAGAGTTGGCACAGAAGTGTGTTCAGGAGAGAGCAGGGACAGCAGAGCTGCCAGAAACCCACAAAAGGGGAAGCTGTTGTGTTTGTGCTCATCGTGTAGGTGAGCACAGCCCTGAGGAGACAGTTACCTGTATGGGCTGGATACCCACTCAGTGTTGTTATCTGGGCTGTTTGATACCTGCTAAATGTAAAGTATTTCTCTCTTGTCATCTCTGCATCTAAGTCATTCTCTGACTGTTTTAGTGAGAAACTGCAGAGGAACAAATTTCTTCCAATCTGTTAGAGACTTAAATCTGTGCCTTTTGGGAGACGAGAAGGATGCAGACCTTTCCGTGTGCTGCCTGAAACCCAGCCTGTGCACCCCTTCAGCGGGTTCTGTGGGACTTATGCCTGAGCGTGTCCTTGCTAGAAAGGTGTCTGTATCTCTCTGACTTGTTTTCCAGAAAAAAAAGTTGGAAACCGTGTCATTTACTGTGTCAAAACTTGTGCCACTGGTAATAGGCGACCGTGTCCTTCATGGAAGACAGTTATTTCTTGAACTAAACTGACCTTTGTGGAAAGCTCTGCTTCCAGGGCATCCAGGAACAGCAAGGTGGGAGGAGGTGGGGGGGTGTATCTTGGAAACATTTCAGTTTTGTGCAGGGACTCAGGGCCTCCTTCAGAAGATACACAAGCACTCGGCCTCCAGCATCCTTCTGAGGGTGAAGTGAGTTGCCTGCTCTGGTGGAAAAACCACAGCTAGCCCAGGCAATTGAGGTCAAGCGTTTCTTGAGACATCATCATTTGAGATGCCGCACAAACAGCCCTTGAAATAGTGTTGAGAAGGTCACTTCCAGAAAACTCTCTGGGCAGTGAATGCTCTGCTCCAGCTGGAGTCACGTGGTAAAACTCTCATTGACTGTAACTGGAGCCCATTTTTCGGCTCTGTGGAGCACCTGGTGACTGTTCCTCAGAAGACAATCGGGAAAGTAGAATGTTGGGACTTTTTTAAACATTAGGGGGACCTGTCAGGCCAGAGCTTCTCAGCTCTGCTGTGGATCATTCAAGCAGTTAATCTTTCTGGTCCATCTCTTGGCACCTCTTCTGGCATCGTGTCCCCATTTTGGAAGCCAACTGGGAGCAACATGTGAGAGCACAGGCAGTGGCTGAGGGTGTTTTCAGCCCCTCCCAACACGAGCAATAGGAACAACAGCAATTAACACCCAGTACAGAGATCTGACTGGGGGAGTGTTCTTCTCTCTTCCCACTCAGGAGCAAGCACATCAGTTCAAGCCAAGCATGGGTTAAGGTTTCCAGTGTCATTTATCCCTTCTGCAGTTGGGTGCCAGTCTTACCTTGGCCTCTGGGTGAACGTGGTGTCTGTTCTCTTTCAGCTGGGACCCACAGGCTGACTCTTCCCATGTGTGGACATAACGATAAGGGACCAAACGGCACAAGGACCTCGTCCTGGCCTGCAGCTTGTGCCAAACCTGTGGTGGAAACCAGATGGGTTGGAATGGAGAGTTTCTTCTGCTTCTGGGGTGACAAAGCATGAGTTCAGCAGCATGGTAGATCTTTCTGGTTTTCATGAATGTGTTGAAGTAACTCATGTGAGCTTGATTTAGAGGAACACGAGGCTGGGCAGAAGAGACACCACCAACTATTGATTTACACTACGATTGCTTTTGGCACTATGTCACACAGATCTCTTCCTGTCTTTCTAATGTGTTTATTCTTGGCTTTGAGAGAAATGCAATGGGTGCTCTGAACCCTCTGCTGCCAGAAAAGCCTTCTGCTTTGGGACCTGTCCAAAAGGCTATTCAACTTGTGTCTTCTTATGAAGTGAAGGGTAAGCGATGCTTTATTTGTTCGTTTGAAAGGAAAGGTTAGGTGTAGTGAGGGCTGCAAGCTTTTTCCCCCTTCTTGTTTCTGGAAGAACAATTTACTTCAAAATAACCATCTGTGCAGAGAAAAGTTTCTTAGAAAGGCATCCTGGATGATGACTTTCTCAGTTTTGCCATAACTATTTCCTAGTAGTGAATGTGTCACCACCATTGTTATCACTATTTCATTAGCCATCCCTTGCTGAAGGCATTGTTTTCCTATGTGTAATTGCAATTAAAATATCATTTGTGTGTGTTTGCTTTCCACAGAATCTCCTCAGTCCCTGAGCAAGGTTATCTCATGGACGTAAGGCCTGTGCAGATGCGTGGCTGGCCATCAGCTAAAGGCGTAAGTACCGACAGCGCGCATTTATGCTTGAATTTTGTCCTACTCAGTGGCTTCAAGAGCTTTTGGCACTGATAGCATTCCATTTAAGGGAATACTTAACTGCACAGTTGCAGACGACACAGCTGATGTCTCTTTGACTTCCAGCTGACATTCTAGACACGATCACAAAAGCATGCTTTTTGGTCAGAGTTTTACTTCCCTGTTCTGCTTCTGAAGGAAATTCCAAGGCTGCCGACATGTAGGATGTACACCAGACCTATAGTTTTGGATCCAGGCTCATAGTCTCCTTTAGCTGCCTCCTTTCTTCTCTTTGTCTTCCTCCTGACGAAGCACTGAGGCAGATTTCTTCTCAGGAACGCGTCCTGCCAGTCTGTGACGTTACTTGATTAACGGGGGCCCCCGCGGGGTCACCTCCTTTTACTCGGTGACACAAACCCTTGCGTTGGTTTTCCTGTGCTCCCTGCAGACCCCTTGTGGAAGCTCGTTCTCTGCAGGTTGCTGTGAGGGGGGTGGGTGTACGCCAGGCTAACGGGGGATTTGTGAGGAGGGGATGGTTTATGCTATTCATGGTCTCAGCCGAGCCAATAACAGCACTGCGTCTGGGTGCACAAACTGCTGTGTAAATACAGGAAAAGCTGAACTTGGCTGCATTTTCCTATAAAGGCAATGTTTACTGACAAACTGGATGCCTTTATTAATAAATTATAAAGTGTATGGGTTGTAAGTGAACAGAATATTTTTTGAGCAAGTCCTGGATGAAACTGTGACCTGTGTTTTGGCTAAACATTTAAACTTTATTAAATACCATATAAGTTCCTGTTTCTCTGGTGACGCTTTCCCCAGAGAACAGCAAGTGCTTGGAGTTAGTTTGAGGAAGAGGAGGCTGAGGGGAGACCTCGTCCCTCTCTCCAACTGCTTGAAAGGGCATTGGAGAGAGGTTGGTGCTGGTCTCTTTTCATGGGCAATGAGTGATAGAAGGAGAGGGAATGGCTGCAAGCTGCAGCAGGGTAGGGTTAGGCTGGACATGAGGAAAAAGTTTTTCCCAGCAAGAGTGGTCAGAGCCTGGACTGGGCTGCCCAGGGAGGTGGTGGAGTCCCCATCCCTGACTGTGTTTCAGAGTAGATTGGATGTGGTGTTGAGGGATCTGGTGTAGGGGAGAACTTGTAGAGTAGGGCTGATGGTTGGACTTGATCCCAAGGATCTCTTCCAATCTGAATGATTCTGTGATTCTATGTTGGAGCTGACTCCATGGGTGAACTCCAGCTGTGTGTTTCAAAGCTGCTTTTTTCAGGGAAGTTGTTACTTTATTATAAGGTTCAGTAACCCGCGGTTTCCAGCTCGTTAGAATACTCCCTTCATTTTCTGACTGTCTCCTGCTCGGTTGAACGTGTGTCCCTCTGCTGTACACAGAGGTGACCTGCCTCAAGTTTGAAGTGCTCTTCTGAGAGCTTCTCTCAAAGCAAGTTACAGGGTAAATTCAGGAGGAGAGCTGGGAGCTGGGTAGGATTTTAAAGGGAATAATTGGTCTGCATCAAGACCAGCTTGAGGGAGGGCAGCTTAGAATTTTCCGGTGTTCGTTAGTGGGCTGAAAAATCCATCGTTGAGTGAGCTGAGAGTAAGAATAAAGCTGTTTTTCTGCAGTGATACTCACTGATAGGATGAGAAGGGCAGTGCCTGTGCTCTCCTGATGTGCCACCAGCTCCCCTCTGACAGCAGTGGACATCTCCTGGTGCTCCGGGTCAGCAGAGGCAACCAAAACATTAGTGTTTTGTTATGAGAACCAGCGAAATAAGGGGGATTAATCACAGCAAAGATTTGCAGGGTGGTCAGCCCAGTATAAAAAACATCTGGGGAGAGCTCTAAGTGCAAGTGAACGCTACAAAGTCAGGGAAATTTGTGTGCCTTTGCCTCATTTGTAGCTTTTGAAGGTTCAGCCTGCCACTCAGCTGTTGCTTTCTTCTTGGTGACGTTATTAAATGTTACCAGCTCTGAGCTGAGACAGCAATTTGTCCAGAAAGCCCTGAGATTTAGAAAAGAAGAACAGTTTGGTTTCAGTTTTCACTGTACAAAGCCCAGCACCTTTTGTTTTTAAGATTAAGCAATTCTGATAAACATATCCCAGGGAAACTTCTTTTTTGTCTTATCTCAAACAGATTCTCCCTATCACTCACATACTGTAAGATGTGTATTTATTTTCTTCATCAAATATAACAAAGCCAATGCTTCTTGGGAAAACTAGTCTTTCACCAAGAAGACTTTTGTCTTCTTACGGGAAGAAACGAGGCTTCAAAGATCATGTTTTCCAGAACCAAACAAGGTAAAAAGCCCTTGATCTGTCCAGATGTTTCCTCTGGGGACATGCCCTCCTCTGGGCTCTCCACATGCTGGTGAGTCATTAAGTTGTCTCTTTTAGTGTTCAGGCCTTTGTTAAACTACTAAAGGTTTCCTTTTGGTGAGAGCTGAGCGCCTGGAATGCGCAGAGGGGAGCTATCTTTTGAACTTAGGGTAAGTGTTCATTCTGATAAGGTTATTAATTAGGTGTTTCCTCATTCCTGTATTAGCCATCCAGTGTTTCCTCAGCTGGGAGATTCGCTGTCTGGGCTTCTGACACCTGCTTTCAGGAGCTCAAACCACTTCTCAGGCATCAGATTTTGTGCCTAGCATGAAGCCTTTCTCTATTCCTCTTCTCTCAACTCCTAGAGCTAAAATGTATATAAACCTTACAAGTTTTATCCTAGAATCTAATACTATATTGTTGTTTTTCCCCCCCCTTAATCTGCTCCAACTCCACTTCTCCCCTTCCCTTAGAGCAGTGTCCCAGAGAAACAGGATTTCTCCATTCCTTAGGCGCTCTCTGAGGGTGTCTTCCTTCCATTGGGCAGGTCCAAATGGTCAGAGACCTGTCTGTGTTCCACCTGGGATGGTCAGGCCCAGAGCAGCCAAAAAACTCTTCATTTCCAAACTGCTCCTGTAGGTAACTTGCACTAAGCCTGTTACTGGTGTTGCAGAACAGGCACCTGCAGTTCCTGTATCTGCCTGCGATTCCCTGCAGCATCCTGTGGAGCCGGTGCCTGCTGAAAAGCTTGGGTGTTCATCCTGGGATCATGCTGGGGATGGAGCATCCGCCTCCCATCTCAAACCAGCACCTTGGTATGACAGCAAACACCAGCGTTGCTGTTTGAGGAAGGGAGTATGACCTTGGTACGTCCTGGGAGTGAAAACACGGCACCGGGACGGTACCGCTCTCCCGCCGAGCGGTAGCAAATGGTGATGGCTCCCAAACGGCATGGAATCCCCGTGTTCTTCCCCCTGCTCTGTGCTGGGGAGGCTGAAAGCTCCTCTGGAGTCTGTCTCGTTGCAGATACAAGCTGAGGAGGAACAGGATTGCAACACTGGTCAGGACTGTGGAAAGAAGGGCTGTTTTGTCAGCCAGTGAGTGCTGGCAAAGAGGGAGAGAGCTCGGCTCGAGGGTTCCGTCTCTCTGCGCTGCTGGGAACGGCGGGAGCAAACTGCGAACGTGGAGGGCTGGAAGCAGGGTCAGCCAGCTCCTTGCTCGTTCCCTGGATGCTTCGTTGCACCATGTTGATACCTTTTTGGCTTTGGTAATGGCAGGGGTGTTCAGCAGTGAAAACAGAGCGATTTTTGGCCATAAAAAGAAAAACGAGAGTGGCTGCAAGTGGTTTGTCCCAGGATGGGATGAGCTGAAGCAGGTTGTGACTCCTCTTTTCTCCCAGGGAACACTTCCATCAGAGTATTTACTTTGTGGTAAATCACATGTTTTGTGTTTGTGGTGTTTGTTTTTAAAACATGGGAAGTGGTGACAGAAGCAAACAGGTGAATGTGGTGAGAATGGGATTGTTTCTCAAAGGAGCCTAAGCTTAAATTGTGGTTTTTGAATGTTGAAAGCAGTTCTGCAGGGTTTTTTGTTTTGTTTTGCTTTGCTTTTTAAATTGTTCAAAAGGCTTCTTTTTTTTTTTTTGCTATGAATCTGTAGTGGATAAAGCCAGGAGTCTGAAATAGCAGTAAGATTTTCAAGAGCCGTGTTGATGGATGCTGTACGTGTCACATTCTCCCTCTACACAGGGGCCCGCAGAGAAGAGAGAATTTCAGTAATTAAACCTGAGAGCTCCCAGCCTTATGCCAACCTGGGTGCAGGGATGAACAGGAAGCTTTCCTCTCCACGTCTAAGGCATTCCCAGTTGTTGAAACTGAACAGGTGAGTGGAAATTTGCCTAACGAGAGTAATTATCCACCCACGCTTTCCCTGTGGTGCCGTGAAAGCCACCGGAAGGCCTGCCGGTGTTAGACTTGTTCCTGCCAGCTGACGTCAGGTGACTGAAACCAAAGCAGGACTGTGGACTTTCACTACATGAAATTTAATTGATTTGCACTCCTCCAGCTACTGTGTCAGCATTCCCAGGCGTTCATACTTTCCATTCCACCGCTGAGGTGCTCCACAGCTCATCCTTCCCCTGCGGGGACAACCCGCCTAGCTCCCTGCAGTCAGGTTTTGGAATTCGGAAGACAAATTCTCCTCCCTTCTTGTGAAAAATGGTGTGGCTTTTCAGATAGCTCACTGATGCCAAATCCTGCCTTCCTTGTCCTCTCCCAAAGGTTTCTTTAGTCACTTAATAGTACCATAACTATGATGGGCCAATGTTAATGGCATGGCCTTCAACGAGGCCAAGTGCCAGGTCCTGCCCTTGGGCCACACCAACCCCATGGATGGCTACAGGCTTGGGGCAGTGTGGCTGGAGCTGCCTGGCAGAAAAGGACCTGGGGGTGCTGGTCGAGGGGCAGCTGAACATGAGCCAGCAGTGTGCCCAGGTGGCCAAGAAGGCCAAGGGCATCCTGGCTTGCATAAAGAATAGTGTGACCAGCAGAAGTAGGGAGGTGATTGTCCCCCTGTGCTCAGCACTGGGGAGGCTGCACCTTGAGTCTGGTGTCCAGTTCTGGGCACCTCAGCACCAGAGTTATTGGAGGGATTGGAGCGAGTGAGAGGCCTGGAGAATAAGGCTTATGAGGATGGATTGAGGGAGTTGGGATTGTTTAGTTTGAGGAAGAGGAGGCTGAGGGGAGACCTCATCCCTCTCTACAACTGCTTGAAAGGGCATTGCAGAGAGGTTGGTGCTGGTCTCTTCTCACGGGCAATGAGCGATAGAAGGAGAGGGAATGGCTGCAAGCTGCAGCAGGGTAGGGTTAGGCTGGCCATGAGGAAAAAGTTTTTCACAGAGAGAGTGGTCAGTCAGTGGAATGGGCTGCCCAGGGAGGTGGTGGAGTCCCCATCCCTGACTGTTTAAGAGTCGATGAGATGTGGTGTTGAGGGATCTGGTGTAGGGGAGACCTTTGTAGAGTGGGGCTGATGGTTGGACTCCATGATCCCAAGGGTCCCCAAATGATTCTATAAGAAATGAGTGGAACCCAGCATAGGTTAATCTACCACGGGGTGAATAAAGTGGGAGAAACAGACACTTTATGAGCACGTCTGGAGTCCGATGATATTTTTCGGTAAATTGAAGGATGGAAGAATGCAAAATGATCTTGACAACCTGAAGACTTAGCCTGATGAACATAGGATGTGGTTTTTAAACCAAATCAGCCAGTCTGTTGCGGGTTTGGCGGGGGGACACAAGTGATTAAGTGGCAGAAGGAGGCCTGTGTGGGTGAAACCATGGAAGTGCCTCAGCAGCGCTGCTGCTCTGCAAGTAGCAAGCGCTGGGTCAGGTAAAGAGCGAGCACAGCTTGCAGGGTAGGTGGAAGGTTTCCACTTGATGTTAGCAAAATATCAGCTGCATCAGGATGTCAGGTTGGAGCAGTCTGGCTTCAGCAGAACGTGGCTGGTGGGAGGTAATTCAGAGAAGAGGAAGAGCAATATGGGGTCTTTTATGAGACTATGAGATCTGTGAGGAAACATGGAAGAAGGCCAATGGCATCCTGGGGGTGCATCAGGAAGAGCATGGCCAGCAGGTTGAGGGAGGTCATCCTCCCCCTTTGCTCTGCAAATGGTGAGGCCACATCTGGAGCACTGGGTCCAGTTCTTGGCTCCTCAGTTCTAGAAGGACAGGGAACCACTGGAGAGGGTACAGCAGAGGAGCACAAAGATGATGAGGGCCTTGGAGCATCTCTCTGATGAGGAAAGGCTGTGGGACTTGGGTCATCTTAGTCTGGGAGAAGAGTGAGGGGGGGATCTGATAGTTAACGGGTGGGCATCAGGAGGATGGGGCCAGTCTTTTTCCAGTGGTGCCCAGTGACAGGACAAGAGGGAACAGGCACAAACTCGAACACAGGAAATTCTGTCTAAACCTGAAGAGGAACTTCTTTGCTGTGAGGGTGGCAGAGCCCTGGCAGAGGCTGCCCAGAGAGGTGGCGGAGTCCCTGTCTCTGGAGGTACTCCAGACACCGCCTGGAGATGTTCCTGTGGGACCTGCTCTGGGTGGACCTGCTACGGCAGGGGGGTTGGACTAGATGATCTCCAGAGGTCCAACCCCATAGCATTCTGTGAAAACACTGCCACGCTGGAGCTGCTTAATCAGAAAGATCAAGAGGGAATATGCTGGCCTCCAAATGCAGCGGGGGCTGCTTCAAAGACAGAAGCAATAGCTTTTTGATTTCTCTACAGCTCCTGTAAGTTGGATAGAAATAGTGATTGTCACCTGCAATAAAGGAAGACTTGGTTGGACATTAGGGAAATGTAAAGTATTAGGAAAATGTGTGAGGATAAGGATCCTGGAAGGCTGGAAGATGATTCTCAGGTGGCTTTTCTGTCACCATCAGCAGAACGAGCAGTTCAGAGACATCCCTTAGATCCTTATGGATTTGTGACTCTGCCTCACACCATGGAGTGGTAACAGATGTGTGTTAACAGGGTTCTCCTCTTGCTCAATTCTGTAAAGTCCTGGGGAAAACCAGCAGCTGGTGGCTGGCTGGGGCAGATCTCTCCTGCATTGCGTGGGGCATCTCTCTGACCGGTCGGCAGCTCAGGCCCAACCTGTGCCTGACGCCGTGTCCACACATTTACCCCCCTCCTGTTATCCCCCGAGTGCTATCTGTTTGGTTCCTGGTGAAATCCTCGTCCCCTGTGAAAGGAAAACCTGTGTAAATTACAAAGAGGATCTCTAGGAAAGTGGGGAAGTGAGTAGTTCCATTTTCTGAGAAGGAAAGCCCAAGCGGGGAGCCCAGCGGTGCTCCACCAGCGCTGACGGGATCCAGGTGAATGGATCCCACGGAGTGTGGATGGAGGGGAACAACAGCCTCTGGTGAATTTATGTTTCTTTCTCTGCTGGTTGGATTTTGCAGGTTTCTGCTGCTGTTTCTCTGCGCTTACAACTTCTGATTGAGTTGCTGAAAACGCCCTGCTGGTTAACGATGTATATTGTAACTGTCTCCCTTCTGGTACTTAATGGTATTTGTTTTCAGGGGGATAGATGGACAAGAAGCCCTAAAAACTTGGGAAATTCCTTTTTGTGTTTTGTGACTGTTTCTGAAACTTCATTTTATGACCCATGTAGTGAAGAAATGGGAATCTTTCAACTGCTTTTAAGTGACCTTTTTTGTTTCTTCTCAAAACCATCTGTCAGTTCCCAGCAGCGCCAAGGGCAGTCAGTCTGACCTTCCTCTTACTGAAGTACTGTAAAAGGTCTCTGCTCAACGCTGGCAGTGTCTCCAGATTTCCTTTGAGAAAATGGCATGGGGTTCTACACTCTGCTGGCAGGCAGGGCTGCGTGGATGACCATATCCCGGAGTTGCTCCTTCAGCCAGGCCAAGTGCCAGGTCCTGCACTTGGGCCATGCATGGCTACAGGCTTGGGGCAGTGTGGCTGGAGCTGCCTGGCAGAAAAGGACCTGGGGGTGCTGGGTGACAAGGGGCTGAACATGAGCCAGCAGAGTGCCCAGGTGGCCAAGAAGGCCAAGGGCATCCTGGCTTGCATAAATAGTGTGACCAGCAGCAGTAGGGAGGTGATTGTCCCCCTATGCTCAGCACTGGTGAGGCCACCCCTTGAGTCTGGTGTCCAGTTCTGGGCACCTCAACGCAAGAGAGATCTGGAGGGGCTGGAGCGAGTGCAGAGGAGGGCAACGAAGCTGGTGAGAGGCCTGGAGAATAAGGCTTATGAGGATGGATTGAGGGAGTTGGGATTGTTTAGTTTGTGGAAGAGGAGGCTGAGGGGAGACCTCATCCCTCTCTACAACTGCTTGAAAGGGCATTGGAGAGAGGTTGGTGCTGGTCTCTTCTCAGGGGCAATGAGTGATAGAAGGAGAGGGAATGGCTGCAAGCTGCAGCAGGGTAGGGTTAGGCTGGCCATGAGGCAAGAATTCTTCCCAGCAAGAGTGGTCAGTCAGTGGAATCAGCTGCCCAGGGAGGTGGTGGAGTCTCCTTCTCTGGAGACATCCCAAACCCGCCTGGAGGCATTCCTGAGTGACCTGCTCTGGGTGTTCCTGCTCCAGCAGGGGATTGGACTGGAGGAGCTTTCAAGGTGCCTTCCAGTCCCTGGGATTCTGATACTCTGATGTACTGATAAGTACAGACATCAGGAGCCTGATGTGAGAGATGACACCTGCAGTGCTGTACCCTGGGCCCACGGCCGTACGTGGGCTGTGGGAGCGCTTCCCAACCTGTGCAGTGCTGCAAAACTCACAGCTCTGCTTTTTGGTGTAAAGTAACTTAAAAAGTAAAAAGCCCAGAGCCAGTCTCTCATGAAAGTCATGGCACAAAATCTGCTCCATGTGATGTGATGTCAGTTGTTCCTTAAGATTTAGAGGAGAGAGCTGAGAATAGAAGACGGTGGATTAAGTCCCGTAACGGGTAAACAAAAGGGGTGAGTTTACATTAGGGATTGAGAATGGGTTTGTAATGCTGCAACTATCCCAGTGATACCTTCTTCCAGGAGGTCTCTTGCCCTTCTGAGTCAGACCAAGGCCTCAAATGTCGGCAGAGGGTGACCTTTGAATCTGTGATAAGTGTTTTGCTTTTCTACTGGAAAACGTCCCACATTTGGGCCAGTGACCCAAAGTTGCTCAGTTCTAGATTCTCAATATAGAAGATCAAAATTTCCTGAAGGTCTCTTGCGGCTGAGCTTGGTCCCTTCTGACTCATAAGGGCAGTGGGACTGCGAGCTGGTTCCCCACACTGGATTTGACTAGCGACGAGCCAGGAGTCAGAGCAGAGAACAAGGAGTAAAAAGGCACAGGAGCCAGATAAAGAGACTTTAAGGCTGTGGTTGGTGGGAAGAAGAGAAAATGTGACTTTCTTCTGCATTTCTTTTAACCTTCCATCTCTGAAACGTGGCTCAGTGCACCCTGAGAGCACCCGGGCATTTTCCACTGGTCTGTGGAAAGTAGGGTCTGGCATTTAGGTCGTTAAATACCCTCAGCATGTTTTAAATATTTTGGGGAGCCTTCTCTTCTCCAGGCTGAGCCACCCCATGTCTCTCAGCCTGTCCTCACAGCAGAGGGGCTCCAGCCCTCAGATCATCTGTGTGGCCCGAGATCCTCTCCTTGCCCCCCACATTATATAAAAATAGCAAAGATAAATTTGGGGGCAACTACCCCGAGTTGCTGTTCTCTGCATGGCAAAATGGGACGACAGCAGAAGATGGATGAAGATGCTGTGGGAATGCTCCAGTAACAATATCCATTAGTTAATTAATTACCATAGGTTTGGTCATTCATCTGCTCTGTTGTCTTGTTTCAGGGTGTTGAAATTCTGCAAATACCTTTCCAAAACTGGATGAGGTAGAGGAAGAACAACCCTTCTAACTTGATCAAGGGAGGATGTCAACCAGGGACATCCTCTTTGTGAGGCTCCGTGGCTTTGAGAGGTATGTGTGAAGGGGAGAGGTGCCCCAGTGCAAGGACAGTGGCTGTTCCGGTGCCTGTGGCAGCATTCCTGGCAAACCCAGACATTCCCTTTTGGAATTCCTGCCTGTTAATGCAGGCTGAATAAGCAAAAAATACCCAAGATCTGATCTTGCAACTTCGTTCCTGGAGGGAGAAACGGAGCGTTCATCTGATGATTGACTGGCTTGTGGAAGGTGGGACGGGGTGGCTGGAAAAAGCTGTGGCAGGATCTGCATTCCATGTGGAAGCCCAGAGATCAGTGAGGACATGCTCTTACGAGTGCTTATGATGTGTGTGGGGCAGATCTGCCGGCTGAAAAGTTTTGAGAGAGTTTAGGGTGAGGTTGTAGTTGGATCTGACTCCCTTCGGCCCAGTCAGTAAGAGCACATGACAAGGATGATTTTGTGCTGGCGTGAGTAAGGGATGTGTTATATCACAGTCTGGTCCCTTGTGGGGATTTTGGGGCAGCTTTCTTGGTAGCTCAGTCCTCTGTTTCTCAGAGCAGCTACTGCCTCAGGAAGTAGTTTTCTCTAAGCAATGTCAGAGCTAATCATAATTTGCATCTTCTTACTGTGAAAGTGATGTTTCCCTTCAGCCTCCTACCAAGGAATGTTGCAGCAGCCCTTGAAGCACGGACCATGGGTCTCGTGCAGAGAAAGACACTGAGCCAAACCCACTGGTTGCTGCTGGCATTAGGCTCTATGTAACACAGCGAGATTGCAGGGCTGGATTGAATCATGGGTGGAGTCCTGGAGATGCTCAGGCAGAAGGTATGTCTTGCAGCCCACTGTTGGCCCACCAGATCACGGACCCATTGTGTTGGAATGTGCACTGGGAGGGTTGGGCCCACAGAGCAGATATAAGTAGAGGTCTTAGAGAGGTGAAGAGGTGACCGCTTCAGGGGTCTTACTATCACTCCACTGCATCTCACACAGCCTTCAGCACCGTCTTGCCCCATGCTGCTCCCATTCGATGCTGGTGTGCAAGACCTCAGGGCACTTGTCATGGGCTTTTGGTTCATGGCAGCCACAGAACCATTCAATTTACATCATGGTCTGAAAAAATGGCTTCCATTCTCTGTGCCTGGGCTCTATGGCTCTAGGTTAGACACTGAGGGGCTAGAGCGGGCACAGAGAAGGGCAACGGAGGTGGCAAGGGGTCTGGAGCACAAGCCTGGTGAGGAGAGGCTGAGGGAGCTGGGGGCGTTCAGCCTGGAGAAGTGGCTGAGGGGAGACCTTCTGACTCTCTACAACTCTCTAGTGTGACCAGCAGAAGCAGGGAGGTGATTGTCCCCCTGTGCTCAGCACTGGTGAGGCCGCACCTTGAGTCTGGTGTCCAGTTCTGGGCACCTCAACACAAGAGAGATATCAAGGTGCTGGAGTGAGTACAGAGGAGGGCAACGAAACTGGTGAGAGGCCTGGAGAATAAGGCTTATGAGGATCGATTGAGGGAGTTGGGATTGTTTAGTTTGCAGAAGAGGAGGCTGAGGGGGAGAAGAGGGGCTCATCCCTCTCTACAACTGCTTNGGAAGAGGCTGCCCAGGGCAGTGGTGGAGTCACCTTCCAAGGAGGTATTTAAAAGCTGGGCAGAGGTGGGGCTGAGAGACAGGGGTTAGTGATGGCTTTTGTCAGTGTTGGGTTAACAGTTGCTCTTGATGATCTGAAGGGTCCCTTCCAGCCCGGGCAGTTCTGTGATTCTCTGAACATACATCAGATCAGCGAAGACATTTTCACTCCAGCTCCAGACCCCTGGGCACCCCTGTGGCATGATGTGGGTCTTCCAGGAGCACTTGGAGTGTTTGCCCAGTTCTCCTTTGAGCCACTTCAGGAAGTTGATCTGCCCTGGAAAAACAGCTTAGGGGGGGGTGGGGTGAAAAGAAAAAGAGCCATGTTTAGTTTATGTTTTTTAAAGTCAAAGCTGTCCCTTGCTGTGGCCTGGGGTGTGCCAGGAGGAGGGAGCTCCCAGTCCTGAGCAGGGCTGCTCTAAGGCACTGTTGCTACCAAAGCCTTCTGGTATAAAACCATAACGTGACATTTCCTACAGACGCTGGAACGGCCGTGACGTGGTGGTGGGTAACCACACTGCTCCTTTGGTTTTACTAAATCCTTATAATAATCTTCCCCCTTTGCATAAACTTCCTCAAAGGCACAAAAGAGTTGATTATATGTCTGATTATTTGCTGCATGGCAGAGCACAAAAAGTTAGAGAAAGGCAGGAGCCTGACAAGCAGAAAGAAGTCTTCTGCAGAGCCCAGTCCAAGATTGCTCCTGCAACGTAGTTTTCCCTGAAGCTGTCCCCTGTTAAATGGAGAACTCTTGAACAGTCCTCTGCTTGCATAAGAAACTTGTGCTGCCCTGCAAAAGTTAGGATTTTTGTTATATTTAGGGTCTGAGGAAGGCTCTGTGTTTACAGAAGCTGTTTTTTGTAAGTAAACACTTCTAGAAGCGGTTCTACTTTTTACCAACTACTTCTGTTATATTTTGGTGCTCTTTGTCTAAACAGAATGATGTCAGTGACTAATACAGTTTGCATCTACTCACGCCCTTTTCCCAACAGCTTCCGACCCAGCCTGTGGCCCTTTTCAAGCCAATCTGTGGGTGGCACGAGAATCTTAGAGACAGCAAGTTTCTCCAGGTGTCAAAACACCGGGCAGTTCCTAACTGATTTTTGGCTTCCTGCCCTGATGATGTGCCTGCTTTCCCAAGGTAAATAACCACAGGTTTGAATGCTCCTCAGGGCATGTCTGTCAGGGTGTTGCACAAGCAGCAGAATTAATGG
This sequence comes from Jacana jacana, assembly GCA_013400555.1. Lineage (NCBI taxonomy): Eukaryota > Metazoa > Chordata > Aves > Charadriiformes > Jacanidae > Jacana > Jacana jacana. Next base: position 45,195 of record VZTM01018160.1, read on the forward strand.
CACATCCGTCCTGCGGAGTCACAGCTTGTGCCTGGGTTCCCCAAGCCCAAAGCGGCATCGATGCTGCAGCCTTTTCTCTGTTATACCTTCTCCCTTCTCCTTCTCTGGTTGTCTGCAGTCTGGAGGAGGTCTTGTCTCTCACCCCTGGTATCCCGTTGTCAGATTTGCTTGGAGTTGGTCAGGGAGCGTGAAGCTGTTGGGGAAAATTGGGAAAAGGAGGCAACGGCACGAAAGACCAACCAAATGCCATAAACTGTGGTGTTGAATGGGACAGTTTTACTCTGCCCTGGGATGGGAAGGAAGGAAGGCAGAGTGGATGCAGGAGAATCCTCTCGGCCGTGTGAAGCCTGCTTTGGATGGCTTTTTGCACTGAAGCAGATGGTGTGAGCTGCTCAGCTGCGCCAGTGGCAAAACAGTCCTTGTTACAGACTTCTCAGGTCAGCAGGAGAAGTTGCCCTGGCCACTCAAATGGCACGGGCTATTCTACCTTTCTGCTTCTTGGGGAGGCTTCCCAAGTAGAGGAGTCCTCATCTGTAGGAGGGCAGGACCCCTTAAATCTTTGTTGCTATAAAGAGGAGGGAATGTTGGCGTTGGAAGAGCCTGCCAACATTTCCCTCTATCGCTTCCAGGGATCAGGAAGCTAAAGGTCACTCCATGGAATTTCTTCGTCCCCAAAAGCCCTTGCCTTGGGAATGCAGCCACAGGATTGACCCCTTCACGAGCAGCGTAAGTACAGCCATTCTCTACGTCTGTTCTTGCTTATCTCTTGATGTTTTCCTTTGAGATGAAAGACCCCGTTGCTGGTATTCGGCTGGATTTAATCTGGGTAGAGTGGAAGAATCCAGACCTCATCCTTTCATAGAACTCTAGCCTAGCCCTGGGGATAACTCTGAATCCAGAGGGACTCTGCTGGCTTCTCTTTGTAACTGGTTCCAATCCTCTGTGCTGCTTATTGTACATGTGTGAGATCAGTAAAACTGAAACACTGATTAGAAGTTTTCTGGTGGTGGTAACTGAAAAGGCAATGTGATGTGTAGGAATTATTTCCTATTCCACAATTTTTTTTTGAGTCATTTTTCTCCATACATCTTTGCTTCTCTGCCATATGATCAGTGGCTCCTTGTCTTATAAACGAGAATTCATATGCGCAGTGGGTCCATGGAGATCTCCATGGAGCAGGAACGGCACAGAGAGCACCTCCCAAGACCACAGGAACGTGTATTTCTGAAAGGCTGAATAGAAATTGGGAAGTCTCATCACAATAACTAAGGCCTAATGGAATTCCTGTTGGCAATGGCTTCACTAGGTTAAATTGTGCCTGACAAATTTGGTAGCCTTTTAGGACGGTGTTACAGTGTTGGTAGATCAGGGAAGAGCAACTGATACCATCTATCCAGACCGTTTGACACTGTCCTGCATGACATCCCTGTCTCTAAATTGGAGAGATATGGATCCCCTCACTGGATAAGGAACTGGCTGGATGGCCACACTCAAAAGGTCAACAACTTGATGTCCAAGTGGTAACCAACGATGAGTGGTGTTCCTCAGGGGTTGGTACTGGGACCAGTGCCATCTTTGTTGGTGACATGGACAGTAGGATTGAGTGCACTCTCAGCAGGTTTGCTGATGACACCAAGTTGTGTGGGGAGTTTGACACACTGGAGGGGAAGGAGTGCTATCCAGAGGGACCTGGACAGGCTGGAGAGGTGGGTCTGTGCAAAACTCATTGAGTTCAACGAGGCCAAGTACAAGGTCCTGCACCTGGGTCCAGGCAATCCCAAGCACAAAAACAGGCTGGGCAGGGAGTAGATTGAGGAGAAGGATGTGGGGGTGTTGGTTGTCCAGCTCTGGGGCTACCAACATGAGAAGGACATGGAGCTGTTGGAGCAGGGCCAGAGGAGGCNCTGGATGGCCACACTCAAAAGGTCAACAACTTGATGTCCAAGTGATAACCAATGATGAGTGGTGTTCCTCAGGGGTTGGTACTGGGACCAGTGCCATCTTTGTTGGTGACATGGACAGTAGGATTGAGTGCACTCTCAGCAGGTTTGCTGATGACACCAAGTTGTGTGGGGAGTTTGACACACTGGAGGGGAAGGAGTGCTATCCAGAGGGACCTGGACAGGCTGGAGAGGTGGGTCTGTGCAAAACTCATTGAGTTCAACGAGGCCAAGTACAAGGTCCTGCACCTGGGTCCAGGCAATCCCAAGCACAAAAACAGGTTGGGCAGGGAGTAGGTTGAGGAGAAGGATGTGGGGGTGTTGGTTTTTCAGCTCTGGGGCAACCAACATGAGAAGGACATGGAGCTGTTGGAGCAGGGCCAAAGGAGGCCACAGAGATGCTGGGAGGGCTGGAGCCCCTCTGCTGTGAGGACAGGCTTAAGAGAGATGGGGGGGTGCAGCCTGGAGAATAGAAGGCTCCAGGGAGATCTTAAAGCCCCTTCCAGTCCCTAAAGGGGCTCCAGGAGAGATGGGGAGGGACTCTTTATCAGGGAGGGGAGCCATAGGATGTGTGAGAGGTTTTAAACTGGGAGGTGGGAGACTGAGATTAGATATTAGGAAGATCTTCTTTGGTGTGAGGGTGGCGAGAGCCTGGCCCAGGTTGCCCAGAGAAGCTGTGGCTGCCCCATCCCTGAAGGGGTTCAAGGCCAAGTTGGAGGGGGTTTGGAGCAACCTGGTCTGGTGGGAGGTGTCCCTGCCCAGGGCAGGGGGTGGTACTAGAAGGGTTTTCAAGTTCCTTGTAAGCCAGACCATTCTGTGGTTCTATGAAACGGGCCACTGTTTCACCTTTACATAATGTTATCGATGTTACTGCCAGCTCAGACAGAATTAAGGGCCTCTTTGAAGAGAAATACTTGTGGCTTTTCCTATAATTTGAATGGCATGTCCAGAACAACTTGCTGAGACAATATTTAGGAGAAAATAAACAAAAAAGAGAACCCAAAGTATGTGAGATTACAAAGTAAGGAGCCTGCCAGCTACGGGCAGCCTGTTACCTGTGCTGGCATTTGCAGGCTCTGAACGGATCCTGGCTGCACAACAGCTTCAGGAAGGTCTAAAGGTAAAGTTTTGGGCTGTGCCTCTCTGGAATGCAGTAGAAAACTTCAGGCTGTGGGCTGTCAGCCTCATTCATGTTCTCCTGGGAGCTGCAGGAGGCCTGGGTGGAATTCAGTAGAATTGGGTGTTTATTATGGTTCAGAATCAAACCTGGGCACCTCACTGCGGTGGCTGCTGCACACACGGGCTGCCCTGCCCCGTGGCTGTGCTCCTGCAGCCCACACTGAGGGAACCCTCACCACTGCAAAACTGGGAAGGTTTTTCTTGCCTTTTGCTTGCTTTGTTTTATAAAAATAGTAGTAAAATTTAAGGCATTCTGTTAAAACTGTTGTTCTTCATCAGAAAGGTTTTACTTCTGCTAGCAGTTAGGCAGGGGAGATTTGGTCTCTTTGTGCTTCCAGGGAATTATTCCCACTCAATTCAGTGTAATACACGATCAGACTCGCGTGGCTGTTCCAAGGTGTAGAATACTCTGGTTTCTGGTGAGACTTCCCAGGCAGGTGGTTTGATTTGAGGTAGGAAACATATTTTCCAGTCCCATGTCCTCATGAATCTCTCGGTTGGCCATGGCAAAGTTCCCAAGTAGCCACTGCTGCTTCCTGCCATTTGACTGTTTTAATAGTTTCCCTATTAGCAGTACACGGATGCAGAATTTCTGATGGTACTGGCTTTGCAACAAGGATTATCTTTGGTTTATTTCCCCCCCCCTCCCCAGCAGCTGTTCTTAGGCTGTATGAGTTCCTTATGGGAGAAGAAAAACCAGCAGAGAAAATGAATTGCTGCATTAATCAACAAAGGAAAAATCACGCTGTTAAAGTGCCGTCAAGAACTGAAGAGAGTTCTTGACGTCAAGTTCTTAAGAGAGTCCCTGAGATGGGAAAACATCTCCCCAATAGGAAGGCCCAAGCCCCTGGGGCTCCTTTGCTGCAGGTTTTGTAGGGATCAGCTGGGTCAGATCTGCTCATCGTGGTGGTCGGAACTAGAATGTTCTCAGTAGTGGCCACACAGAAAATGTTACATTTTGGTTGTGATGATTGAGTGCATGGGTTTAAGCAAAACGGGCAGCAAGTCCCCCCACGTGTCAGTGCGGCTCCATTGAACTCAGCAGGGCTTCTCCCATCTAGGCAGCTGGAAATTCAGATTCTTCTGGGTTTTGAATACTTGTGAGTTAGTTTTGGGCTGACTTCTGCTCTTGGTTGCAGGGAAAATCTTAGTGATCTTTGCTGGAGGGGGTGCAGCAGAGGACCACGAAGATGATGCAGGGCTTGGAGCATCTCTCTGCTGAGGAAAGGCTGAGGGACTTGGGTCTGTTCAGTCTGGAGGAGAGAAGGCTGAGGGGGGATCTTATCAACACCCATAAATACATCAATGGTGGGTGTCAGTAGGATGGGATCAGGCTTTTCCCAGTGGTGCCCAGGGACAGGACAAGAGGGAACGGGCACAAACTGGAACATAAGAAGTTCCATCTAAACCTGAGGAGGAACTTCTTTGCTGTGAGGGTGGCAGAACCCTGGCAGAGGCTGCGCAGAGAGGTGGTGGAGTCTCCGTCTCTGGAGACGTTCAAACCTGCCTGGACAGGTTTTTTAACGTTTCCTCTCCCTGGTGTCAAGCCCTGTTGCTCCCACTTAGCAGCCCTCTTGAGAGCACTTTACTGAGATAGCAGGAAGCAAGATGGTTATGACATTGTGGAAACAACCTACTGTTTCTCCTCCAGCAAACTCCCTCTGGATGACAGTGCTGGGAATAATCTCTTTTTGTGGGGCGTCTTTTAGATGTCACTGGTGGCATATGGTCATGGTAGATTTGACAGGCAGAGACAGTCACTGCCCTTCCCTGTGGAGGGAGAGTGGAGAAGCACGTGATGCTGTCACAGCAGCAATACAAACATCTAGAAATGCTCCACAAAGGTGCTTGGAATCTGGGCTATTTCCCTTGGGTGAGGGTGAATGCTGTGTGAGGAACTTCTGATCCCTTCTGCTAACTAGGACAGAAAAGCTCTGGGTTTGGTAGAACTGTATTTTCCACCAAGCCCACAGCTTTGCTGTCCTATCTACTGTCCTAGAATATACCTGTGACAGATAAGAGAAAATAAAGAACCTCAAGGAAGGGTTGATAAATTACTTCTTCTTTCAGGGACAGCCTTACAGGACCTGTAGGAAGTTTCTGTGCAGGACAGGATCATCAGCAGAGGACGTGTTGCTGCCAGGTGAGAAGCAGATGCCCTCAAGCCCCAGGTGTATCTCAGCAGGTTGGGTGGGCTGCCAGGTGAGAAGCAGATGCCCTCAAGCCCCAGGTGTATCTCAGCAGGTTGGGTGGACAAAGCTGGGAACTATCTCCTTGTCTGTCATCCTGAGCTGCACACGGTGGTTTCCAAGACGGGAAAAGATGGGTACACATCAGCTAGGAGAGGCTGAGGAGCTCGAGGTGACCAGGTTCAAACTACATCTGTTGCCAGAACAATTCCTTGGCTCAGTCCCTGTGTGCTCTCCGGTTACTCCTGTAGAAGAAGGTGTCTGGCAGTAGCTTGTGCCAAGTATTGTGGCAGTGGCAGCCAGTTCCTTGCTGGTTCAGCACAGAACATTCTTCACCAGGTAGTGCATCACACCTGAAAGATAGCTCCAGTGCTTTCAAGGAGCATCACGTTGACCACGTGTCCCATTGCACACCCAGTCTGCCTGTGTGCAGGCAGCAAATCCAACTGCGGTAAGATGGGGTGAAGGTGAAGGGCAGGGAGAAAGATCTGTGGCCATACCTGAAGCTTGGCTGATACTCTAGACTCCTCCATTTAACAGCAAAAGAGGACAACCAAATGTTTGCAGCTGCAGCCAGTGCCACGTTGTTTATTGTGCAAAAGTTTTCTCTCCTGCTTGAAGTGGGATGGATGGCAGCAGCGGTTTGAGCAGTCCCGCTTCCTGCATCACAGAATTCCTGAAACTCACAGAACCACAGAATTCCTGTCCTGAAAGACAGGAAGATCTTGATGCTGTTTCATTTTATCTTATTTTTTTTTAATCAACACCTGAAAAATGGAAAAACTGAATATTGATGTCCAATTAATAAAAGCAAACCCCAAACATATCTTCCTGTCTTCATGTAGGTCCTGGGAGTGCTTTGGGTCTGCATCCCTTTCTTTCCTCGTTCTTTCTCCTCCTGCATTAGCTAAAGGGAAGCTGTGTGCCTGTGACCTGCTGTGAAGCACCACGCTCTCCCCCTTGGTTTGGGCTTTTCCCTACACATCTCAAAAGCAGAGCCATCTGCAGTTCTCTGGTCTGACTCTTTCCACACAGGGATGGAAGTGAAAGTTCCTGCAGCCGTTGTGTAATGCTGTGGGTGGCTGTGAGATGCTACTGGCTCTCTGGAAGATGGTTTGACTCCTGTGGTAAGCAGACACCGTCCCATCACAGCCCTGCTGAGCTGGATAGCCAAAAGTCTCTGCCTTTAGCTGCGTTACCTAAAGCAATGGCATGGGAAGTACCTCCTACTGCCCAAAACACAGAGCTGACCACCATACAGTAAGGCCTGCTGTGTGTAATTTACAGATATATATATATATATATCTTCATACTTTTCCCTATTTACCTGTGCTTTGCTTCTCCTATGGCATCTTGAATGGCATGGGTCCGAGTAGAGTAGATCCCTGCCTGGGCTCAAGCTCCAAGAATGTTGTGGAATCCAAAGTTACACTGGTAGCAAACTGGTTCACCAGTGTCACCTGAGAACTGGTGTTGGCCGTCTTTAGGGCAGAGAGAGACCACAAAATAATTCTGTCTGTAGGGTGTTAGTCCTGGGCACCCCACCAGTATGGAATGGCCTGCAGAACGTAGGGATATGTGAGACTTAGAGAATGTGATGCCTGTACCCAGTAGCCTCCTGCCTCCTCCTTTATTTTGCCCACCTCGGTTATCACACAGTGGAATCCACTCTCACAGCCCAGTTAGAATACATCTGTACACAAAATGGTGCCTTGGGGTTAGGGACAGAAGTACTCATGTTGCTTAGCATAAGGTTTTTAGTATCATGGGTATCCAGTTACCTAATTTAGATGAAGATTGTATTTGAGTGATATTTTATATAAAGCATTTCTTCCGGCACTGAGCAGTGTCCGTGCTGGAGTTCCCACCCCAGCACTGCTGTGAACAGGAGTGCCTGGGTTTGTGTGTTGAGGGAAGGGGTTCTCTCCTCAGAGGTTGACCATTTCTTACCAATCTTAAAGAGAAAACTTTTAATTTTGAATCTAAAGATACTTCTATTTCATTTTTTCTTCTGGCTCGCTTATTATCGTTGTCCAGAATGACTGTAGCTGCACTGCTGCCAGCAGAGGATCTGGTGAGGATGGGGTAGGACTGGGTAGGACATGCCAGGAGTTATGCCCTCAAGAGACCGAGTCATCAACTCTTTTGGCTGCCTGCAATGTCCCAACAGCAGAGGAGCTGATTAGTTATAACGATTCAGAGAATCATTAAATGATTCACAAAGAGCTGCACTCACAATGAGCATTTGAAATTTACTAATTTGAACTTTAAATTTTAGAACTATTTTGAAATTTAAATTTTAAAGACTGTTTCCAGGAAAGAGCTGACTTTAGAGAAGCCACAATTACATTATTTTTTTCTGGTAATGGTTTGGCTGCAGCTTGTAAGAAAATATGGAGAAAATGGGCAGAGCTGCCACAGTGAGGACTCTGTTTATTTAACATCTAGTGTTAACATCTTGTTCTTGTTATTTTGAAGTCATAACTCCTAACGTTTCCAGGGAGTTAATGATCCCATAAAGGTTAATAAATGCCTTTAGGACCTGACAGGGTGGCAGAGAAGGGCATCCATTAAAATTGGCTGTGTATCTGTCTCCTCGTTACAGTGAGGATGAGGCAGGAGAGGGGATTCCTCAGCAGCCCCTGAGCGGGGCAGCGGAGTAAAGGAAACGGGTGCCACGAGGCAATTTCGGATCCCGAATCTAAACTCGGGGAGGGCGGGCTCTATCCTGCTGAAAGCAACGTTTCCCCTGGATATGGAATCCAAAGCACTGCAGCACCCACTGGTTTCATACGGAGCCCGACTCCCCGGGGCTCCTCGCAGCCAGGCTGGGAGGGTCTGTGAGAAAGAGCCAGCGTGGGCCAGGGTCTGGTTGTGGCAGCAGACTCGGTCATGTGTGAAACACCTTCCCGCCTGCAAAAGGGGCCTGGCCAAAAAGGGCCATGGAAATGCGTTTCAGCCATTATATTTTTCTCAACTCTTTGGGGAACTAAAGCACCAACTGCATAAATTCTGCTCCTTTTGCTGAGGTGGGTAAGGAATGCAGGAGATCTAGCTAAATTGGGCTGCAATTCTTTGAGTGTAAGATTTTCAGAAAGAACCCTGGACTAGACATTTTATACCCCAAAGCACAGGTAATGCTACATGAGGGAGAGTCAAAAGACCCTTCTTATCTAACCCTGGATTGCAGTGCACACAGAAACGTACACAGCTTAAAACACACTCCTGATTTGGGGACAAATCAGCAGTTTCAGAGATCAATAACCAACGGGCAATTCAAGGGCAACTGAAACGGGGTGCTTAATCCTGCTGATGCCATGGTGCAGAAAAGCAGGAAAAAATGTTCTTTTCATTTTTGGGTGTTTGTCTTTGTGCAGATTTTGTGCCCTTCAGTGAGAGGCTGAACAAACTGGTGCTGTGTAGCCCAAAAGGAGCCAAAGAGATGAGGTGAGATGCATGATCACTATACTCAAATATGTAAAAAGCTGCTGTAGAATGGAAGGGAACAGTCTCTTCCCTGTGTCCTAGTGGGCATAGCAAGATGCAGAGCACTGCAGATACACCACAGGTTCATTTTGCTATTAAAACAAACTTGTAGGAGTAGAGATTGTGAAACGTCAGTATGAATTATCCAGAGAGTTTTTGGAGTCTCATCCCTGGAGACAGGACAAAACCATTGTAGTTAATGCCTTTGCCTCAGGGTGATGGACTGCAGCAGATAACCCTTCAAAGCCCTTTCTAGTCTTGTAAGTCTCAAAGTAACTTTTAAAGCAGAAGGACTTTGCATCTATTTTAAGGTGGCCGGAATTTCCAGCCCTTGCCTCTTAAATAGCAACTCTCTCTGGAGCCCATTGTTTGACAGGAAAAACTCTTTGGTTTCACCTTAGCTAGAAGCCTCGATTTCCTGTTTGATGTCCTAAAGAGTATGGTATTCTTAAAGAAGAAAGTCCTAGATACCTTATTAGGCAAGAAAAAAAAAAAGAACAAAACTCCCCCAAATCCCAAAGGACAGTGTAGTGTGACAAAGTAAAAATACTTTATCACCTAATGCTGCCTTCACAGCCTGGCCTTCGCTCTTGCTGCCGCCTGGAAATTAACCCAAATTAGTCCCACAGAAGAACTGAGGTACCTGATATCTCAAGAGTTGCCAGTGTTTGCAGGTGCTGAGCCCCTGGGCCTTTGCTGGGTTCAATTCCTTAATTGCCTTTCTTGTGGCATGTGGCCCACCACAAACTGCTGTGAATAAATTAGTAGTCGAGCATCCCCTGGAACACAGAGCAACCAATATTTCATTGCTTGTAGTGGAACTGCTCCAACGGGAGTGATCAGGAAAGAGGTGTCCTCAAACAGCCCAGACTGATGCTCCTGGGAGGTGGGTTCCAGACCAGCATAGGGGGTTCCAGCTACCTTCTGCCACATCCTGTGTGGATGTTAACGTCTACAGGGTTACAAAGATGATGAGGGGCCTGGAGCATCTCTTCTGTGAGGAAAGGCTGAGGGATTTGGGTCTGTTTAGTCTGGAGAAGAGAAGGCTGAGGGGGGATCTGATCAACACCCATANACTTCTTGGCTTTGAGAGTGGCAGAGCCCTGGCAGAGGCTGCCCAGAGAGGTGGTGGAATCTCCATCTCCAGAGATGTTCATATCCTGCCTGGACATGTTTCTGTGCAACCATGTCTGGGTGGACCTGCTCTGGCAGGGGGTTGGACTGGATGATCTCCAGATGTCCCTTCCAACCCCATAGAATTCTGGGATTGTCAACTACTGCACCAATTATCACAGGGTTAAGGGTGAAAGGAGGGTGAAGAACATATGACTTGCATTTCTGGCTTTAACAGTGTGGCACGACACCAGAGACGGGCATCATCCCATCTTAACCCATGCCTTTAGCTCCAGGAATCCCATCTCAACCCATGCCTTTAGCTCCAGGAATCCCATCTCAACCCATGCCTTTAGCTCACTTTAGTATTTGTAGATTTTAAAAAAATCTGCTTCTCTTTTTGGCTCTGTGATGGCCTCCCCTGTGGATTTATCTACACTAAGGTTGTCTGTAGCTCTGCCCAGATTTGTTAAGGGTAAGTGGTATAAGCTGATGACTGATTAGGTCCTCGGGTGGAATCATAGAATCATANAGCCTTGTTTTCCAGGCCTCTCACCAGCTTTGTTGCCCTCCTCTGCACTCGCTCCAGCACCTCGATATCTCTCTTGTGCTGAGGTGCCCAGAACTGGACACAATACTCAAGGTGTGGCCTAACCAGTGCTGAGTACAGGGGGACAATCACCTCCCTACTTCTGCTGGTCACACTATGGGCAGAATGCTGCCCAGAAGTGAAAAGTTCTGGCTTTCTAGTGGTAATAGTTTGCCCCTTTTATCCCAGTTGCTCACCTGAATCCAGACAGAGCAGGATTTCACTTGAAGTCCTATTTTGAACGAGTTAAGAGTTTCTAAGGCTTTCTCTGCCCAAGTGTTCTGGGCCTGGGTGCTCTCCAGACATAACGGATTGATTTGATTTGACCAACAGGATTTTCAGTGACGTTTGGAAGAACCGTTTCCTCCATTTAAGTTAAAAAAAAAAGAATACATCGCTGTCCTTCCTCAGAAGAGGCCCACAGCTGAGAGAAGAGAGTAGGAAAGCAGAGCTGCTTTCTGGGCAGTGCTTTTGCACAGTCTGTTGGTAGTTGGTTGGACTCAGAGGAGTTAGGGAATGTTGCGTTTCCTGGGGGATCTGTGCCTTTTCATTTGTGCTGGGTGTGGGAATGCCTTTGGAAGAGGGAAGAGGGAGCTGGTCTCTTGCACAGAACAGAGCGTTTATTGCGTGTCCAGCCCCCAAAATTCCAGCTTGTGAATTTTCTCATCTGTTTTCATTTACACACACACACACACACAAAGAGCCTAACATAATCGGGGTGAGGGCAGGTTAACAGAGCCTTAGCAGTTGGGAAGGCAAGCAATGACGTGTCATTTTCTACGCATCTCCTGGGCTCTCCCTGCAGTGTATGTTCCCCCTGGGCATCAGGGACGTGTAGCTCTGTCCTGCTGGCCAGGGTGGCTTCGGGCCACAGCTCAGGAATCCTTGGCAGGCCCCGTTAGTGCGACTGCTCAACAATCCGCTTTGTGGGGCTCCCTAAATTAAGGGTACCTGCCCATCTAAATTGCATTGAGTAACACGGCTCTGTACTCTCCTGACAGCATCTTTGTAGGGGTGCTGGTTGGAAGCTCCTCACGCTGGTGTCGGGGAAAGGCTTTTTAATGGAAGCTCCTACACGAAGACCCTTTCTCAGGAAAGCAGATGTCTGCCTTGCCCAGGTAGTTGCTGTTTGCCAAAGATGCATAAATAGAGCTAACAAAAAGCATAGAACGTGGAGCCCTTTGCAGGCCCTGATGTCTCAAGGCACAGGACTGTGTGTTTTCAAGCACTGGCAATCGTTCCGGCTTTCCTGATGGAAGCAACAGCTTTTATAAGATTTAAAAATAAAAAAATAGAAAACCTTGGCAGCAAGGTCCCCGAGTTGGTTATTCCCAACATTTCTATAGCTAGAACAGGAGTCAGAGCTGCATTTAATGTATACTTACTTAAAATGATAGGCTAACTTAGAAGCCTGGAAAAGAAAGGGGACGAACCCATTTACAATAGCATGTTGTAGCAATTAAGGGTATTATTCACAAGCCAGTTCTTCCAGAAAGCCTCCGAGCTGTCGCCACCCGCCCCTTCCCCTCCCCAGTTCTTCACCAGTTGCTTTTTCACTTGGGTCATGGTGACACGAGGGACTGCCCTTTGGAGGGCCGAGCTTCGAGGACAGCCATCCTGTGACCTCCTCAGTCCCCAGCTTTGTGACTGAGAAGCCTTTGACTGGTTTCGTGGCGGGTCCGTAAGCAGTGGCCCAAGCGAGAGGCTGGCTCTCAGCTGCTTGCTTCTGTGTGTGTGATTTTTGGTTTTCTGTTCAGATGCACGTTCCTGTTGGCACAGGTGGTGCTGCACGTCCTTTGGCAGCGGTGCCAAGGGCGGATTTCAGAGCGTTTGGTTGACAGCCCGGGTGTTTTGGGATGACACAGGTTTTTCCATGTGGTAATGAACTCCCCACTGAGCAGTTTGGCACCACCGCCTGGGACTTTGGGCTGCTTAATCCCAGGGCTGGCTGAAGGCAACCTCGGATCCCTCCTTGGATCTGAGGAGCGTTACAACAGCTGCTGCACAGCATTTTATGGCGTTGTAGGTATCCTTTGTAAGTCTTGTGGAGTTGAGGATGTTCAGCCTGGAGAAGAGGAGGCTGAGGGGAGACCTTCTCGCTCTCTGCAACTCCCTGAAAGGAGGGTGTAGCTGGGGGGGTCGGTTTCTTTTCCCAAGTCACGGGCAGTGGGACAAGAGGAAACGGCCTCAAGTTGCTCCAGGAGATGTTGAGGTTGTGTATCAGGAACAGTTTGTGGACTGAAGGGGTTCTTAAGCCTTGGACTGGGCTGCCTGGGGCAGTGGTGGAATCGCCATCCCTGGAGGGATTTAGAAGCTGGGCAGATGTGGTGCTGAGGGACGTGGGGTAGTGGTCAGTTATGTCAGCGTTGGGTTGATGGTTGGACTCGATGATCTGAAAGGTCCCTTCCAACCTGGGCAATTCTCTGTAAAACTGGAGTTGGAGCTGGCTTGGCTCTCCCAGGGCAAGGCTTTGTGAGCAAGCTCCTTTATGAAAGGTCCTTTCCCTGTGAGAATAATTCTGCTCCAGGCGAGGAGGAGAGCCTGGGAAGGAGCAGGGGGAGGCATCCCTGGTTCATCCTTGCCATTTCATCCTAGGGACCGTGAGGAGGGGAACACGTGTGGGACATGCGTGGACACCGGCTGCCATCTGCTGAGCAGCAACAGGCAAAGGCGCTCTGCAACCCCTGGTGCCTGCCTTCCACCAACGAGCTGGGTGAGCTCCAGACACTTCCCTCCTTGTCCTGTTCTCTGTGCAGAAACATTTCAGGCTTTGGTCTCAGCCCTACACTTCTCAGCTGTGTCTCCTCTCCTGCTGGCAGCTGGCAGGGGAGCTGTAAAAAACCCAACCCGTTGTTGCGTGTTGCAGCAATCCCATTGACCAGACTGAACCTCCTGTGCTCTCCTCTGGTGCCACCCTGTCAGAGGGGGTCTCAGTCCTGGCCCCTGGCAGGTACCTGGGTTTGTCACAGGGCAGCAGGAGCTAGTCTGCAGTTCCCAGTGTGGGCACCACCGGAGCACCCTGGGGGATTTGTGCTCAGACCCCCTGCTCCTGCCTTTTGCACATCTGATTTGCAGGGGGCTGAAGTGAAATCACCCTTCTAGCCTTATATTTCTACTTTCCTGTTCTTCTCTTGTTATTTTTAAATAGCAAGTGTTCTGGTTTTACTGCTTAAATAACAAACGAGCAAGTGTTGTGCTTTGCAGTTTTGGTTTCCTGGAGAGGCAGCTTCCGCTTTTGAAACCTGCTTCTCAAAATGTGCCCAGTCATTCCCTGGGCAACTTTCACTTTCGGTTTCCACTTGCTTTTCGGATGCTGGGTGTCTGTAAAACGGGAGAGTTTCGATTTTTCAGAGTTGTTTCTGTCGCTTTCGGTTTTTTCTCTTATTTTTCTCCCTTCCCTGCAGCTGAGAAAAGAGCTTTTTCACGCCGCGGGTGAGCGCAGCCACGCCGTTGGGTAGGAAGAGGCTGGTGGTTGCAGGGGTGCAAGGAGTCAAGCAGGGGGTATGGGCAGGGGAGAGGTACCTCAGTGTGTGGTCCCACCCTGGGGCAGCAGAACCCCACTGCCTCCCACCCCTGGGGCAGCAGACCCCCCACTGCTTCCCACCCCTGGGGCAGCAGACCCCCCACTGCTTCCCACCCCTGGGGCAGCAGACCCCCCACTGCTTCCCACCCCTGGGGCAGCAGACCCCCCACTGCTTCCCACCCCTGGGGCAGCAGACCCCCCACTGCTTCCCACCCCTGGGGCAGCAGACCCCCCACTGCTTCCCACCCCTGGGGCAGCAGACCCCCCACTGCTTCCCACCCCTGGGGCAGCAGACCCCCCACTGCTTCCCACCCCTGGGGCAGCAGACCCCCCACTGCTTCCCACCCCTGGGGCAGCAGACCCCCCACTGCTTCCCACCCCTGGGGCAGCAGACCCCCCACTGCTTCCCACCCCTGGGGCAGCAGACCCCCCACTGCTTCCCACCCCTGGGGCAGCAGACCCCCCACTGCTTCCCACCCCTGGGGCAGCAGACCCCCCACTGCTTCCCACCCCTGGGGCAGCAGACCCCCCACTGCTTCCCACCCCTGGGGCAGCAGACCCCCCACTGCTTCCCACCCCTGGGGCAGCAGACCCCCCACTGCTTCCCACCCCTGGGGCAGCAGACCCCCCACTGCTTCCCACCCCTGGGGCAGCAGACCCCCCACTGCTTCCCACCCCTGGGGCAGCAGACCCCCCACTGCTTCCCACCCCTGGGGCAGCAGACCCCCCACTGCTTCCCACCCCTGGGGCAGCAGACCCCCCACTGCTTCCCACCCCTGGGGCAGCAGACCCCCCACTGCTTCCCACCCCTGGGGCAGCAGACCCCCCACTGCTTCCCACCCCTGGGGCAGCAGACCCCCCACTGCTTCCCACCCCTGGGGCAGCAGACCCCCCACTGCTTCCCACCCCTGGGGCAGCAGACCCCCCACTGCTTCCCACCCCTGGGGCAGCAGACCCCCCACTGCTTCCCACCCCTGGGGCAGCAGACCCCCCACTGCTTCCCACCCCTGGGGCAGCAGACCCCCCACTGCTTCCCACCCCTGGGGCAGCAGACCCCCCACTGCTTCCCACCCCTGGGGCAGCAGACCCCCCACTGCTTCCCACCCCTGGGGCAGCAGACCCCCCACTGCTTCCCACCCCTGGGGCAGCAGACCCCCCACTGCTTCCCACCCCTGGGGCAGCAGAACCCCCACTGCTTCCCACCCCTGGGTCAGCAGAACTCCCACTGCTTCCCACCCCTGGGGCAGATCCTTTCAGCTTGGTCAGAGGGCTCCACGCTGCTCTGTGGGGCAGAGACGTACCCTCTCCTTTGGAAGGCAATAGAATTAATCCTCCCTGTTCTGATGCACAGTCTTTTAGGAAAGAGAAAAAGTCTGTGATGTTTGCTAACCAGCAGCGTTAATGGCAGCCTGGGCTCAGCCTCGCAGGCCTCTCCTGAGGAGAATATGACTCATTGCTCAGGGACTTTTTTCTTTTTTTCTTTTTTTTTTTTTTTAACCACCTTGGTTGTACTGAGGTTGGGGAATTCCGGTGTGATGAAAGAAAAATGTCTTAATCCATTTCATGGCCACAAATTCATGAGGTTTGGTGCCTCCTGGCTCAGATCAGTCATACTACCTGACCTGCTGAAGCCCTGAGAAGTGGACAGCCTTGGTTTCTGGTGGCCAGATGCCTCACTTTGGAGAAAGCAAGCCAGAAGCCTAGAAAACTTGAAGGTTCAAGTCAAGCGCCTGGCAACACACCCTTAAGCTTCAATTTTTGGGTGAGACGTGGTACAGGTGTGTCTCCCCGGGGTTGTGAGAGCACAGAGCTTTCCTTCCTTCCTTCCTGTCTTGGCTCTGCTTCTGCATAACTGCAAGCAGAAGGATGGCACAGCCCACGCACGTGCTGATGTTCTGGAAGGCGTTTTGTTGTCCTTCATCTGCAGAGCCTGCCCAAGCCATGGCCACGGGCAGCGTGCCGTCGTGGCACGTCAGATCCGTAGGCATGTGGGCACACAGACGAGTCACTTACACAATTCTATGCCTTAATAACAGAACACTAATAGCCTTCCCTAGGGCCACAGGCCTGCTGTGTGACATCTCACAGAACCCCAGAATGCTCTGGGCTTGGAAGGGACCTCTGGAGATCATCCAGTCCAACCCCTCTGCCGGAGCAGGGTCACCCACAGCAGGGCCCACGGGTGAGTTCCATCTCCTGCGATGGGAGAAAGATCAGGTGGGGGTTCTTTTTTCAAGGATGTTGATTCCCTTTCTGTGACTTACTGTAAAAAGAAAACCTGAAAGCGACACCTATGGGATGCACCATTAGGAAGGAGAGCAGTCACACGCTACATGTGCCACTATTTTTTTAATGACAGTGATGTCTTCAGTGTCTCAGTTCCTGCATTAGGAAAGCTGGTGTTGGACACGTGCAGGTGGAGCCTCCAGAGCTTGCAGAGGTCACCTTCCAAGAAACCACACTTCTGCTGGGCTGCTCCAGCTCCTGCCTCTCTTGAAGGGCTTTAGTATTAGCCAAGGCTTGAAACTGTTGCAGGGAACAAGGGAAATAACAGTAATTCTTACTGGGCACCGGGAGCTTTTGTGTAGAAAACTCATGCAAATATACATACATGGCAATACACACAGGTGCTTTTATACAAGGGAGACACCCCCTTTACAGCACTCTAGAGTTTAATTATACAGCAAACCCCTATATTAAAAATCAATCAGGTGTATAGGATTTTTCTGGTTCAAGTATTCTCCTGGTACCCTCGGAACTCTCCTCACACCGGAGTTTTCACTTGGACAAATGCAACATCCCCCAGTGTTTTTCTAAGCAAGCTGTTAGATTAAGCAGTGCAGGGCCATACATTTAGACTAAACCTTTTCTTCCAATAAGACTCTTCCTTCCCTCCTCTTGTACTGAATCCTATAGCTAGACTCTTAGGTTGGATCTTCCAGGATCTTTCAGAAGCTGTAAAACTTCTCCTCCTAGTTTTTAACAACTGGGGGGGAAAAAAACCCAAACTGAAGCTCTTTTAAAGGGAAAGGCACTGCTACTGACAAACTGCCGGGGAAAATGGCAGTTAAGAGCTTTGTTACTGATATTAGAAAAATACTAACTTGGTCAGGAGTCATTTCCAAGTGACTCTATGTTATGTCTCTTCCAAAAGGCCAGAGAAGGTTTTATTTAGCTCAGTGCTGTCGGTGTCAGAGTTTCTGTTTCCCTGAGTGCAGGGTTGGCTTTGCTCGGGGTCATCGCTGCAAGACTGTCCCCCTTCCTGGCGGCTGGGAACTGCTGCTTTCAGTTTCCCCTCAATTTTGTCGGCTACAGCACACATTTTAAGCTCTCTCAGGCTGCTTATGAGGGTTCCATAGGCTCCTTTTATCCCGTGCCTTTGATGCCAGACTCGAAACAGCTTAATCTTCTGCTCAGATGTATCATTCATGTTATCCCGAAGGGTTTGATCTATGACAGGTTCTGGTACTTGGTGGTTACGGACGAATTTCAGGACTTCTTGGAGTGTCATCTCCTCCACAATACCAGTGACATGGCTGCTCAGGTCAATGTCTAGAAACAGAAAAGAAAATCGCTGCTTTTGGCACTTTACATATTGCTGGGTTTTTTGTTTCCTGTCCTCTGAGTTGATACTCCTCCTACCCAAAACGGGTTAAGCTGCTGGTATTCCTGACTCAGTACGTTTGAGATGGGATTTTTTTTAACAGTAGGTGGCAGGGCTGCTTTTACAGGTTCCCACCCCGTGCTGGGTAGGTCAGGTACCGAGGCTTGCACCCGTACTGCTTTCTGTGGAAATGGAATCTCAGTCCCCTCCGTAACCCGCTCTGTCCCGGCGTGTCCCTGTTGTGCTCACAGCGGTGCTGGGAAAGGACCCTGGAACAGGAAAGGACCCCTGGACATAAGGTGGGTCTGCCTTTCTGCAGTCCCACTGCAGAGACTGTGGGGCAGCCCCATTATCACCATTAGCCAGGATTCCAGAAAGCCCTCTTGCTGCCTCCTAGTGTCCATACCCCAAGCAGAATGGAAGTTGGCCCACTCCCAATCCGTAACTGCTTCCTACCCAACAGGAACTCTTCCTGAGGCCAGACTTTCCCCACAGCCCTAAGTGCCTCGAGAAGCACAAGAAGAGCAAGGTTGTCCCTTCCCTGGTGTGTGGGAGTTCCAGCTCCAGGCAGCGGCGAAGGCTGCAGGAAAATACTCTTTTTCTTCTTTTTTTTTTTTACCTGTATTTTTTACTTCTACTGAATTTAGAGAAATGACTTGTCTCTCACCTGTGTAGGTGACGAGGGGTATGCTCTCCTGGAAAGAGAGAGAAGCGAGAGAGAAATGGGTAGAATTTCATAAAAACACTAACCTTGGGTAGAAGCGTATAGGCACGTTTCAGGACAGTGGACTCCTCTCATTTCCTTTTAGTTTTCTCTGTGGCTCCCCCATTCTTTGGGTGAGGACAATCAGGTTGGACAGACAGACAGACAGACCTCGTTTGACTGGGGTAAGTTTGGGGGGAAGGGAGGGAAATCACCCCACAACTGCTGGTGCCTGAAGGTGCAGATGGGGACAGGGACCCTGGGCCCGTGGGGGCCTGATGACGGATGAAGTTCTGATCTCGGCCGTGTGACTTAGGGAGCACATCAACAAATCCTGAAGAAACAACTCAGGGTTTCTCTTACTTCTCCCAAGATTGTCCTCGTGGTGAAATTGACTTTGTTAATGTCACAGAGGAGAGGCACGTCCCCTGGGAGCCCCGGGGTGATTTCAACAGAACCAAGTTCCTTGCACCAAGCGGAGGTTTTTGGGATCTAAGCAACGGTACTTACACTGGGAGGGTCTGCTTCGGAAGCTACTTCAGCCAGGTTCCCCTTGTTAGTAAAGCCCTTCTGTCTGGCCTTGTCTGAAACAAAGCAAGCAATTTTAGAATCTCCTCTGGGCTCCAGGGAGCAGAACGCAGTGGAGTAAGTAGCTGAATATCTCATTCAGGCAGGAGTAAGGGATGGGGAGCCACTTACAGTAGATTATTGATCCAGCAATGCCAGAAACTAATACTGGAAACACAATTAGCAAAGCAGTGGCCCACGGTGGAAATCCTGTTTGGGGTGAAACATTGGAGACGTGACACAGAAGTTAGCTTAGACTGAGCTGTGGGGAACTGCTCCGCAGCATCGCGTACACGGGGGCGACTGCACAGGCCTCGCAAAGCACGGCAGCTGCTGGACCGTGCCAGGCTTTATTTAAGAGGTACCTTCAGTTCCTTTTCAGTGGTACCTTTTAAGTTTGGGTTTGGTTTTTAAGAGGTACCTTCAATTCCTTTTCAGTGGTACCTTTTAAGTTTGGGTTTGGTTTTTAAGTGGTACCTTCAGTTCCGCACACGGTGTCTGAGGTCGAAGTGCATTGTCTTTCAATTACTCCACTTTCACACCTGCAGAAGACACAAACAGAAACGAGCAGGGGGTTTGTTTCTCTTAAATAAAGGCTGTCACCAGAGCAAATGAAAATCTTCTAAGGCTTTTTATCGGCTGAGTATTTCATATAGCAAACAGCTGGAGTTTGGACTTCAATAGGGGGGAAGATGGCATGGAAGGGTGTGGGAGCAGAAGGGGAAGAAAGGATTTTCTAAGTGTAAGAGAAGATAACGGGAGAGCTCACGTTTATTTTTTACATTCTGTTTCTTGGAAGGTGTACACGGACTCGGTGGATGCACACAAGGTGTCCTGCGTGCCTTTGGAAAGCCTGCCTGGATGCAAGGTCAGTTTGGCACACTGTTTTTCCCTGGGGGTTATCTATTACCTGAACCTCTGGCTTGAAACTGGCTGGAGAAGAGCCCGTGGTATGATAAGAGGGTATGATTAGCATCTGCCACACCTAACGACGGAGGCATGGACTTACGTGGTGCACGGGTGGCAGTGCTGACACGGAGTAGAATTGCAAAAATGGTTCTCTGCACAGATACATTCCGTGTCCTGCTCCGAGGTACAGTTCCTTCCCACCACAAGACCTGGAATAAATTTCCTAAGGTTTATGAGTATGAAAAAGTAGGCCTTAAAAGCAGACCGACTCGCTTTTAGCTCCAGCCCAGCTGGCGTGGCTTAGGGAAGAGCTGCAGGGGCTTGTAAGGAGCCCTGGGATAAGGAGTGCTGGAAATACAGAGATGGTGAAGAGACCTCTGCTGGCCAAGAGCTCCAAGAACTGGTCCCACCGTAAAGGCCGTGCTAGAAGAGGACTCGCTTGGTGCTGCCGAGTGTGCTCAGCTGCTTTTTCCCATTCATAACCCTAAAGCCAGGAGGAAACTCAGACGACCACGTAACCCATCTCCCTGCCTGATGTCAGAGACAAGTTTTTGATCTCCCTGACAGACAGCAAGTTTATCTCCTCTCGAGGACCTCCAAAGGTGAGGAACTCCACTCTCATTTAGAGAACACACTGTCTGCTTAAGTAGCAAATCAGTTTTCTGCTGTCCTTGCTGTGTATGATGAAATTATCTCCATCTGTGAAAAATTAATTCTGCATTAAAAATTACTTTGAAGTCCCTACCTACCATGAAGGCTGTTTTCACAGGCATGAGGGAGTAGAAGTGAATTTCTGGGTTGCCACGTTCAGTGCCCTGCTGTAACGGGAAAACCCGGTATCTTTCCAAATTTGGTGAAGCTCTGCTGTGACACCAGTGCTGAAGCCACTCAGCAAATATCAGTATTATCAATATCAATGAAAACATCAAACATGAATGATTCTAAGAATGGTTCTCATGCAACTTCAGTGATAATTTTTCATCTCCCGACTGCTTTCTAATGACTTCTCTTCAACTATGTTCTTGTCCACGGGATAAGGTGACACGTCATTCCACTGCCCTGTCTTTCCCCGTCAGTTTAACCAGTAGTTTTCTTTGTGGCACTGTACAAAAATGCTGAATTGTTTCGCTCTGCTCAACTTTGCTCCCCACCCAAACCCGCTTATCCTGACTGTGTTTAAGAGTAGATCATAGAATCATAGAATCATTCAGGTTGGAAGAGACCCCTGGGATCATCCAGTCCAAACATCAGCCCCACTCTACAAGTTCTCCCCTACACCAGATCCCTCAACACCACATCCAATCTACTCTGAAACACAGTCAGGGATGGGGACTCCACCACCTCCCTAGGAAATGTGATGTGGTATTGAGGGATCTGGTGTAGGGGAGAACTTGTAGAGTAGGGCTGATGGTTGGACTTGATGATCTCAAGGGTCTCTTCCAACCTATATGATTCTGGAAAGCCCTAGAGCCTGGCATCCAGCAGGTGACCTGCTGAGTACAGCCCCTCGGGAGTCAAGAGCTGTCCCTCCTCTCACCCACCTCAACTCTGGAGGAGTTTGCATTGAGGGATGCAAAAGTATCATTCCCCAAATCCAGGTATACTGGAACTACAGGACACCTGGTAGAACAGTTTAATGGATTTAAAAAACCAAACTGAAGCCCCAGGATGGGTGTTGGTGCAACAAGCAGTGAGTTTCTGGAACCTGGTGTCCCCCAGCAGGTTCATGGACAAAGGGCTCGTAAATGGATACTACAATAAGTAGGTAGGGATGGAACTTCCAACATCCTTTGCCACATCCTTTGTGGATGCTGGTAGATGATGCAGGGAATGGGTCACAGAAAGCAGAAAAGTTTCCTTGTGTTTCCTCTAAATTGGCACTATTTAGAGAAAACATCTCTTGCCTCCACTGCCGAATGCAGAATACTGGGGGCAGGTGGACCACTGGCCTGGCCCGGCAGGACAGGCCTCATAGTCTCGTGATTTGATCCTATATCCCACACAGCACCTTGAATTTATAAAAGACATCACACTATCAGGTCCAGCTGATTGTTATATTATTTTTTACTAATATTGTATTTATTATATATTACTAATATTATAATACTGCTATTATAATGAGTAACATGAAAGGCTACAAAAGAAACTCTTGGGAATTCTGCCATCTGTGCTTCTTACTGCACCCCTTTTTAATAGAGAGTGAAGAAGGGAGAGAGCTTTTCTTCCTTGGCTCCAACCAGTTTGTGTAGGTCTGCTCTGCAAGCACTGCTTTGGCTGAGCAAAGGCAGGTGTAAGGAGACATAACGGGCCAACGTAGCTCGTTCTTCTACCAGTACTTTTTGCCGGATGAAAGGGAAAACTGGAGGATAAAGCTACCACTTTGTCATCAGTTCCTTCATGTACTGCCCCCAGAAGAGGTTAATCTACGTGGGGATTGTGGAGGCTTTTCAGCCAAATCCCCGTGGCTAGCGTTGCTGTTTCTATACACCTACCTAATATTCGGTCACAGGCAGTGCACCTGAGGCACTCCTCGTGGTCATTGCTGTGATCTATGTACTCCTTCCCCTCTTCACACTTACGGCAGTGTTGCTGAGCATCTGTCGGGCACTTGATGGTTTTAACAAAACCTGTGGAGACAGAAAAAAGGAGAATTAAGACTTGTGATACCTTTGGAGAGAAGGCATCAGCTCTAAGACCTGTGTCAGACTTCTTTTACTTTTTTGATTTATGGACAGGATCTGTATTTTTTTAATGCCTGTGTCTATGCTCTTCAGGAATGCAGTGTACGCAGCATCTGATTATCCCCCCTCTTCCTCCAGTTTAGGACTGAAGAAGGACACACCAAGCAAAGCTGGATGAGCAACACTGGAATATGGAGCCCATGAATATGTAGAGTCTTGCAGGTAAAAGCCTGTACTTGCACTTTTTAACTCCCATCAAGGATGTGTATGTAATTCCTGGCTCTCCTGTGCGAGTTGTGTCCCTCAGGGCTCGGTGTTGGGGCTGCTGGAGGGTAGAAAGGCTTTGCAGAGGGGTCTGGACAGGCTGGATGGATGAGCCGTGGCCAATGGGATGAGGTTCAACAAGGCCAAGTGTTGGGTCCTGTGCTTTGGGTCACACCAACCCCATGGATGCTCCAGGCCTGGGGCAGAGTGGCTGGAGCTGCCCCATGGAAAGGAACCTGGGGGTGTTGGTTGACTTGGCAGTCCTGAGTGATGTGCTCTGGGCAATCCTGCTGTAGCAGGGGAGTTGGACAGGGTGGTCTCTAGGGGTCCCTTCCAACTCTGACAATTCTGTGATTCCATATTCAGCCTGGAGAAAATGAGGCTGAGGGGAGACCACCTCGTTCTCTACAACTCCCTAAAGGGAGGGCGTAGCTGGGGGGTGTGTGTTGGTCTCTTCTCCCAAGGAACAGGCCATGGGACAAGAGGAAACAGCCTCAAGTTGCTCCAGGGGAGGTTCAGATTGGAGATGAGGAACAATTTAGACACTGAAAGGGTTATCAATACTTGGACTGGGCTGCCCAGGGAAGGGGTTGAGGCACCATCCCTGGAGGGATTTAAAACCTGGGCTGACAGAGTGCTGAGTGACGTGGTTCAGTGATGGTTTTATCAGAGTTCGGTTGATGGCTGGTCTTACATGACCCTAAAGGTCCCTTCCAACCTGGGCAATTCTAAGATTCTAAGCATGTTACACAAGAACTACTATCCGTAGTGAAAAGTTCTCGGTGCCCCGAGCTCAAGAGATACTTGAGGAGCCTGATGTCCCACAGTAGAGAAAGACAGAGCCAAAACGAAGCACCGCATCCAGGAAACCACAGCAGCTCCCTGTGCTGTGGTTCCCGCTCGTAGGGACTCTTCAGTGCAGACTTACAGTGATACTCACCACGTTTGCATTTCTTGCAACACTGACCATCTGAATGGAACTCCTCCTTCGTACAGTTAATCGCTCGCTTGGCAATCATCCTCCTCCTAATTAACGTATTGTGCACGGTGGTCGTTACGTGTTCAGTATCAGTTTTGCACTGCGTTTCAGTAATTAAGGTGACAGCCTGGGAGAGAAGAACAGAAAGTTAGGGGTGTGTGTGTGTGTGTGGAGGAAAGCTGTCCAGGACTGCAGTTTTGTTTTACTCTGAGCTGGAGCATCGTAACATCCCCACCAGCTTGCCCACCGTGGGGCCGTGGCCAGCAGAAGGGTCCTCTGGGCTCCCTCCTCCTTGTCAACCCTCACAACTGTGCCAGGTAAAGGTCTGTGCCTCCAGGGAGACCCTGTGTCCTGCCAGCAGCACCCTAACCTCCCCTTTTTTAGACCAGAGAAGTCCAGCCATTCTGGGGTGGGGTGGGGGAGACCACGGACAACCGTAAAGAGGAGAGAGAGAAGATTACAGCAGGGAAATGGAATGGCACTGGCAGAGCCCAGAGCAGGGAAGAAGAAAGGGACAGAGAGTAGTGCAGAAAATGGGACGTAATGAAAGAAGGAAGCACCTTCCTACGGGGTTACTCTCAGGAGAACTTGGCTGAGTTTCTCTCTGTGCTGGGCTGAAGGGCTGCCGTCACCCTGAGGGCGCCGCTGTCCCTCAGGCCAAATCTCACGTCTCTTTATGCCTTTATTGGAAGGAAGGAGGCCGGTGGGGCGAGGAGGGACAGAAATAGCTCACTTTTGGGTGGAAACCCTCCGCTTTCGCTGGCGGGGATGAACTTCCTCGTACGCTTACAAGAAGTGGGGACCAATTCTCTGAACTGGGCCATTTTCAGCCACACCAAACACCTCCATCTGCTCGCTGGGAGGTCTCACACCGCCCTCCTGCACCGGGCAGAAGGAGAAATCCTTCTGTGGTGCATCTCACAGGGGGGGGAAAAACATAAGCATCTGTAGTCATTCGGCTTCCTGCACACACTTTCATTGCTTTCCTCATCACCGAGGAAACGAGTGGCAACGGCGGAGAAGCAGCACTTCAGGGGCTTTTACATAGGAAGGGTGATAGGTGCTTTTTTGGTGATGTGTACATTCAAACAGCCACTGAGGGTTTCCAGCCCCAAATGACTCACAGAGGCTTCTCTTCTACCTTTCTCATCTTCACCTAAAAACCAGCCCTCGGATCCGAACTGAAGGGTGAGGCTGGTCCATGGGGGGAGTATCTGACCTGCGCAGAAGCCACCAAAATCTTTGCATGAGCCTAGATTTGCTGGTGCCTGGGCATTTAGGTGAGCTTTCTACCTCTCCTCCCCTCCTCCAGAGTCCTCTCACCACCGGGCATCTGCTAAAGAGATGGAGAAAAAGCCCTTTTCATCCGTGTTCCCAGAGCAACGGGAACTTCGGCTTCTTGGAAAACTCGTGTCTTTTGGGAATTCTCAGGCCTCTGATTCTTCCTGTGTCAGAATAGTCTTCGGAACGGGTCAACTTCCTCTGAGGGCAACCCCCCCCCTCCTTTGAGCAGCCCTTGCCTTACGGGGATGAAACCTCAGCTTTGGAAGTGTGTGAAGGTGCTATTTGCATACTGGGCTTTTTAAAGCTTTACAGCTTTTAACCCCGAGAAAAGGAAAAACAAGATCGTCTCTGCTTTCTCCTGTTACCTTTGAAACACACTTTACTTCCAGCAAAGCTCTTCTCCTGTTTCTGATCTGTGGGTGCCCGTGGGAGGGAAGGCTGATGCCTTCAGAACCTGGTGGCCTTTTTTGTTGGTGGGTTGTTGTTTTTTTTCCCCATCCCGTGTTTGTTCGTGGGGCATCGAGCATGAGCTCATCGGGGCTTTCTGAGGGGGACAGGGGGACTTTTCTTGCTTTTTGGCTTGGTGGGAGCTGAGAAAAACTTGTAACTCATTTTGTGAGTTTTGATTTGCTTCCGATACTGCCGACAGCTGCTATTTTAATGCAGTTTTCTGTGTAATTCCTCTCCCTCGCGTTAACCCTGTCAGGGGATCAGAGAGTCACTAATTCCATGCTGCTTCATAGGGGGGTTCTCTCCTCCAACTCTTTCACTGTGAGAAGGAATTTCTGCTTCAAATATCTCCGGAATCATTTTCCCCCTGTTTCTGAAGCCCAGCAATGGGAGCTGTTATCTCCCCACGACTAGGAGCATCCTGAGCTGCTTACATTTCAAGTGAGACGCATGTGCTTGGTGCCTGGGAAGGGAAGAAGCCTCAGTTATGGTCTCTTGTCTTAAAACAGTCACTGCCTGAATTAAATCCATTCCTGTTGCCCATCCCAGGTGACTCACATGCAGGGTATGGCGATATGTAAAGGGCTGGGGGTTCTGTGGTTGGCCATTTTAATTTTTAAAAATATTTTAAAGGTAGGAGCACAAATGTGAGCACCTCACAGAATCATAGAATCATTTTGGTTGGCAGAGACCCTTGGGATCATTGAGTCCAACCCTCAGCCCCACTGTACAGTCTAGGAGAGCCGGAGTGCTGTCAGCAGTTCCTCCCTCTCGTTGCTGGTGTTGTGGCTGGGGATGTATAAGAGCTGGCTGGCACAGAAATTACTTAGCAAATTTTCCCCCTTTTTCTTTCTTTTTTTGTTTTTTCTTAAACACAATAATACAGTGTGTTTGTTGGCACTTTCTCTGTGTTTGGGGGAGTTGTCTCTCAGAGAAAGGGTGTTAATTGTGGAGGTGCCAGCAGAGGAGTGCTTCCAGAGTTGGTGGTGCCCTTGTGCTTTTCATTTGAGGTTTTGGGCCACTCCATGAGTTTACAGCTGTTTCTATGTGTTATATAAATATATATATATATCAAAATTTCTAGGTATATATAAATACATATATACATACACACAGGGGTTGGAACTATATAGAATCATAGAATCATTCAGGCTGGAAGAGACCCTTGGGATCATGGAGTCCAACCATCAGCCCNCTGCACTCGCTCCAGTAAAGATGATCTTTAAGGTCCCTTCCATCCCAAACCATTCTATGATTCTGTGATGTAAATGTCTCCATTAGTTGCCTGGGAAATGCAGGGGGGGGGAAGCACAATAAGGTAGGGGTCCTGTTTTCCATGGCTGGAGAACTGCCTGCTCTGTCACCGTATCGGATAATGACAAGATATTTAGGGAACACGTTGCCCTCTCAAGATGGCCTGTGCCTTTCAGGGGGTGTCTCAGACAGGAGTGTGGTTTTGTGGCCTGTGTAACAGGGTGACAGTAGCCTTTGACTCTCTGCCCTCGGCCATTGCTGTTTTGCATGGCCAGCCCCTGCGACGGCTCCTGCTGCAGGGCCACGAGCAGTTCTTTGCAAAATGGGAGGCCTCATTCAGTCAAACTGGTGTGTCAAAACAGGCTAATTTTAACAACTCCCCCTCCCCAAAAAAGTATTCTTTTTTATAGGAAGTTTGTGTGAGTGCCTCAGTTTTTTAGGGATACTGAAACTTGGAAACAAGTGGGAAATCGGAATAGGAGCGATAGTTATTCTCTGGGAGAAGTGTGAGAAGAGAAAGGGAAGTTTTCCCTGGAGAAGCTGCCCCATCCCTGGAGGGGTTCAAGGCCAGGCTGGATGGGGCTTGGAGCAACCTGCTCTGGTGGGAAGTGTCCCTGCCCAGGGCAGGGGGGTTGGAAGTGGGTGATCTTTAAGGTCCCTTCCAACTCTCACCATTCTGTGATCTTATGAAAGTATTTTTCAGTTTTAATTGACATTCTGCAAGAGAGTGAGCTAGACTGACGCTCCTGCCAGGCGTTTGCTGCTCCTGCCCAGGGGCACAGAATGCACCCCTCTGGCACCAGGGGCACAGAACGCACCCCTCTGGCACCAGGGGCACAGAATGCACCCCTCTGGCATCTGGGGCACAGAATGCACCCCTCTGGCACCAGACGAGAATCAGGGGCGGAACCCTCTGAACCCCTGCAGATAGTGAACTATCTGTTATATAGGAAATCAGATCAGAATTTGAGTCAGCTTGAACCCGATTTTTAACCAGCACAAACTACGCTCACTAGCGACGTGGCCGCAGGGCGAGAACTCGTCGAGTTCTCTCTGGAGGAGGTGAGAAGTGGGCTTAGGGAAGGGATGCAAACCCCCATTCAGGCTTACAAAGGGGCCAGGGTTTGCCTCTGCCGTGGGGCTTAACGTCACCTGCCTGGTCCCCACCACGCCTGGGCTCCTGCCCAGGGCCTTGCTGTCCCTGTGGCTCTTTGACATGCCCCTGTGGCTCTTTGACATGCCCCTGCACTAGCGGTGATCCCTGGGCTGAAGCACCTCCTCGCCTTCCCTGATGGCAGCAACCCTTGGAAGTGAGTGTTTCCGGTTAAATTTGCTGATGACAAGTACACACGTGACCTGATCTGTGACCTGCAGGCTCTTACTCTGCACTGGGGATGATAAAGGCCAGAAAGGAAGGGCCCTGTCCCGCTCCTTCCAGTAAACGCTGCACTTTGTGCTGCCGGACTTGGGCTATTTCTCCAGCTTTTCCTGGGATCCTGGCGGTAGGGGCTCAAAACTCCTTTGCCCACAGGTTATTGCTTTCCCACATCCCTCTGTCACGGATCCCTGAGGTGCAGTGCAAAGTCAGTTTTCACTGCCACGGTCACTGAAACGGCCATTGACCCGTCCACCCGCGGACGGATGCTTGACCCTGCTTCTCCAGTGGCTCTGGGTGGCCACGGACTGGGGTGAGGGGGTGGCCAACAGCAGCCGTGGCTGTCAGGGGACACGGCTTTGTGAGCTGGATGGATCCACCACATCCAGCCATGGTGTGGAGGTCACCTTCCCTGACAGCCACCTGCATCCGTCCCCCCTCTTCTCACCCTCGGCTTTCCCCTGGCACCGGCTCCCTTTCACTGGCCGCCCTGAACGGGGAAGATCATAAAGTGCCCAAACTTCTTTAAAAGTGGGGAAAAAGCACCCAACCAACCCACCAACCCCCACCTGAACGAATTAGCTGAAATATGGGGTGGGGGGTGGAAGGTAAATAGCAGTGGCCGGCGGCGATCGGAGGTCGAGCAGCGCCTCCGGCACCGCGTTCCCCGCCCGCCCGGGGCTGGCCCCGACGCTCGCCCGGTGTCGGAGCTCCGTCCCNGGAGTGGCCCTGGGGGTCGCCAAGCAAAGGGGCAACAGGCTGGGGGGGGGCAGGCGGGCAGGGGGCATTGGCTTCACGTGGCTGGATGGGCCTTTGGGCAACCTGGGCTAGTGGGGTGGGCAACCTAGGTAGGGGGGAGGGAATGAGAGGGTCTTTAATGTTCCTTCTGCCACAACCCAGTCCTTACTGTCCCTTCCACACCAACCCAGTCTTGAATGTCCCTTCCACCCCAACCTGCTCTGTGTTCCTCAGGGGCTGGGGGGAGCC
>VZTM01018160.1:76121-97533 GCA_013400555.1 Jacana jacana
TTGGGCGTGGGGTGGTTGGATGTTTTGGGGGGGGGGGGGTGTTGGTCAAAAGCCAGTTGAATGTGAGCCAGCAGTGTGCCCAAGTGGCCAACAGCAACCTGGCCCCACAGCTGGGGGAGTAGGACTCAGGTGGTGGTTGTCCACCTCTACTCAAGGAATCGGGGAGTTGTCAAGAGTTGGAAGGGACCTCTAGAGATCATCCAGACCAACTCCCCTGCTAAAACAGGGTTGCCCAGAGCACATCACTCAGAACTGCATCCAGGTGGGTCTTGAAGTTCTCCAGAGAAGGGGACTCCACAATGTCTCTGGGCAGACTCTGCCAGGGCTCTGCCACCCTCACCCTTGAGGTGGGTCCCCACCTGGAGTGCTGTGTCCAGTTTTGGGCCCCTCACCACAACAAAGACATTGAGGGGCTGGAGTGGGTCCAGAGAAGAGCAACAAAACTGGTGAGGGGTCTGGAACACAAATCTGATGAGGAGCAGCTGAGGGAGCTGGGGGTGTTCAGCCTGGAGAAGAGGAGGCTGAGGGGAGACCTTCTGACTCTCTACAACTCCCTGAAAGGAGGGAGTAGCCATGGCGGGGTCGGTCTCCTCTCTTGAGTCACAGGTGATGGGTCCAAGAGGAAACGGCCTCGAGTTGCTCCAGGGGAGGTTCAGATTGGATATTAGGAGAAGTGTTTACATGGAAAGGGTTATCAAGCCAGGGCAGTGGTGGAAGCACCATCCCTGAAGGTTGACATAGTGCTGAGGGACATGGTTTAGTGATGGGGTGGTGTTTTGTCAGAGTTCTGTTGGTGGTTGGACTACATGATCTAAGAGGTCCCTTCCAGCCTGGGCAGTGCTATGATGTGCTATGAGCTTCTAGGGTGTTACAGCCTCAGGAATTGCTAAGTTTTGGGGAAGTCTGACCTAACTGGTCTCTGCAGGTGAAGGAAAATACATCCAAGGTGAAAGTAAGACACGGCTGAGGCCCCAGAGGCCTGTGCTTTGTATCAGTCTCCTCTCAAAGTGCTGAATCCCTGTTTATCTTTGAGTGAAAAGAGCAGGGATGGGGGGGAAGCACAAGATCTCACTTGCTTTCTGCTGCTTTTTCTCTTTTTTAAACTGTTACAGGTGTATTTCTTGAGACAACTTGTTTTGGTTGAAAAGGGAGAAAACCAGGAGAGAATAGAGTGTCTCTGTTTTGGAGGGTACCTAAAATGAAAGGTTTCTTGGCATGATTCATGTTTTGTAAATAACCCACACTGTAAAGGGAAGGGGTGTGTGTGTGTGAAGTTAAATACATGGTAATCAGGCCCAAAGCAGAGCCATTTTCTTTCACTTTCCCTCTGTGTTTTGGGGTGTTTTTTGGGGGGATTTTGGGTTTGTTTGTTTGGTTTTTTTTTTTTTGCTTTTCTGTTTTGCCTGTCCATCCCCTCTCCTGTGTTCAGAACAACTTCCTGTTGACTTTTGGTTGAAGGATGAGCCCGAGTAAT
The DNA here is from genome assembly GCA_013400555.1 of Jacana jacana. Lineage (NCBI taxonomy): Eukaryota > Metazoa > Chordata > Aves > Charadriiformes > Jacanidae > Jacana > Jacana jacana. The sequence continues at coordinate 77,596 of VZTM01018160.1, forward strand.
CCATTCCTCAGGCTGCTGCGTTGCCTCTCCTGCCTCCTGGGTCTCCTTCTCTGCCTCTTGTCGGAGGGACAGAGTGACCTTCGCTGGGGGTCTGGTGGTGGACCACAAATGATCAACCCCCCCCCCTAGCAGTTGGGTATTTTATTGCAGTGGGATATGGGCAGGATCTGGCAATTCCAGGTTACCCTTCTCCTTTTCTAGGAGGCTGCTTACAATCTCCCGGGTTCGTGGTACAGCCAAAGGTTCTTCTTGGCCAGATGGTGGGGTCTCAAAGCACCATGTGTTGACCCAGACCTTCTGTCCAGTGGGTGGAGGAGACGATACGGCAGCGTAGAGGTGAGAAAGGAGTGTGTGACTGGAGGGAGGTTTGTGAACACCCTGTGGGTTGTGTGTTGTTTTTTGGAGTGAGGGTGCTGCCTGGGGTGACACCAAATCAGATCAGGAACTTGTGGCCGGCAGCACGGTCCGACGAGAAGTGATGGGGATGTGAGACGCAGGCCTGGGGAGTCCTAGACACTGGTGTTTAGCTGACTGAAAAAAAAAGACACTGGGGACAAAACAGAGTGGAAACACAACAAACTGGAGTGGAGCAAGACGGGGTGGAACCCAAAACTCCTAGTGTCGCTTGTCCCCTCTGACAGCTCTGCCCCGGAGGAGGCGGCAAAGGAGGGGATGGGAGAGTCCCTGCCTCTCTAAAAGCAACCTGAAACAGATGCCTGTCCTTTCTCTGGTAATTCAGCTTCTTGCCCCAGCCCTGGGTCCCTGGTTTTCTCCAGCAGACCCGGTTTGATGGCGTCAATGCATTCTTCACAGCGGGGACAGAAAAAAAACAACCCAACAATAAACCAACCATTTTTCAAAGAAACCGAGCATTTCCTTAGGCTGGGAAAGCAAACTGGCCCGGTGCCTGGTGGCTCCCACAGCCAATCCCTGTAACCTTACCATAAATGTAGATGTGTTTCTATCTTGGGGCTGATTATTGACTTTATTTTAGCCATGGGACCATCCTGCCCCAGCCCTCTGCCAGCGAGTGCTGAGGTCCGGAGCGCTGCGTTATTTAGCAAATACAGCACGAGGGCTTCGCTTAAAATTGGGGCTTTGTGACTTGTGTGCTTCATAAATGCATCTTTTACACGTTTTGCAGAGTGCTGTCTCCACCCAGCACTCGCAGTGTAGCTTCAGAGGTTGGCTGGTGCCCCTTTTGCTTGTGTGGTTTTGTTGGGTTTGTTTTTTTTTCAGGTGAATTGCTCTTAGCTGTTCGGGGAGGATGGGATTACTAATACTAAAACCGTGCCCTCGACTTGCAAAACCCGTTGCACAGCAAGTGCTGACTCTCAGACATGTAAGAGGTGAGCTATAAAAGCTCTGGAGATAATGTGCTGGGGAGGCCAGATGTTCTCCAGAAGAAGCCTTCAAACCTTCTCCCTTTCTGCCCGGCACGATTTACTCTCCGACTTGTGTGGCTTTCCTGCATCTGAGGGTTTAATCCGAGGCTGAATCCTCGTGCTGAGGATGAGAGAGGGAAGATCTGTAGTGGAATGCCTGGAGTTAGGAGGAAAATGTGGGTAAAAGGAGGTGTTTAGTTGTGCTTTAAACCATTGGAGTGAAGCTGGCAGTAACAGGCGCAGCAGATGGCTGTGTTTCCATGGTGAGCGAGTGGCACCCAAACAGCCACCCTTCACGGAGAGGAATTTTCATTGTCATCTTAAAGTTTGAAACTCAGACAAGCTTTATTGCAGGGGAGGGGTGGGGAGGGGAAGCTGAGAGGCACAGCTTAAAAGATCTTGGCGTGCTGTACTTGATGAGAATTTCTGAAACTGTAAGAAATCCTGTGTCTGCTGGGGATGTAGTGCCACTGGTTTTCCTTGCTCTGTCACCCTCCTCTCTCTGGGACACCGCCTTGGCTAAAGCAGCGCCTCAGGGCCGAGACCCCAGACTTGCCAGTTTCTTTGGGTATCGCTCAACTTTTGAAATTCTCTGGTGGGGGTGGTGGGGTCAGTGATGTGAAGAGTTTTTCTCCCTCCCCCTAACGTCTCGGATGCCGTTGAGCATCTTCTGCGACATCAAAAGGCTGCTCAGAGCCAGAACAGGATGCAGCGCCCTGAGCGTGTGTCTCCTCTGGGCGCCGCTTCTCGCCAGGGCTCTCCCTCCCTTCAGGTGCCTGATCAGGGGCTGAATTCTGGCCCAGGAGGGGCTGTTGTATCAGGGCTGAGGTTTGGAGGCAACAGGGCTGTTGCTGCCCCCCTGCCCCTCATTTCTCCCCCCCACACCTCCACCTCCTGCCCCACGTCTCTGCCCCACATCTGCACAGACAAGGGAGGAGTGAGTCATCTCCCCTCCCTTCAGCTGCAGAGTCAAGCTTTTGTGAGCACCAGGCAAATTCAAGGGGTGCATGTTGCACAGACTGGTTTGTATTTCCATCAGCACGTGGCTGATGGGTGGCTGCTGGTGGTTCTCATCAGCGATTAAATCAGCTCCGTTTTGGGGCCAGTCTTGTTTAATATCTTCATGGATGACGTGGGTGAGGGGGTGGAGTGCACCCTTAGCAGCAGGTTTGCAGAGGATGCCAAACTAGGTGGGAGTGTTGATCTGCTTGAGGGTAGGAAGGCTGTGCAGAGGGACCTGGATGGGTTGGATGGATGGGTCCAGGCCAGTGGGAAGAGGTTCAATAAGGCCAAGTGCTGGGTCCTGCATTTCGGTCACTACCCCAGACAGCACTACAGGTTGGGGCAGAGTGGCTGGAGAATTTGTCCATCAGAAAAGGACCTGGATGGGTTGGTGGACAGCCAGCTTGAACATGAGCCAGCAGTGTGCCCAGGTGGCCAAGAAGGCCAACAGCATCCTGGCTCGTATCAGGAATAGTGTGGCCAGCAGGAGCAGGGAAGGGCCCCTCCCTACCAGGGGCAAGTGGCGCTGAGATTTTAATGCTTTAAACTACTATTGCAGTGCTGTTTTATTTAAATGTGGTTCAGAAAGGGGATGTGTTTGTGCTGAGCACCTGCTAATTGCTTAATATTCCCCTTGCCTTAGACCATGTGTCCGTGCTGTGCTCAGGAGGCTGGTTGGAGCGTGGAGGAAAGGTTTGTGTTACGCTGCAGAGGTCTGAGCGTTTGACCTTGGGTGTGAATTCCCAGAGACAGGGAAGACACAGTGCAGTAAGTGAGGGGTTCTAATTAGGAAGCTGAGAGAGTTGTGTGTGCCTCTGGTGTCCTGACGTGGAAACTCTCCAGGCATTTTCCAGGATCCTTGGGCAACTGTTGTGCAGCAGTGGAAGGCGTTACTGCAGCCATTCAAGAAGTGGCTCACAAGGAACTGACAGAAAGAGAAACCTGCCAAGTGCCTGCAGGGGTCACGGCCCTGTAGAAGCCATTGTGCTGAGGCAGAGACACACAAAACCTTGTCCTCTGTTTAGTGTTGAGACTGACTTACAAGAGGAGCTGAACAGGAATCGCCAGGATTTAGCATTTTCTGCCTGTAGATGTCTGGGACGTTTTTCTAGTCCTTGGAAAACCCCAGTGAAACCAGGCTGATGTCAGCCTTCCCTCTTTGGGATGGAGAGCTGTATCTCTACTGGTCCCTGTGGGCCTATTGTGTGCCTGTGTCCAATACAGAATGGCATTTGGGATCTTATCCTGGTTAAGAAGTGGATGAAAGAGCAGTTGAGGTTAGATGAAACCTCCATCTGGGCTATAGGCAGGTTAGACCTGAGTCCCAGCAGTTTTCATCCCCTTTGAGGCTGGTGGTTCCATTGGTTCCAGTGGAACAGCAATCGGGTTTGAAATGGGCAGGAATGAGCAAAAGCTTTGCAGAATTCAGTATTTTTTTCTCATTTCTGGAAGGTGGCTGGGGTTGTTTCAGACATGTGGGTCAACCTTAAGAGTTGTAAAAGGAGAAGAGTAAAACGTTGTTGTTTGGCCTGACAGGGAGTTTGAGCAAAGAAAGATGGGCGTGTAGAACACGTGAGTGGAAGAGAAAAAAACCTACCCCATTTGTCTGGAAAATGCTGGCACACTTTCAGAAGATCCAACCAAATTGCTAAGTTAAAATGGCATCTTACCTCGGACTTCTCTGTAGTTCTCGTGACTGTCTGCAGGAAAGAGGAAGAAGCTGCCTGATGTTAACTAAGATGCATCTGCAAAGCAAAGGCCAAAAACCTGCCTTCGTTCAGCCTTGTGGTGAGGCCTGAGCATCCTTCGGGGAGAGGTTTAGTTTGTAAGCTGAATGTGCTAGAGCAGGGGTGACCTCTGCGTGTGCTGAGTTCCTCCTGGCTGATGACTAGCCATCATCAGCTGTCAGTCTCCTGGAGCTCCACAGTAGATGACAAGAGGGTCTGCCAGGCTCAAGCAGAAGTGGAGGAGAACATCACAGAATCGTGGAATGGTTTGGGTTGGAAGGGGACTTAAAGCCTTCCCAGTGCTACCCCCTGCCCCAGGCAGGGACACTTCCCACCAGACCAGGTTGCTCCAAGGCCCCTCCAACCTGGCCTTGAACCCCTCCAGGGATGGGGCAGCCACAGCTTCTCTGGGCAACCTGGGCCAGGCTCTCACCACCCTCAGAGCAAAGGAGTTCTTCCTCAGATCTCAGCTCGATCCCCCCTCTTTGGGTTTGTCCACTGAAGTCCTGTCCTTCCTGCAGCCAAGGTTTGTCTGCACCTTGGTTTCATCAACCCCAGTGGCCTGGAAAAGCGTGATGGACTTGGGGGGACAGGTCTGAGAGGCAAAGAGTTGTCTCGAGACTTCATGTTACAAATAGGGTTGTGCTGGGGAGGGCTCTGTTTCACCCTGGAGCTGTAATACAGGCTGTAGTTAAGAGAACAAAACCACAGCCCCAGTTTATCCGTGATGTTTGCTGGTAACTCCTGCTGTTGCTCGGATCCCAGATGAGGTGCCCAGTCAGTGATGGGTGGGGAAGGTCCCACCGCTCCCACCCGCTCAGCAGGGATTTCCTGGCCCTGCTGTGCTGTCAGACGTCCCTCAGACAGTTCTCCTGGCGCCCTGCCCGCAACGAGTCTGCATTCCCCGTATTTTTAATGATTTTATGCTTTAGAAAAAAAAAGAAAAGGCTTTAGGGGGGGGGTTCCGACAAGGCTTGCGACCTTTCTCGAAAGCTGGTTGAGATACAGTCTGACAAGAAGTCAAAACTTCAAAGATAAGAGTGACTTGGCAAGACAAGAAGGTTGACAAGCAGTCATTTTTGTAAAGCCTTACTCATCAGCATTTGCTCTATCATCCCCTTTTATTTTTTATTACTTCTGTGTTGGCAGCTTGACTTAGAGCGCTGTGATCATCCGGTGAGTTTGCCATCAGCTACTTCTTGCCGCTGTGTGCTTGTCACGTCTGTCAAGCTGCCTTTCTTGCCTGGGGAAAACTCCTTCAGCGTTTTTAGGGGCTACTGAGAACAAATGTTAGTGGTTCTGGAGACCCTTTGGCCGGTTCTCTGAACTCCTGGCTGGGGACGGGTTATCAGACCTGCCGGGCTGTGCCTGCCCACCGTCACCACGGGCTCTGCTCACACCCACTGGGACAGGAACCCACAAGCTGTTCTGCTCTCCTTTGACTGACAGCTATTTTGCTGGTACAGAGAATGCACATGCATTAAACATGTTTGTATTTGCCACTTTATTTTTGACAATTTGCTATAGCAGCAAAGAGCTACGGCGATGCTGAGGGACCTAGAGCATCCCTCTTAGGAGGAAAGGCTGAGGGACTTGGGGCTTTTTACGCTGGAGAAGAGAAGGCTGAGGGGGGATCTGATCAACAACCATAAATACTTCAAGGGTGGGTGTCAGGAGGATGGGGCCAGGCCTTTCTCAGTGGTGCCCAGGGACAGGACAAGAAGGAATGGGCAGAAACTGGAACATAAGAAGTTCTACCTAAACCTGAGGAGGAACTTCTTGACCTTGAGGGTGGCAGAGCCCTGGCAGAGGCTGCCCAGAGAGGTGGTGGAGTCTCCATCTCTGGAGACATTCAAACCTGCCTGGACACGTTGCTGTGGGCCCTGCTGTGGGTGACCCTGCTCTGGCAGGGGGTTGGACTGGATGATCTCCAAAGGTCCCTTCCAACCCCAGGGCATTTGGTGAGTCTGTGATATATTTCCATATAATGGCAGGTCAATTCCAAAAGTAGGTTTCTTTTTAATCCTAAGGCTTTTCAATCCATATACTTTTTAAAGTATCTGTTCACCTCAGGCATGTAAGATGTAGATACTGTAGAATTTATTATTATTTTGTGCATTCTTTAGTTTATTGTCAACTAGTGCTCATTCCTTCAACTGTGGAACTCTGCTGCTCATGGAGATTTAGAAAAAAAAAGAAAGAGTTCAGCTGTACTCACTGGAGTTGTTTGTTTGTAGGTTGTGCTGAGGAACCAGAAGATGAGGAAGTTGCAGCAGGGCCGTGTCTCCTCGTCCTGCCCAGTAGTGACACCTAACTGCTCCCAGTCCAGGTACCAGGAGAAAGTGGCTGTAGACCCATGGCTGGGCCATCTGGAGAGGTAGGTACCTTCTGGTTGACCTTTCTGGTGAGAGGAACTCCACAGTTTGTCACCATGCAGAGCCCTCGGGCAGAGAATCCATGTCAGTCACGATACTGGAAACTCTGTCTCTACAGAAAATGATTAAATTCAGTAGTGAAAGAAGTGACGCTGTAGAGTTCCTTTTCCTCCCCGGGCCAGTTTGCTGGAGGGCCAGTCAGATTGGCTGATAGGGGGACCTGAGCTTGTGAAGCTGTGGGATATAGAGTCATAGAATGGTCTGGGTTGTGAGGGACCTTAAAGCCCTCCCAGTCCTGAGCAGGGACACCTCCCACCAGACCAGGTTGCTCCAAGCCCTGTCTAACCTGGCCTTGAACCCCTCCAGGGATGGGGCGGCCACAGCTTCTCTGGGCAACCTGGGCTAATGTCGGTCTCAACACCTTCACAGCAAAGAATTTCTTCCTCAGATCTCACTTAAGTCTCCTCTCTTTCAATTCAAAACCATTACTCCTTGTCCTATGGTTCCCCTCCCTCATTAAGAGTCCGTCCCCATCCCTCCTGGAGCCCCTTTAGGGACTGGAAGGGGCTCTAAGGTCTCCCCAAGGGTGAGATGTATATATACATTATATATACATATATATATATATACACATATATATATATATACATATACATATATATACTCCCCAATGTATATATACATTACCAAGGGTAGGTAATGTATATATAATATGGATAACCAGGTGTGCAATGATTCTGCACTCTTCTTCTGTAACAGCCTTATGAAACCTGCTTCCAGGGCACTTCTCTGGTGGGGGTTATCCCATGTCTCATAACTCATTTTTCAGTCTCTTACTTTGCTGAGGTAACAGCAGGGCAACCACTTCCCAAAACGTGGTGGGAACTCGGTCTCCTTGTTGCTGCCGGCCTGGGAACTGGTTGGTTGGGGAGCTGAGAAGTCATTGTGGCGGAGGGACCCCTGTGCTCTGCCCACCCCACGCGCATGCCCTGTGGGTCTGGCTTCCTTGGGAGGACAGGGCTTGTTTTTCACAGAGATGTGGTGGGAAGATTTCAGTGAGACCCTGATGGATAGCATGTTCCTGGAGAGGTGCTGATAGTCGTCTGGAGCAATCTGTTCCCTCTTTGCCCTTCTCTGGCACACCCAGGAGATGTGAGAGAATGGAACCCTATCATAAAGCCTTGTGACAGTGGCATTTAGGACGTCGCATACATCTGCATGAGCTGCCACCAGGCTGTTGAGGGGCTGCAGTAGGGCAGAGCTCAGCCTTGGCCAGTGGCCTGAGGACTTACCCAGGGTCTCTGGTGGATTTGCAGCCCCTGGTATAAGGGCAGCGTTCCCCCGACTATGCTTCTGAGATATTTGCTGTTGTCTTTCTACCATTAGGCACGTCTGCCCCAGCTGGGGTGGGAGCTGGGGGTGCCACCTTGTGGAGAAAATGGAGAGCTTATTTCCTCAAAAGAAACCTCCCAAACTGTGGTTTTTAAGCAGGCAGATTTACGGAGGAAGCAATCTGTCTGCTTGTGTTAGGTGTGAAGGCATAGGGACAGACTCCCGCCTCGGGAAATCCTTATTGCTGCACGTAAGGAAGCAGAAGGAATCTAGGAAGCAAACATCTCCCTAGGTTCCCATTTCAGTCCCGAGCAGTGGCCCCTCAGGAAATCTCTGAGACAGGATACCCAGCTGGAGGGATCTCAGCCTGACCCAGCAGGGCTTGTTCTTATGTTCTGTTTATTTCTCTAAGAAGGGGGGGGGCTCTGAGCTCACTTCTGCTTTGATTGTCTTCCTTTGGTTTTTAAACCAGCCATAACTTTACCTAACGGGATGGTGGAGAAAGATACCTTGTCGAGAAGATGAAGGAGGGTGGTGAGTTAGTGAGCTTCAGCAAGAGGCTCAGGGGGCAAACGTGGCACCCTCAGGCTCTTGAGCAGCGCTGGCAAGCGTGCTCTCCAAACTTTTTGGGTTGGAAACCGCCATATTTGAGAATGCTTAGAGCCAGTTTGTCTTAGTTGTTCGAGACCAGTGCAAGAGCCTGAAAATCACAGAGAAGGCTGGTCTGTGAGTCTGACAGCTCCTGGTTGATCTGAGCCTTCACAGATGCCGAGCGTGTGGCAGCTGCAATGAATCAGGTTGGTAGAGGGACTTCCTGCTCCCTAAAGCTCATCTATTCCTGCCTTTCTCAAAAAAGGGGGGGGCGGTGGGTGGGGAAGTGTAAGGCCTATCAATGAGATAGAGGAGAGGGCCTGAAGCCAGACAAACCAAAGCATTCAGAGATCCTGCCAATGCTACGAAGATGAAAGGAATCCCCAAATAAAAAGGAGCCAGGGACATATTTAGCAGAGTCTCATTCCTGAGCAGCCCATTGGGCGTAGGCAGGAAGGTCTCCACGCTCATCTGAAAAGTTGTTTTCCCTTATAAAGTCATGGCTTGGGATGTTGTGAGGGAAGAGGTTACTTTATTCCCAGTTTCCTGTAGTAGTTGGGATGAGGCGGCGGCTTCCGCGCTCCTTTACCAAAAAAGTGTGGCATCTGGGAAGCGGAGCCGGGGCTCTGAGCTGCCATTCCTCAGGCTGGCTGAAGCCCATTGCCCAGCCCTGGTGGCCATGCAGCTCCTGCTGCCCTGGAGCCCCAAGCACATTTTCTGTCCATTCTATAGTAATCTGCAGCAGCTACTGAAAACCAAATTCTCTTCAGGAGCTTCCCTTGGGCGTCTTTACAGATACTTGGGAGCTCTGCTAAAATGACTCTAAAAAGTGCAGGGAAAAGGGGATGAAAGAAAGAGGCAAAATTACTTTCTCTGCTTATTTTCCTTTCTCTGAGGGTACTCCAGAGGTGCTGCTGTGATGGACATTGCAAAAGGGTTTAGTGTGGACAGAGAAAAGTTCTCAGGGGGCACAAAACCCAGAGTTTTTTGGTGATGGATACAGTGAAAGAAGTGGAAGCTCAGGGTATGGACGCTCTGGGCACGTTGTGCTGTGGAGGTGTCTGTATGAATGAGCAGGGTAAACACTGAAGGACAAGCAGCAGAAAGTGGTGATGGAAGCAGCCTCCAGAGGGGAAGCCAGACTACTTTTGGGAATGGTGTTGTGTTCTTTTCCGTGGTAAAAAAACAAATCTGTTTGGGCTAAGGTGTTACATGTCCATAGAGGAAGATTCAGAGGTTTCATCCCCAGCATTTGGCCTTGGTTCTCAGAAGATTGGTTCTGTTCAGTTCTCTTCAGGTTCTTATTCCTGTCTCATGCCAAGTACATTCTCCCCATCCCCCTGGGGGAATGACCTATGGTTCTGAGAAGAAAGGTGTAAACCACTAATGTCATTTTTTCCCCTCCTGGGTATTTTTATCTGTGGTAACGTCTGTCTGGTCATAACTCAAGCATGGAGTCACTAAAAAGAAAAGAAAGACCTCCAGAGTCCCTAGAGCTGGACTGACCTAATTTCCTTGTATAGTTCACCTTTTTGCCTTCCTTCCTGCCTGTCCCAGCACCTTCCACACCATAACGCCCCAGCGAGGAGCTGAGCGAGGGCTCTCCCTTGCCTGCTGGAGTCATTGCTGGGCAACCTCTGCATTGCCAGGCTGAGAGAGCTGGGGTGTTCTGGAGAAGGCTCTGGAGAGACCTTAGAGCCCCTTGATCAAGGGACTCTTGATCGAGGAAGGGAGCCATAAGACGAGGGATAACGGTTTTAAACTGAAAGAGGGGAGATTTAAGTGAGATCTGAGGAAGAAATTGAGGGTGGGGAGAGCCTGGCCCATGTTGCCCAGAGAAGCTGTGGCTGCCCCATCCCTGGAGAGGTTCAAGGCCAGGCTGGATGGGGCTTGGAGCAACCTGGGCTGGTGGGAGGTGTCCCAGCTCAGGTCAGGGGGTGGCACTGGATGGTCTTTAACGTCCCTTCCATCTCTCAAACCATCCTATGATGCTCTGGTTTTTGCTGTGCTGTTCCTGTGTGCCCATCACTGCTGCTCACTCAGTCCCTGGGTTTGCTTCTCCCTTCTGGTCTGTCTGCATCACCCCAGCTCTAACAAACACCCTTCGTAGGGTGGGTCCCTCCAAACAGCTGGTGTTTCTAACAGCTGCCTGCTCTGAATGTGACTCTGCATCAACCATATCTTCTTTGTGAGCAGCCTGGAAGCTGGGATTCCCACAGCTTTGGTGCCCACGAGAGGCCCAGGCCTGTGTGATCCCCACCCAAAGGACCATTCCTCATCGCAGCCAAGGGGCTGTGCTGCTGTCATTGCCACCACAGGTAGTGATGGTAGACAACAGGCAGAGTTTCCAGGAACCATGATGAAGCTGAACAGAGATCCAAAGTGTCTGTGGTATCTGTGTGGCCTCCTGTGATGTCCACAGGGACCTCTGGTAGAAAACTGTGAGTGGTGGTGGAACAGTTCTGCTGAAGGGTTCTTGGCGCTGCGCTCTCATGTGTCCTTCATGCACTGCAGCCTCGTCACCGGTAAGCTTTTTTGGGAGCGTGAACCTCTTCTCATTACGGCAAAGAGTTTGGATTCTTTTGGATCTTTGTCCTGGTTTTGGGATTTCCAAGGAGAAGTGTGGTGAAAGGTTCTGCTGTGGGAAGGTCGAGTTCCCTTGGGTAATACCGTGTGTAATTTTTCTCAGCTGTGTTTTGGAGCGTTGTTTGAAAACAAAGAATTTGGGTTTGGCTGTGGTTGGAGTGGCAGTTGGAGATACACAGGAAGGAATCTCTCTATATTGGCTGTTGTAGGCTGCTGACTTTGGTGGGGGATTTCTTTTCTCTTTTTCCTTTTTCCTTTTTCCTTTTTCCTTTTTCCTTTTTCCTTTTTCCTTTTTCCTTTTTCCTTTTTCCTTTTTCCTCTCCTCTCCTCTCCTCCTTCTTTTTTGTGCTGGTGCTGGAAGTGAAATAATAAATAGCTCTTGCATGGCTCATGTTCCAACACTTCCTAGCTTCTGTTTCTGACCCTCCAAGGCAGTTACATTCCTTAAAAGTTCCTTTCCTTAAAAGTTGAATTCCTTTTGGCCGCCAGTCCATAATTCTGCCTTCTGCTCTCTCTGCTAGTGGCCTAATCCCGATAATCTCTCCATCAGAGAACCTGCCACCACAGTTGTATGGGAGATTTTTGTGCATGAAGACTATGCAATTAGGCAGCAAACACAGGATGCTCCTCCCTGTTTTAGCAAGACCCACAAAGCCAGGATCTCACTTGGGTTCTCACATCTACCGTGCACTTGTGGGCGCAGGGCTGTTTTGAATTTGTACTGGTTTAGGACTTCAGAGGAGTTTAGAGATGCTGGTTTCTGGTCTTTGGTACAAACTCACTGAGACAAAATCACAGAATTGCAGAATGCTCTGGGGTTGGAAGGGACCTCTGGAGATCATCCTGTCCAACCCCCTGCCAGAGCAGGGTCACCCACAGCAGGGCCCACAGGAACCTGTCCAGGCAGGTTTGAATGTCTCCAGAGACAGAGACTCCACCACCTCTCTGGGCCGCCTCTGCCAGGGCTCTGCCACCCTCAAGGTCAAGAAGTTCCTCCTCATGTTTAGGTGGAACTTCTTATGTTCCAGTTTGTGCCCGTTCCCTCTTGTCCTGTCCCTGGGCACCACTGAAAATGCCTGGCCCCATCCTCCTGACACCCACCCTTGAAGTATTTATGGTTGATCAGATTCCCCTCAGCCTTCTCCAGCATAAAAAGCCCCAAGTCCCTCAGCTTTTCCTCGTAGGACTCCTCGTAGGGCTCCAGGCCCTTCATCATCTTTGTATCCTCTGCTGTCCCCTCTCCAGCAGTTCCCTGTCTTTCTGGAACTGGGGAGCTCAGAACTGGAACCCAGTGCTCCAGATGGGACCTCCCCAGGGCAGAGCAGAGGGGCAGGATGACCTCCCTTGACCTGCTGGTCACATTCTTCTTGATGCCCCCCAGGATGCCATTGACCTCCTTGGCCACAAGGACACATTGTTGGCTCATGGGCATCTTGGTGTCCACCAGGACTCCCAGGTCTTTTCCTCAGAGCTGCTCTCCAGCAGATCACCCCCAACCTGTCCTGGTGCAGGGGGTTATTCCTCCCCAGGTGCAGCACCCTGCACTTGCCCTGGTTGAATTTCATCAGGTTCTTCATTGCCCAACCCTCCAGCCTGTCTGGGTCTTGCTGGATGGTGGCAGAGCCCTCTGGTGTGTCACACACACCCCCCCCCAGCATTGTGTCAGGTATGGTTGAGTGCGACGGGGCTGCTTTGTTGGGATGGCCCTGTCCAGAGAACAGCTGGAGCCAGCTGTAAAGCTCCAGCCTTGTGCTGGGAATAACTTGTCTGGTGAGAAGCTTTGCTTTATGTGCTAAAAATACACCCAGCGGAAGAGAGCTGGGAGGGGGTAATAAAATCTAACAGCTTAATTAGGAACAATTTGAGGTGAGTTCGTGCCAGTCCAGACCTTGTGGTCGTCCGTGGAGTAGCACTGGGGTGAAGCTGGACCCCAGGGGGTTGAGAAGAAGCTGATGGAGAATGAGGATGGATTCTCCTCGTCCCAGGGGGTGTCAGGGTCTTGTAACCTGACGTTTTCACAACCTGTGAAGACTTTGCTGTGAACACTCTATGACACCAGGTACTTTCTTCCTTACCCTCAGGCCTTTAGCATTCAAGAGAAAAGGGAGCTTTTAAAGCACTGCTGAGCTTGCCAGAGCTATTTTTGGTGTTTTTCTCAAGGTCTTTAATGAAAGTGTTTTGTGTAAAAGCGCTTCCCTTGTTAGAAATGACCGCTCTTCCCATTGATCCCTCTGCCTCCTGGGTGTCACCTTGGACCTCTCTGGGTTGAAGACACACTCCTCCTGCCAGAAGGTGCCCGTTGCTCCCACTCTCCCTGTGTTTTAGCAACTCTCCTGAAGTTGTAAAAGTGTTTATCTTGCATGGCTGAAAGTCTCCTCCCGGTTCATGAGCTCGGTGCTGGAATGCGGTGGAAGAGACCCAGGGCCCCCGGATTAGAGGTTTTTTGGGATAAGGTCCCTATATGGTTTTGTTAGAGGCTCCGGCTCTGTCTCTGCTCCTTCTTTGGGAGGCGGGTGGGAGGAGAGGAGCTGGGGTGGGGGGGTATATAGCCAACCCCTGGGCTTTCAGACAGAAAGAGCACCGTCCCAGAACATCCCTCCCCAGCCCAGCGCTGTCAGGGTAAGTGGCACCGAACCAACAGCGGGATTTACAGTTTGCTGGAGGAGATGCCAGTTCACTCCTGTCCAACAGGAGCTGCTCCAGGGGGAGGCACTGCCGCTGCGCCGGGGTTCTGCCCCAGCAAACTTAGTGGGGTTGGATCGATAAAACTGCTTGTCAGAGCTAGACTGGGCTGTCCTTATTTTAGGGGCATTTCTGAAAGGGCAAGAAAAGCGCTACCTGATGGTTTTGCCCCATTCCCCGGTCTCTCCAGGACCTGTGCAAAGGCACAGCCTGTGTGACGCCACAGCTGGAGCTACAGCCTTGGTGGTGTTTAATGGACCTGAGAGACCTTGGGGAGACAGTTTGGGACGGGGCAGGGCTCCTGCCAGGGTGCTGCAGTGGCGTTCCTCAGCAGGTTTGCTTCAGCGCAAGGTGCTGTGTTTTGGGGAAGGTGGCTGTAAGAAGGGGCGGAATTGTGCAAAGGAGCGGTGTCTTGGAGGCTCCAGGGATGCTCTGTGTGTCTGTGTCTGTGTGTTCATCTCTGGCTCTGTGCCTGTGAAATGCCCAACATGTCACGACGGAACAGGCTACACGCAGTATGTCTTTGTGGGGCTTGGACTTGTCTTCACAGCTGCTTGTGGAGGTGGGTGCAAGGGGATGGGTTATCTTTAGATGCAAAGAGGGAAGAGGCTAAAGGCTCTATTAATTCCCTTGGGGAATTTATTCCCTACTTCCATGGTGCTGAGTGGCAGTGGCTGCTGTGAGACGTTGCCACCACGTGCCGTGGCAGCCCTGAGCCCTAACTCACTGCCTGGCAGCAGAGCCCCCCCCCCTGCTCCCTCCCCGGCCAAAATCGCTCAGCTTGGATTTTTCAGCGTTTTTCTGCTTTATTACTAAATATGGTTTTCATTGAGAGGCCGCTAAGCTCAGAAATGTGGCCTCTCCTGCCCCCTCCTCCCCCCTCCCCCGGGCGGTTTTTGGCAGTGCCTGCGCTGCTGTGGGTTGGAGCAAAGCCCCTGACCTCCGACTCCCTTCCACAAACAGGCTGGAAAAGCCTATTTCCTAATTAGGAAATGGTTTGTCCGAACTGGCCAGTTCATTCATCCCAGAGAACAATTGCTCTCCCTTCTCTGCGTCTTTGCTTATGAAAAGCTGGTTTTCCCAGGAGTCTAATACGTACAGCAATCCCAACCCGCTGCTTTCCTTCAGCGATGCTGATGAGATGTCTGGAGCACATGGAGTTAGGATGGTCCCTGTCCTGGTCTTCTCCTGGCCGAGGGGAGAGCCAGGGGAATCTCAAACGAAGGATTTGGCAGAGCCCATCTGTGCTTGCTCCGTGCATTCAAGAAGCTCAAGAAGTTGTGGTCTCCTTTCCTCACCGGCCGTGGCTTTCCCCGACCCCCTTCCCGCTTTGCCCAGTGCTCCCAGTATTCCTGCAGCAGAAGGTTGTGGATGACAGCCCTCCCCTGTCGCTGGTAGCGCATCGTGCTTTGTTGGGCTCTGCTGGGAGCCCCAGGCTGGGAGCCACGCTATAAACTGTGAGCAAAGACTTCTGCTCCACCCCGGGTGTCCGGGGCTGGTTTCTGGAATGGACTCTAACACAAAGCCTCCAGAGCATTTTTACTGCCCGTCTGACCTGCCCCCTGGCCAGAGGAGGAGAATGGCTTCTTCTTACTGGGGCAAGGAGCCAACACCAGCTGCTCTGCTGATGCAGTTCCTTAACTGCTCCCCAGCCATGGTGGGGCACACGCCACCGCCTGCTCTTAAAGCACACGCCGGCCCCGACTGCACTTTAAAAGCGGGTTGTTTTTTCCCAGTGACTGTGGGAGGCCTAGAAGAGGCTTCCCCCCTCCCCACACTCCTTTTAAAAGGTTAAATGTAAACTTTAATGGCCATCATCCCCCAGTGGGTCGATACCTCCACCAGGGAAAACGCTCCTCCCACAGGAGGAAAGGCTGAGGGAGCTGGGTCTCTTGAGCTTGGAGAAGAGGAGACTGAGGGGTGACCTCCTGAATGTTTATAAATCTGTAAAGGGTGAGTGTCAGGAGGATGGAGCCAGGCTCTTCTCAGTGACATCCAGTGACAGGACAAGGGGCAATGGGTGCAAGCTGGAACAGAGGAGGTTCCACTTCAATATGAGGAAAAACTTCTCTATGGTGAGGGAGCACTAACAGGGGCTGCCCAGGGAGGTGGTGGAGTCTCCTTCTCTGGAGACATTCAAAACCCGCCTGGAGGTGTTCCTGTGTGACCTGCTCTGGGTGTTCCTGCTCCAGCAGGGGGTTGGACTGGAGGAGCTTTCAAGGTCCCTTCCAATCCCCAAGATTCTGTGATTCTGTGGTTTTTGGGGAAGCCCGAGACGGAATGGGGGAGACAGACCCTCTCTGACCTCTGAGAGCTTCCCACGTGTGCCAGGGCTGCCTCGGGGTGATGGCGAAACAGGGGAGGACCCGATGCAAAAGCATCTTGGGTTTTGCAGCTCCCAGCCCCAGCGCTCTCTTTTATCTTCCACCCACCTCCAGGTCTGGGTTCCTGTGACCACACTTAGATAAGCGTTTGCTGCTCCCCGGTGTGTCTGCCCACACCGCCGGACTGGGAGTCTCCTCTGGAATCCCCCAGACAAGCTCTGGTGCACCCAGCCTTCTGGCAGACGTGCCTGAAACCTCCTCCCCCTTTCCAAAGGAAGCCCATTCCCTTGGGTGGCCCCATAGACCTTGTGATGGCCAAACCCCTGCCATCCCTCTCTTTGCTGGGGCTGGTTTTGACCCGAGTCTGATTTTGTGCTGGTTTTTTGTGGTTTTTTTTTTCATTTCTTAATCTTTTCTTCTTGTTTTCATAGAGCTGTTTTCTGCCTGGAGGGCCTGAGGAGCTTGAGGTAGAAGATGTGTGAGGAAGAGGACAGCACCGCCCTGGTGTGTGACAATGGGTCAGGGCTCTGTAAAGCCGGCTTCGCCGGGGACGATGCTCCACGGGCAGTTTTCCCTTCCATCGTGGGTCGCCCCAGGCACCAGGTGAGGAACTGCTTTGGTTAATTCCATACTGGGTTTGTCAAAGGCTTTGCTGCCCCCTCCACCCCAGGGCCACCTTTTCCCATGGGCTGCTGGGTGACCTGTATTTCCAGGCCAGCTGAGCCCAGCAGTGCCCTCACCCGAGGCAAAGAAAGTCTCTAGCCGTGCGGAAGGAAACCTTCTTACCTTTTTCACTCCCTCCTATGCCCTCTTTTCCCCGCCCCTTCAGTTTGGATCACCCAGAGAACTTGGTGAGTGAAGTTACTTTAAAAAACAACAAAAAAGGCCAGCACAGAAGTGTCTGGAAATTTTGACTGCCCTAAAAGCTGGTGGTGAGTGAAGTGTGGAAAAGCAAAGGAGAAAGGAGAAATTTCCAGTCCCTTCCTGACTTTATTCACTTAACTGTGTCACAGAAGGGGCTGAGTTTCTTTAGCTTCAAGGTTTCCATTTGAGTATACCACCCATTCCACTTGACTTTAACAGCTTGCAAAGCATTTAGTTTTACATTTAGTACCTGAGCACAAATGCACAGAGAGTTTCTGAGCCTGGTCATCACCAGTGTGACCTAGAGCAGCGTGGATGGCCCACGAAACCCAAATCCATCTAATTAGCAGATCCACCTGGTTGCTTCTGTGGCATCCAAGGCCCTGGTGAAGTGGGAAGAGATAAACTGGTTGTAAGATGGGACTGGTTTGTATTCCCAAACAAATGCATTTTAAGTTCCTCAGGGCAGGAGGCATTTCTGCTTTTCAGTACAGCAGCGAGGGCTGAGCTCCAGCTGAGGTCTCTGAGCATTAAGACAATTGAAAAAAATATATTCCAATGCCAGTTGCTCAAAACCAATCCATATGGTCACAGTGGAAACAAAGGCAAATTTCTAGGACTTTCTTTCCTGGTCACATATCACAGATAGCAATAGTCCCGTGAAGGAAGGGTCATCCCATCAAAACCAGCAAATCCAGGTTGCCTGGTTTTAAGATGAGGGAATTGGAGATGCCCAAGTCTGGAGTCTGTCAGGACTGAGGTCTGGTAAAAGTATTATGGACCCAAAGCATCAGACCATATGCTGGGTTTCCCCAGAATTTCTGACTTTAACATCCAGACTAGTGTGTGTCCAGAGTGTTTCCAGCTTCTGGTCCACAGACCATTTCTCCATGAAGATACCTGATGAGAAGCCTGGAGTAGTAGATTTGAATTGTTCCATCTCTAATGACAGTATATGGTTCAGAAAGAATATAAAAATAGTTAAAATCTAAGCTTTGGGAAGCGTGTATTGCTCTGTCCTGACCCTTAGGTGGCCCAAGATGACTTTCTGCTGTCACTCTTCAGTGTAGTTGAGCGGGCAGCTCATCCCAAAACAGTAATAAAGATTAAAAACAATAATGAAGATTAAAAACAATAATGAAGATTAAAAACAAGCCTGTTCTTCCATTTCATCTTGCTGCATTTAACACTGTGCTTGCCGGGCTCACTTAAACTCTAGTGGAAACATGAACTCCAGAGGCTGAAGTGAACCTAACAAACATTTAATTTTGGCAATTAGAGAGCAATGAGTAATTCTCTGTTCATGATTATTCACATTTTGTAACTGGTCTGACTGGCAGCTGGATGTAACTCACAGCTGAGGGTCTGTGACACCCTCCCCAAGAGACTAACTCCGCTTCTGCTGTTTTACAGGGTGTGATGGTTGGGATGGGCCAAAAAGACAGCTACGTGGGGGACGAGGCTCAGAGCAAGAGAGGAATCCTCACCTTGAAGTACCCCATAGAGCACGGCATCATTACCAACTGGGATGACATGGAGAAGGTATTCCAGCTTCCAAAAGTTGATGTGTGTCACTGGTAAACAGGACTGCCCGAACTGAATGTCTACAGAGTCACACACAGTGATGTGGGCTGGGAAGGGACCTCTGGAGATCATCCAGTCCAACCCCCTGCCAGAGCAGGGTCACCCACAGCAGGGCCCACAGCAACGTGGCCAGGTCAGGTTTGAATGTCTCCAGAGACAGAGACTCCACCACCTCTCTGGGCCGCCTCTGCCAGGGCTCTGCCACCCTCAAGGTCACAAAGTTCCTCCTCAGGTTTAGGTGGAACTTCTTATGTTCCAGTTTGTGCCCGTTCCCTCTTGTCCTGTCCCTGGGCACCACTGGGAAGCCTGGCCCCATCCTCCTGACACCCACCCTTTTTAGTGTCGTGCTGTTTGGAACAGCGGGGACATCACAGCACTCTGTGGAGCCCCACAGCACTGACTGACCCTCACAGAGGGGTGGGTTTTACTGGAAACAAAACCTTTCAGATGCTTAACTTATCAACTGGTCTCTGATCCCCACCAGCTTGAAAACAAGCTTAGAAAAAACTTCTTGGCCTTTAGAAAGTGTCTGGTGGTTCCACACTGTGTCAGTGTGGACACAACACCTCCTCCTTGTGGTCCACGTGGCCCCAGGTTTTTACAGCTGGTAGGGATGTCGTGTGGAGGTGTTAAATACAAGGTGACTTTCAGCCTCATGAACCATTTATTTGCTTTCCTTCTGTTCTGTGAATTCTGGGGATGGGATCTGTGAACCCAAAGATGAAACTGCCCATTGCCTACTGACCTCTACTCCATGGGTCTGCATGTGTTCTAGAGTTCTTCTGGAACTGTTTCACTTTCTACCTTTATTGAAATAGCGTTGCTGGACCCAAGTCTGTCCCACTCAGTCTCTTCTACTGTAAGAATAACTATTTATTTTCATTACCTTCAGTTTCCTTAAAATAACTCACATATTACGATCAGTAAAACCTGAGGAATGTGCTTTTCTTTACTTTGGTGACCTCTCTGGAGGCAGTAAGAACAACTGCATGAGACACATTCCTACATACCTGCAGGGCTCTAGAGCACAATACCAGTCTGGAGTGATGCTGAGCTGCTGCCTGATGGTGTTTCTTTCCTTTCCCTTCTCCCACTGTCCTCAGATCTGGCATCACTCCTTCTATAATGAGCTCCGTGTGGCACCTGAAGAGCACCCCACGCTGCTGACTGAAGCTCCGCTGAATCCCAAAGCCAACCGGGAGAAAATGACCCAGGTGAGCTCTTGTGAAATGGAATAGGTGTGGAATTACTGTGGAATAACTCCAACATTGTGAGTTCAGCAGGATGGGAACTTCATCATTCCAGTTAGCTGCGCTGCCCAGAACTCTCTGTCTCTGTATGGAAATGGCCAGTGACTGCGCTGCCCGTTACTGTATTATTCCATTCAGTCCAGGAAAGCCAGTGGATCCACTTTGAGTGCGAGTGCTTCAGACTGCCCGAGCTTTATGCCAGCTCAGTCTGGTTTTCACAGAATCTCAGGGATTGG
>VZTM01018161.1:0-21284 GCA_013400555.1 Jacana jacana
GTGGCCCAAGTGCAGGACCTAACACACGTTTTACCTTCTTATATTAGCTTATTGTGATCGGCAAGACTTCAGTAATACAGGGAAGCAAGAAATCTGCTTTAGTTTTAAGAGTAGGTAAAAAAAAGATAGGAGGCACTCCCTTTGAATTCTTAGAAGAAGCTCATGTATGTTCATTCTGCAGAAAGCAAGAATCTGATTAAATACCTATTATAAAAGGCAGAGATCTATGCTCTGTGCATGGAAGTGTAAGCAGCACTCAGTCAGGCTTCTCATGGAAAGGAATCCATAGGGTGTATTACTAGACCTGCTGTTTGTACGTTTACTTTCGTGTCATGGAGTCTTTGTGTATTTGAACGTTCACCGGAAGTTGTGCCTTCATTGCATAAAAATAGATCTTTTCGGTGCTCTTACTGCAGCCATAATTCCATGGCTTGCATCATGGTTATAAGATGTTATAAACATTTTACCCAATCCTAATTCACATTACCTTTTAACCTCTATGTATACATTTACATGATACATCATATAGTATTGGACCATTACCTGGTTATTAATATGTTTTTCCTAGAGTAAATTTTAAAGCGTAATTACGTCAAAGATACCCAAAACATGAAGGCTTGTAGAAAATGATATAAAAATATTTTTTAAAAAGTCTCCATTTGGCAGTAGTGTATTAAAAAAAAAAAAAAAAAAAAAAAGTCTTTGCTAGAATCACAGAATCATACAACGGTCCCATCCAGAAGGCACCTCCAAAGGTCATCTGGTCTAACCTCCCCACAGTCAGGAGGTTGCCCAGGGCCTTGTCGAGCCTCATCTTGAATACCTCCAGGAAAGGGGCCTCAACCACCTCCCTGAGCAATCTCTTCCAGTGTTCCACCACCCTCATAGTAATGAACCTATTCTTAATGTCCAATCTCAATCACAGCTTGAAGCCATTGCCCCTCTTCCTGTCACTGCAAGCCTTTGTAAACAGACTCTCCTCAGCCTTCTTGAAGGCCCCCTTCAGGTACTGGAAGGCTGCTATTAGATCTCCCCAGAGCCTCCCCTTCTCCAGGCTGAACAACCCCAGTGCCCTCAGCCTGTTCTCATAGCAAAGGTGCTCCAACCCCCTGATCATTTTTGTGACCTTGCTCTGGACCTGCTCCACCAGGTCCATGTCCTTCCTCTCTTGAGGGCTCCAGACCTGCACACAGTACTCCGGGTGAGGTCTCACCAGAGCAAAGTGGCAGAATCACCTCTCTGGGTCTGCTGGCAATGCACCTTTTGATGCAGCCCAGGATGTGATTGGNACTTGTCACTGCTCTCCATCTGGACTTCAAGCCATTAAGTACCACCCTCTGGATGTGGCCATCCAGGCAGTTCCTTATCCAGTGAACAGTCCACCCATCAAATCTGTATCCCTCCAATTTGGCGAGCAGGACATTGTGAGGGACTGTCAAAAGCCTTACAGAAGTCCATATAGATCACATCCATAGGTTGTCCCTTATCTACCAACATAGTCACCCTAACAAAGAATGCCACTAGGTTAGTCAGGCAGGACCTGCTCCTAGCAAAGCCATGCTGGCTATCCTGAATCACTTTCCTGTCCAGTATGTGCCCAGGCATGCTATCTAGGAGGATCTGTTCCGTGATAATCCCAGGCACGGAGGTGAGGCTGATTGGTCGGTAGTTCTTACAATCCTCCTACCCTTTTTAAAAATGGGTGTGACGCCTTTTATAAGTGATGTACTTATAAAGCTGTTTCTGGACTTCTAAATGTAAATATATATGAAGAGCTAGCTGTGTGCTGACCACAGTCTCATGGGCAGTTATTAGTTACTAGTTATTATGGCAATTAGTTATTAAAAGTCCTGCTTCCAAAAGGACTTGCTGGCATGTGCCTGATGAAAGTACTGAACATGGCTTCAGTGGAGAGTCCTAGTATATACCCCAGTGGCAAGTGTGATTCTTCATATATAATTAAATGCACTTGATTTCTATAATGAAGATAAAATCATGTTAATCTTTGGGCTTCATTATGCTACAGAGCAGAAACTCCTAAGGAATTTTGCCTTAAGAATATCTGTTTTTTCCTTTGCACTTCAGTAAAAAAAAAAGTTAACTGTTGCAGTATGGATCAAGATAAAGATTTTTTTTTATCTACTCAGAGGTCTACTAACAATGAAGTAGAGAAAAAAAATAAATGATCTTTCTTATTACAGCAATTTGGAGTATTTTGAGTTTAGCATGCAGTTTGATTTTTATGTCAGAGAAGCTGCACGTGTGTTTTTATTTCAGTAGTGTTTTGAGGGAGGGAAGGGAGCAGGTGTATTGCATATGAATGAAGTTTAACTGCAGGCTCTTTTGGGAGGTTTTGTCACTTAAAAAATACGTAACATAAGAGTTTTTGAGTCTTGCTTGTAACTCTGCCATTGATACATTCTTCTAAGTAGATATGCATGGTAAAAGAATGCTTCAGTTCATGGAGAGTGAATTTTTAGAATATAGACTTGTCTGATAGACTTTACAGAAGCACATGGAAACTGACTCCAGGAACTTTTAAAAACACAACTTAGCACCCCAAGTTCCGTAAAACCAAAATGCTTTCTGGCAATCTAACTCATGACCTCAAAAGCAGCAGCCTTGTTCAATTCATTTTTTAATGATGACTGTGGTAAAGTGGCCAAATAAGCCATTTTGAACAAAGTAAAACAGTTTTAGGCATGCTTCTGTGCTTAGCTGTGTTTTTATTTCGCTTTGTTTTGCACTCTGTGCCTCTGAATTTAAAGATACACCTGCCATATACACATATTATTACCTGTAGTACTCATTCTTAACACAGGTAATATATGTAATTGCTGTCACTGAAAGAATTACAGATTCTTTTTAATATTTATTATTCCTGGGTTTTGTGACTGATGTACTAGGTGGTGTATGGTTCATACAGTTTGTTGGGCCTCAGTCTAGCAGAGCACTAGGCAACTTTACAGATGAAGATAGTCCTTTTCATCAGTTACTTGACTGAGGTGCATTCATGTTTATATGTGATTACAGTTGTGCATGTTATTAGTTTAATGTATTGTTAGGTCCATGTATCTTAACCGGTGCTTCTAGTTTGGTATGTTTTTAGCAGTGTTGTTAATTTTATTCCACACTACCTTATAAAGTGCATCCTACATTTTATCTTACTTATGGAAAATTGCGGGAAGAACAAAAGACTGCCTTAATTCTTCATTTGTCCTGAATGGCATTGTTTAGCCAGCTATAAACCAGATGTTGTAGCTAGCAGCATTGAGGTGCCAAGCAGGAATGCAAGAGAGAAACTACAATATAAGTCATTTTTAAAAATGGTAAATGTTCCTGTACTAATGACTTTACCTGCATTGTTTTGCTAAGCTTTGTCATTCTACACTGTAAAAGGCTATTTACCTTACAATAATTACTCACAAATGAAAACATTTGCTGCAATTTTCTCTATTTATGTAGTGTGAATATTCCAGACAATCTCAGAGAGAGAAAAAATGTTGTTCAATGTAAAAATGTGATTTCAGAACTACAGTAATGAAGTACTTTGACAAAGTGTCAAAACCCAAACCACTAATATTTTTCTTTGAAATGGACAAAATTTCAGTCAGCAATGTTCTTATGATTGAATTACTACTGTATGTTGTCTTCTTTCAGTGATATACTCTGTCTGGTATTATTTAAAGAAAAATTCAATTTTTGTCATCTGCTGTGGCTGAAAGAGTAGAACCTCCTTGGCAGCATGCGTCTCCCTTGAAAACTCTACTTATTTGAAACATATTTTATGATTTCCTTTGTTTTGCAGGTGTTAACTTTTTTAAAATTTTAACTTTTTTTTAGGGTATTTGAAGAATATGAACAACCAGCTTTCCTAAGTGAGAAACAACAACTGTATAAGCCATTACATGTCCCATGCATTCCTCGGAAAGTGGTCCAGTCTGTACAAAGTATTAGACTCTCAATGCAATGGACAGAAACAGGTGCAGTGTGTTTCATGATCTTCCTCTGAGAATTACAGTGAGGTTTCATGTAAATGAATGGAAACCATGATAACAAATGTAGTATACTGCTCTTATACTGCTCTGTGATAGTTGAAGCAAGGCTTCCCATGGAAGTTGGATACTTAACTGTCTTCATGAGAAAATCTCCTGTGTCTAATTTCTCTCTTACCTATGCAATGAGTAAAGTAACATGACAGGTATACCTGGTCCATAATATCAGAAAAATCTTAAACATAACTTCAACACTGTTTGCATAAATACAGTAAATACTGAGTATTGTTTGCAGTATATTGGTTGATATTTTGTGATAATTTTCTTTCAGTTCTCTATGAAGAGGAAAATTCATAAGCTTTGTTCCCAAGTTCAGGTTAAGGATACCGTGCTTTGGATACTTAATCCCATTGACTGTATTAAGTAATGTTTGTTCATTTAGGGAGAGAAGACAAAGTGAAACCTAGGGAAACTTCAGTGGCCACTAGCAGTTCCTCCAGCGTTGCAGAACATTTATCACAGGTATGCAGATCTCCCACCGATACAAACATAAAATAATATAATCTGTTTTATATGGTGGTTTAAATTTAAGACACTTCAAGTATATCTAGTGCTATTACATCTTAATTAAAACTTGTTAACACTGTAACCTGGATGCTAATCTCGGTAATCAGCTATTACTTGATAATAATAATAAAAATATTTCTTTGGTGCTATTTCTAATTCAGTTGAAAATATGTATGTTCCTAGAAAATGCAACTGGTAGTTATAGTAAGTATTCTAATCCAAATTTGAGGTAGACCATCTATTCAGATAATTTTGTGTAATGGTTTTGAAATTTAGAATAACCTTTGTAGATTCTCTTGTTTGTATGTAGCAAATTTTTTGAATTCTAAAGGAGGAACATCATCTTCTATTACTGATTAATTGTCAGCCATTTATTCCACGATGAAGGATTTAGTAAAGAACTAAACGTGCAGGATGCTAATACATGACCACCTACAGGTAGTTGCTCATTTCTGAGGTTTAACCAGAAACAAAAATATGGGCTAAGCTAAGAATAAAACTGCTAGCAGCATTGCTTTGTACACTTGAGGAGTCCACAACTATGTTTTCCATCTCTCACCCATAAACAAATAGTTCTTGTGGCACTTTTTTTGTAAAATGTGAAGTGTATTCCATCTTAATATCTTAAATATACATACACAATAAACCAACTCAGAAACAAGTTTGAAACAATTTGTGCAGTTACAAAAACCATTAATGAAATCTCATGAAGAGCAAGAACGTTCATAGGACAATAGATTGTTACAAGTATAAAAGTAGTACTCAGATAAGGTAGGACCATAGAAGATCAAATAAATAGTTTGCAACTGTGTTTGTCGTGCAGAAGCTTGGGGTAGTTTCCTATCAAAACCTTTCTTTGTAAGGGACATCTCACTTGAACTATTTAAAACCAAATTTTAATGAACAACAAAAATCAAGCAAAAAATTAACAGAACCAATTGTGATTTTTGGAAGAATTTCAAAGGAACTCAAGGATAAAGTGAGTGAATCACTAAATGTTTTAGAGTGGAGCCGGTGGTAGAAGAAGCCTTCGTAAGACAGCATGGAACAAGACCAGAAGAAATTTCAAGCGATTCTGGTTTGTGACTGGCTCATGATGAGGATGATGGAAGGGCTGTTGCCAGGGTAATCCAGAGATGAAGAGGGGAATCTGTGACTTAGAAATGCACTTAGAGAATAGTGGGAAGCAGTAAGTCAAGGTTAAAGGAACTTTAAGAAAGGATGATGGCAACAAGGAAAACAAGATGGAGTCCGAGAAAAAATAGAAAGATTGGAAGAAAGGATGTTGCTGTGCTTCAGAAAAGGAGTGCTGTAAACTACAGGAGTTGAGTGGCAGACAGATTCTGCAAAACTAGCCCTTTTGTTCCCCACTCTGAATTGGTTTCAAGTTGATAAATTTTGTAATTTAAACCCAAACCAGAACTAGCTGCTCCCTGGGAAATACTATGTTACCTGATGCTCAGGCATAGATTCCTGGTGCCACTCTTCTCTTTAGGCACAAGTACATGCTACATATAAGCGTTAGGAGTTGTGATCTCATGAAAATCTGTGAGGCAGGAGTATTTCCATATTTTCTGCAGTTTTTCCATCCAAACAGGAGACGTATTACCGGATGTGCATATCACTTTGGCCTTGGGAGGTGGAGGCGAGCCACTCCAGTGCTTTCTGTGCTGTCAAGCAGGAGCAACCTGGCTGCAGTAGTAGAAAATCTGGATAAAGTTTGTAAATTATGTAATGTTATTTGTACAACAGAAGAGTTAATTATTTACCTCTAATAATTGATGGTGTGAATGAAATTTTATAAAAAAAAAATAGAAGTTGTTTTGGGTATCATGCTGTTAAAGTGTAGGTAAAGCAAAGATAAGCAAAAAGGTTTTATGTTGCCTGACCCCTAGAGAGAAGATAAAAGAAGGGATTTCCACAGCCTAAGGAGAAAACAGAATGATGCTGTTGAAGTGACAATTTCACATGCTGCCTCATTTGATTTTTTTGCTATGTTTTAGGTGATTATTGATACTGCAGGGTCTAATAACCCACAGATTGCCCAAATCCCATCAATAGCAAGCTTACAAACCCAAATGCAATTCAGGTAACTTTTCTTTAACAAAGTAGTTTTCATTCTTGAGATTAAGGTTTATGGAAATAACCCCTGTTCAGACAAACAATAATTTTTCTCTTTTAGACTGGTAGTTCCTCCAAAGCAGACAAGTTCTAATCAGCAGTTTGAGAGTGAAAATGCAGTCATAGGTAAAGTACCACTGTCATTTTTTTGATAGGATGTGCAGTTACTATGTGCTGAATCATGTAAGTATAAACCACAAAATTATAGGGGCCAAATTTTCATTCTGGTATTAAGTGGGCTACCACTTAATATTCCTTTTAGTCTGTAGTATTCCTTTCAGCCTTTGATTATTTAGCTGAAACTTTGCGTATAGCAGAGAGGTGGAATCCTAATTTAAATAGACACTGAGCTGCTCAATAATATGGGATTCATTCTGCATTGACCATTGCTAATGAAAGGAACCTCCAGTATGTCTTGTAAATCCATGCTCTAGTCTCAAATTACTTGTGTAAGAAGAAATCCACTCCTAAAATCTGCCCTTAAGGCATGAGAAAATGCAAAGAAAAGGGATATAATGAACTCAGTAATTTAGGAATCTTGAAGCATCAGATAAAGATTATTAAAGATGAAAGTTAACTGGAGAAATACAGAACCATAACAAAGTTGTTACAAATACACCTATAGTTTTTGAAATCACAAGGCATATAGCTTCAGTTTAAATGTTTTTTTTTTTTCTAATTATACTGCCGATCTTGATGCATGTGAAAAATTATAGTCTGTTTTTTTACAAATAAGATCCTAGTTATGTGTCTTGAAACAGGATCTTAGCCCACAGTGCCTGAAACGTTGCACTGTCTGAGGCTTAGAGCAGAAAGTCTGATAACATTCTTAATTCCCATCCTGGCTTTTGTTTATTCAGTTCTTTAAGATACACTTCATCAGTGTCATATTGATATGATTTTTATATTGTTTCCACCTGGTTTCTATTGACTGGTACGAACACTTTCAGAGGGCAATAGCTGGATTAGACAAATGTAGCACTCTGAGGGATGAATAGCTAGGTTTGAAGAATGTGCTAAACCACATGAAGCAGCCTAAGCATTGCTTTAACAGTAGCAAGTGATAGGATGAGAGTTAACTGTTGTGGACATAGCCACAAAGTGGGTTATTATGAAAAATATAGTCAGGACACTTCCTTACCGGTAGCAATGCCAGGTTAGTAAACCTTTCTCAAAAATTCATTCCCACAAGTAATTTTTATTTATCCATTTTAAATGCTGTTACAATACAAGCAGTGCTGTTTTCTTTGTATAGCAAACCAAGAGGACAAATGTGGTGAGAAAGAAGCAGAAGATGAGCCAAAGGATTCCTCGTATGTACCTCAAGTAAGCAAAGCATTTCTTATGTCAGAAATAGTTATTTTATTAAGAATAGTCAAAGTGTCTTGATGTATTTGAATCTATTGGCAAGAGTTAAATCTCAGAAATTGATTAAGTGACTTATAAGGTGCCCAACAGGTATGAAGCCAGTCAGTGCCTTCTGATTACTAATACTTCTGATCATTGCTCTTGATCTTGTCATAGGCTATTTAGGATGACTATCTTAGTCCTGTGCACATTATAGCTTTTGTATAAATTTGTGCATATCATTTTCATCAGTGTGAGCTGATAAAATATTTTTTAAAAATCTTTGCATTTGAAACTAGTTTCTCCAAAAAAAACATAGTGAATAAGCTCTGTGCTGGCTACAGAGTTTGTATGGCTCCATTGGCACTGCTTTGACTAGCTGTGCCTGAAAGTGAGATCATAGAATCATAGAAACACAAAGTTGGAAAGGACCTACAAGATCATCTAGTCCAATCATCCTCCTGTCACCAATACTGCCCACTAGGCTACTAAATCATGTCTTGTAGCACCTTGTCCAGACACTTCTTGAACACCACCAGGGATGGTGATGCAACCACCTCCCTGAGTAGGCCATGCCAGTGCCTGACCACTCTTTGGGAGAATAAGCTTTTCCTGACATCTAATCTATATCTCCCCTGGCGCAACTGGTGGCCATTCCCTCGAGACCTATCATTAGTTATCTGGAAGAAGAGGCTGACCCTCTTCTCTTCACAGCTGCCCTTCAGGAAGTTGTAGAGTGCGATGAGGTCTCCCTTGAGCCTCCTCTTCTCCAGACTAAACAATCCAGCTCCATCTGCTCATAGGACTTATGCTCCAGAGCCCTCACCAGTTTTGTTGCCCTTCTCTGGGCAAGTTCCAGGGCCTCCATGTCTTTCTAGTAGTGAGAGGCCCAAAACTGAACACAGTACTCAAGGTGCAGCCTCACCAGAGCTGAGTACAGGGGGATGATCACCTCCCTGCTCCTGCTCGCCACAGTATTCCTGATGCAGGCCAGGATGCCATTGGCCTTCTTGGCCACCTGAGAACACTCGCCTCTTGTTCAGCCAACCAATGTTGGCCTCATGTTCATCAACCAATATTCCCAGGCCTTTTTCTTCTTCACAGTCTTCTAGCCACTTTGCCCCAAGCCTATAGTGTAGCATGGTGTTATTGTGGCCAAAGCGCAGGACCCGGCACTTGGCCTTGTTGATGCCATTTGGCTCAGCCCAGCAATCCAGCCTGTCTAGATCCCTCTGAAGGGCCTCCTTACCCTCAGACAGATTGACACTATCTCCCATCTAAGTATCATTTGCAAACTTACTGAGGGTACACTCAATCCCTTCATCTAGGTCCTCAATAAAGATGTTAAACAAGACAGGCCCCAGTACCGATTCCTGGGAGAAAACACTTGTAACAGGATGCCAGCTGGACTTAGGTCCACTAACCACTACCTGCTGGGCACGGTCCTCCAGCCAGTTTACTCAGAGAAGAGTGTACCCATCAAGACCACGGATCAGTCAAGCTCACCATGCCATAATAATCAAAGTGCAAAAATCTGGGGGATGAGATAAAGGCAGAAGACAGTTAAATAGGTATAGCAAAACTGTCCATGCTAGCAGAACAAAATTAGGCATACATTCACTACATGCCATCTACTGGCAGTTCTTCAGCCATTTCCAGGAATGTAGGGCGTCATCACATGTAATGGTTACATGGTAAGATGGATGCCATAATTCCAAACTTCCCCCCTTTTCTCCTTCCCCACAGATGTTATTGCTGAGCATCATGTGGTATGGAATACCCCTTTGGTCAGTTGGGCTCAGCTGTCCCAGCTGTGTTCCCTCCCAACTTCTTGTGCTCTCCCAGCCTACTCACTGGCAGGGCAGCATCAGAAGCAGAAAAGGCCTTGACAATGAGTGATCACTGCTCAGCAATAACTAAAACATCCCTGTGCTATCAATGTTGTTTTCATTGCAAATGCAAAAGGTAGCATCACACAAGCTATGACCTCTCAGCCAAAACCAGTACACAAGATCAAGTTTGAGATATTCCTCATCTTCTGGTTGGCTCACTATGAGCTGATGCCTGCAGGCAGCTGGTGGAGAGAATGTTTTCACAATATTGACTCCAGTGGAAATTGCTCCACAGAATCCAAGGGTACATTCTCATTTAACTTTTTCTGAGGAAGACTTTTTCTTTCTCATTTAACTTTTTCTGAGGAAAATATCTCCATCAACTGAAATACATCCTGATGGTGATGTTCCTTTATTTCACTAGGGAGTATCAAGAAAATTCCAGTGTAACTTTAAGAATTATGCTACAACATACTTTAGAGTGAAATAGCAATTTTTTCAAAATCAGTATTTTCAGTCAGTTTATGAGTTTCTTTATTTTTGGATGAATATTTCCATATACAGTTTCATTCACAGAAAGTCCATTTCCAATTACATAAATTAAGGTTACAGTTTTAAGTATGGGGAATATGTCACTGTGATCACTTTATTAAAATAGTTTTATTTTTAATGAGAATAAGGATAGCTAAGTAACCCCAAAGCATTAATATGTTTAAAGGTAAATGGACTAATGATATTTTTGGAAATTTTACATGCTATAAACATTATTGTATATTTCTTTTTATTAGGACATACAAACATGTTTTAAGTCAAATGAAGATAATTGTGACACAGCAGAAGAGAGTGCAGAATGCTTTTTAAGAGCACCTGAAACACCTGAGTTTGTAGAAACACCTGACTCAAAGGGGAAGAAACCCCAGTTCTCTAAAACACCTCAATTTGACTCGTATGATTTCAGCTTTTCTTTAGATTTTGAGCAAAGTTGTATTCATCCATGTTGTATAAGCATTTCTATTGTTTTTGAAAGAGACTATAGGAAGGCTTCTCTAGAAAGGTTTTCTGAAAATATTCAGATTTTTTTTCTGCATTATGCTAGGTAATTTTTTCTTGTAGCTCCTTTGCTAAAATTGTTGTATTTTCCTGCAGTTATATTTGTTACATTATTTGCTATCTTTAGACAGTTTTTTTAGTGAGAGGGTAGAGAGTTGGTAAAAAACCCCCTCTCACGTTGCTTTAAAGATTTGTTACGTGTTCTGTGTGCAAGAAGCGATTAGTGATGGAAGCTATGGAAATCAAAAAAAGTGACAAAACACAAAAAGAAAAATCGGGAGAAAAAAGTAATCTGTGCTACCTTTAAAAACTATTAATGTAACTTCTTCCCTTCTGTCTTTACAGCATTCACAATTTAGGTTGTGAAGAAGGAATATCAAAATCTCCTGGTTTCTTTCCTCTCATGAATTTCTCACAGAAGTCATCTGGCTTTAATTTATTTGATTCTTCTGTGTTTGGGGCAGAAAACTCATCTGATGAGGTAAAAATAAGTATTTGAGAATATAAAATTTCCACAAAGCATCCATCAAAGATAGGATAAGAAAACAGCATTGATGGTGCATGAGTTTTTTTCAGACTGGTTACCTTTGTAGCAAATAATTTCCTTACTAGCTCGCTTATTTTTATATGTGATATCCTTTGAAAATGCTTATCTCCTTTCCTGGTGATCTCCATATGATGACTCCTGATCAGGTACAAATATTTCCCATATTGGATCTTATGCAAATATACAGGCAAATAGATTCACAAATAGTCTTCCAGTTCAGTGTTGCAATACAAAACTTTCAGTACCGTAGTAGAATTCACAACTCGCATGTCTATCCTGTGTGGTTTTGTCTTGATGAAGTGGAGAATCAGGTACTTAAAAGTTTTCTTTTTCCCCACTGTTTTTCACACTGAGAAAAGAAAGAAAGGACTATCTGTTATGAATACTGAAGAACAAATATGTATTAGCTACACTTAAATGGAAGAGATAGATAGGCCAACGAACTGGAACGGGAACTGGAATCCAGGTCTTTTCATAGAATCATAGAATGGTCCCATCCAGAAGGCACCTCCAAAGGTCATTGAGTCTGACCTCCCCACAGTCAGGAGGGACACCCCCAACTAGACCAGGTTGCCCAGGGCCTTGTCGAGCCTCATCTTAAATACCTCCAGGAAAGGGGCCTCAACCACCTCCCTGAGCAATCTCTTCTAGTGTTCCACCACCCTCATAGTAATGAACCTATTCTTAATGTCCAATCTCAATCTGCTCTTCTCCAGCTTGAAGCCATTGCCCCTCTTCCTGTCACTGCAAGCCTTTGTAAACAGACTCTCCTCAGCCTTCCTGTAGGCCCCCTTCAGGTACTGGAAGGCTGCTATTAGATCTCCCCAGAGCCTCCCCTTCTCCAGGCTGAACAACCCCAGTGCCCTCAGCCTGTTCTCATAGCAAAGGTGCTCCAACCCCCTGATCATTTTTGTGACCTTGCTCTGGACCTGCTCCACCAGGTCCATGTCCTTCCTCTCTTGAGGGCTCCAGACCTGCACACAGTACTCCGGGTGAGGTCTCACCAGAGCAAAGTGGCAGAATCACCTCTCTGGGTCTGCTGGCAATGCACCTTTTGATGCAGCCCAGGATGTGATTGGCCTTCTGGGCTGCAAGTGCACACTGCCTTCTCATGTCCAGCTTCTCATCCATCAGCACCCCAAAATGCCTTTCCTCAGGGTGGCTTTCTAGTACCTCATCCCCTAGTCTGCATTGATAGTGAGGAATGTTGTGGCCCAGGTGCAGAGCCCTGCACTTGCTGTTGTTGAACCTCATGGGGTTCACCTGGGCCCACCTCTGCAGCCTGTTCAGATCCCTCTGGATGACTGACATCCTGTCCCTCTGGTGTATTGACAACACCACACATCTTGGTGTCATCTGCAAACTTGCTGATGGTGCAAGTTCATTTGCAGGTTCTAAGTAGTGTTCTAGAGTTATTTTTACTCTCGGGGGCTAATAGATGGATAGGCAATTGGTTATTCCACATAGATGTGTGTCAATGCACAGTATCACTCCCTGGAAATGTAGATTCGAACTCCATTATGAAAATAAGGATTTGAACCCAGGTGTCTCCTATTTCAGTGGGTGTGTTCAGTCTTGAGATTACTAGATAAAAGCCGAAGGAGGGAAGAGGGCAAATACTGTTATATTTTGTGTTTGGCAAGATATGTGTTGTTGATAACTCCTAGTGTCATCTGCGTGTAGGAACAAATACACAGGCGAGTTGTTTAGGAGTGAAGTAAGTATTAAGTCACCTGGTATTGTTAGAACCCCTGAATATTTTGTGTCTGTTCAGTGGCAGAAGCTAGAAATTTACTAGTCTGTAGTAGTCATGTTAGAGGGGAGTTTTGAGGAACTTAAGTATCTATTATAAATCTACCCTAAGAACTTCTTTCAAGAGTGATGAGTGGCTGTTCTGCTACTCTTTCTGGAAATATTAGGTCCTACTCTATAGGCAGTAATTATATTGCTGCTTAGAGGTTTTCTAAAATGTCACAGAATGAAATAGTCTTGGATCTTTTCAGTTTAACAAACAGCAGTAAACCTGATCAGATTTTAGGGTTTTTTTCCATCTGATGTTCTTTCCAGAAGAATGGAGGGAGTATGTTTGCCGATGTAAGCAAATCCCATAAAACCTATACGGTCAAAGTTTACCTTGCAACTTTAGGGAGTGATATATATGTTTAGATGCAGATTTTGCAAAGGCTGCTAGCATTCACTAGGTGGTCTTTCTGACAAAAAGTGAATGAGTTTATTACATACCAGAATTGGAGCTTATCTTTAGTCCTGCTCATTTGTGAAATAAAATGAGTCTTTACATTTCAGACAGAAGAAAGTTATTCTGTGGGATACTTGAACCCTCTGTCCCCACACAAAGATATTGGTAAGTCTGAAAATGACATGTACTTTCATACACCAGCTGTCTTCTACTTGTGCTTATGCCACTGACAAATATGTGATCCTGCTTAATGGGCACCTTTGGTTGTCTAAAAAAAATGTTCAGTTACAATACTGAAGTTCAGTGGTTTGTGTTCTGGCTATCATAAATCTTTCCCTGCATGTTTGGCTTCAAATGTATGAGATGTCATGCAAAAAGAGGTATGAGAAAAAGAAATAGGCATAGTGTTAGGTGTGTTTGAAGCAAACTCAGATGACCTGTAAGGGAGAATTAAAACTTAAATGTCAATGCTTTTGTTGTTCAAAAGAAATGTTAAAGTAAAAAGCTATAGTACTTGATGAATACTACCTTCAACTTAAGGCTACCAGCTTAGAGTTGGAAGAGTACATCTGTTGAGTTTTTGTCACTCTCAACTAAAATGAAAATAAAGTTTCAGTTTGTTAAAGAAATCTTGATGGTAAACTGACTTACATCAGTTTAAACCATTGGTGGGACATAATGTCGGAGAGGAGAATAAACAGTATCATCCACTCATACTGAGTCACACACACATTTGCACATTCTGTGTGAAATCCTGGCTTTACTGAAATGAAAGGCAAATTTCTCATAATATTGATAGGATCATAACTTACTCTTGATCAAACAATCTTCTAGAGGGAACTGTTCTCTCTTCTTCTGAGGTGCTGCAAGTGCAAAGCCACTTTTTTGAAGTGTGTGCATGTAAGGTTGTATATATACACAACCATTGTAGAGAAAAGTATATGAATTTTCTGTTACTAAATATAAAACTTGGGTGTTTTCTGTCAGTATCTCTGTTTCTCTAGGTATTTTAGTGGTTAATTGGCATTGTTCTCTAGAGAAGAAATTATATGCAAAAATGTGTTAGTTTACAAAGACTTGTGTTGCTTGGTATTTGAAATATTTCAGTCGATATATCATACAGAAGTGTTTTGTTCTGAATCATTCAAGTACTTCACACTTCATTCTGTGTACATTCTAATAATGCCCTCCCTGAAGTGCCATTTGTAGTGCAGAAATAAACAGGCAGTGGTGGGCTGATACTCAGCGGATACTGGGAGTACAATATTATTAAAGAAACATATTATGCTGAATGCGGTATTCCTTCAGCAAAATTTAATCTAATGATAAATATAACCTGTATTCCATATAGGAAGCTTGTTTGGGAAATCAGAGAGTGAGGATGCATTTTCCTTTCCCTTTTCCTCGGAATCAACTTCTCATGCATTTGGAGATGGAAAAGATGACTTCAGTTTTCCATTTGCATTTGGACAGGATCAGAGATCATCACAGTCTCCTTCTGTGAAAGGTTTCCATTCTTCCTTACAAAATACAAAGCCATTTACATTCTTTTGAATACCTTTGACTTCCTTTTAAATTCTTTTCCTACTTAGCCTTGACAAATGTTTTCAGTTTCTTAACTTAAAGTACAAAGCATTTAATGTTCTCCTTTCGTTTCGTGTAAGAATACATGATTGCAATTGCTGCAAGAGCATGTGTATGTTCATCAGGCACACATGCTTTGAGAAGCAACTTTTATTTTTTCTTATTTAGTTTCCAAGTATGTTGTCTTCATAAAGTGTTAGGATATGCTTTTGCTAAATTGAACTTAAAAGCAACAGAAATATCAGAGTAGTGAGTTAATTCACTATCTGTGTGAGCACCTAAACTTCTAGATGAGTACTTTCAGCCTCTGATATAAACCAAATAACTTGTATAGAAAGTGTTAGTTGAGAGTAACTGTTACTGTTTCAGTAAAAGCTGAATTTGAGTTGAAGGCAATGTTCTTAAATTAGCTGTTACACAGAATATTTATAAAATTATTAAATAAACATTTTTGTTCATTTTATGTAAAGTTTTGTGGGTGTTTCTTAATATCAGAAGTAAAATAATATTGCAGTTGTAATACATGGTATTTCAACTTCTGTCTTTCTAACTTGAAACACTGAAAACAAGTTCTTTTCCTCTTTCAAAACAAGAAACAAAAGCAGAGAGTTCCCTAAGTCTAACTGTGGTCAGTACACGTATAACCAGCAGTCCTCCACAACTGTCTTACCTTATGGAATGGCTGGCTGTGAAGCTGTTATTTGGGGTATGGTACTGACGGATTCTGAGATCATTTAGAAAGCTGGGAAGGACAAGTTTGTTTTATCAGTTATTCCATAACTGAAACTTGCTTTTCCATGCCTCTGGTATTCCAGTCCAGCAGTCAAGGCTGCTGGCTGAAGTAGATGAAATGATAGGTCTAGGTTCTAGATGTTTACTTACAAAAATTTGACAGGCTGATTAATAACATAAGAGAAAGCTACTTCAGAAAAAGCAGCCATTTGGTATTTTGATACTTTTCTGAGATCTAAGGGCGTGAACTGCTTATAAACGTGCACTCAAATTTTTTGTTGGTATCTGTCCCATTCTGCATAAAAGATCCTGGTATTATGCATATAACATCAATAGCAGTCATGTTGCTGGATTGCTGTGTGTGACTGATCAATGTAATTTTGTTTAATCCTGTGCGTACCCACCTGACCATATCCATCTGAATCTGTCGGAAAGTGTAGACGAAGATCTTCTGTGTAGCAGTTTGAAAGTAAAGTGCTATTTGCTCGTTACCATTTGTTGTTTGCAGTTATTGCCCCATGGTGCGGGTGCATTAAATGGACTGTGCACCAAGTTCCTCATTACTCAATGCAGAGTCAGTGAATTTCATTTGTATCACCGCTGAAAGTGTGGCAAGCGAACTTAGCTCACTCTGGACTCCAGTAAATGGGGAACGGGTATGACATGTGACTACAACTTAAGTAGGACCCAGTAACTTCCAGCAGTAGGACAGCAGTGGCAGCTGGGAGCTGTAATCTCTTAAAAGCAGTGCAGCTGGCTGCGAAGTGGTAATGTGGTTATACTGCATATTTCTAATGTGAATCCTTGGAGATGGGGGTTGCCTTTTTGTTCTGTCCTTATATTGCACTTAGTAAAATAGAATTCAGGTTCACAACTGAGCCCTAAGGTAATAATAAAGACCTCTCTTAAATAAACAAGGCCAGAATTCGACTTTGAATCTTATATGAGTATCTTAACCAGAAGGCAAATGTTTATTAAGGGCCCTGGTGTCTTTACTGTCCCATTTAAAGTTTTTAATGATGTTTTTGACAGAAAACTACTTAACTTGAAAACTGCTTGTGAAAGCTAGTGTACCAACCAGCATTAGGTCAGTGCTGGTTAAATTCTTTGTCATCGAAATTATAGGAAATAGAAGACATTTGAATAAATCAGTCTGTGATTATTTTTTTAATAAAAATTTTGAAGAGTGAAAAATGAAATTTGCTGTCTTGCCTGCTACTGCCAGGAGGAAGACACTGATGTCTCAGTTTTTTTCTTCTACAGAAATAGTACCTGTATGGAGATGTCACCTTTCTGATCAGAAATAATGCAAAGAGCATTTCTCCATATTTGCCTTGCGCAAAATGGTCTTCCAATAAAAAAATTTCATTATAATTTGTGAGGTGATGTAACACTTTGACTGGAGCCCCATCTGCTATTTTACTGTTAATTTTACAGATGCATAAATGTAAAGCATGCTTACAAACAGTCTAGGATGTGTGGCTAAGCAACAGCTGGCCAGATTTAATTAAAAAAATAATTTAGAAACTAGGAGGTAAAGACTAATGGAATGTCTTCCAGCAGTTGTGGGATATAAGCATTAATTTTAGTGTAATGCTCTTTTATGGCTTCACACACCACCTTTGATAGAAAATTTGACATTCATCAAACTGTTCCCACTCAAAAATCAGGTTTCTGTTTAAGAGCAATTTATTAATTTTTGGTAACTTCAATCTGAGTCTTACCAATATAAAGCATATATACACAGCATAACATTCTTTAGGACAAATTGCATTGTGGTGTTATATATGATGCTTAAGGTGATAAAACGACAAGAGTTCCTTAATTTTACATCACAAACTGTTGAGCATTGAAGTATGAATGCAGCATATAGTATTGTTCAATTTAGTCTTTGCCATATTAAATTTTCAATGATAACGCTGTGTGAACCCTTTGCTTTCTACACTGGGATGTGTAGACTATATACATATTTATCTCGTGTAATTGGTCACTCGTGTAATACAGCAAGAGCAACCAGAATTCTGGGTTAGAAAAACTGCAGTGATACTGGGGGTACAGAACCAATGGTGTTGATTAGAGAGCACTAAACATAAGTAGTGGCTCTATTTCTAGCTACCTCTTCAGATTAATAGTATGGTGTAATAATTATCAACTGGATATTTAAGCATCAATTTAAACCCTGGTTTCAGTTGGAACTGTGTGCAGTCTGGGTTGCAGTTTTTCCACACAATTTAAGAAAATTACTGCACTGAACTACATTGAAATTCTCTTTGTGGTTGCCTGCCCAGTTTGTACCCTATACAGAGAAAAAAAATTCTATTTAATTTTTCACATCAAGGTTGAACGTAATTAAACATTAAAGGGACATCACTGCATAGATGCAAGTAGAAACTCTGGGGGCAGAAGCAGAAGAATCATGGCATTGTAGAAAACAATCTTATGCTATAGCAATAATACGCTTAAACATTTCAAGGAAATAAGCTTTAAGTGCTACTTATTGTAACAGATTGGAATGTGTAGACTTACAGTATTAGATGGTAGTAATCTCCCCAGTGCAAGGCTGATTGCATGGCTAGCAAGAGTTGGCTAATCCTTTTCAGTCAATGGCATAAAACAAGGATTAGTTTTTCATTTACTGCAACTGGTCATTAGGATCCAAAGACACTAATGAGTCTGAACAGGCAATTGGATTCCAGTTTCAAAGTTATGGGCTAGTTAAAAAGGAGAGGATTCTGTCTTTTAATGATTAAAACATGATGTTTCAGTCACCTTTTTCCTGAAAAAAAAAAAAGAAAAAGAAAAAGAAAAAAAGGAGGATATGAGTATGGAACAAACCTGGAACGTTGACTTTTTCTCTTGAGACTTGAGTTTTTGCCAGACTCGTTGCCTTAGAGACTGAATGGCTCATTTAGAAATACCTCTGTTGCCTCTCTTTTATGTTCTGCCCTTGATGTCTCCAGAGTTGACACAAGTCACATGCAATCAAGTCTGTATTCCTAGTGGACAGGCACTGTCCTAATATTCTCTGACTCACACCCAGGTTGTTTGCAGCTCAACAGTTCTGCTTCCAGACACATCACTTCATGTTCTGATGCTAACATCTTGCTGAGAAATTGCCTCTTGGCATGTTGTTACTTGAGTCCTGTGCCTTGCTTGATTTCATGTGAAGATGATGCTCTTTTTAGCACTTGCAACATGTTACCTTTGTAAAGGTAATTCCTCCTCCCCCCCCCCGTCTTGCTACACTCCAGATTTTTTCTTTTCAGTAATAACTTGAGTTTAGCAATAATGGGTAGCTTGTGTTTGGTTTCACTCAAATCAAGGGGTGCTGCCAAAAGGGTATAAAAGAAATCATCAAAAGATGGGCATTTCCATGTTAATAGTCATATACGTATAAACATATACAAAAGGCAAGTACCTTACTGTTATGACTCCCTAGGAGAAATAACGTCAAATGTTTTTATAGCATATTGTACCACAGTCCACAAAGCAGCCACAGAATTATTTCACACAGCCCAGGACTTACTCCATAGTTCTTAGAGACATGCTTTGGGGAAAATCAGGGAGAGAAGTGTAGCATTAAGTAGAAAATAGTTCTTGCTAGTAGGGAACCAGCTGTTATGACTGGTGGGAAGGTTGGTGGTTGACAGTCCATACTGAAACTCAGTTTGGAGCCTGCAATGCTTATCTGTTCCCTTCTGCCGCAGCAGGACTGCCTTGAGCTAAGCATGGTCTCTTGCTGCTTTTTTTTTTTTTCTTGAGGCATGTGTTGGGCTAGTTTTACTACATCCACAAACTGCATGGTACTGTAATCAGTGATGCTGCTCACTGCCACAGCTGCAAGTGGGCTTATGTCCAGAACCTGTGAGTATCAGGAATGATTAAAAATGTTCCTTAACAATTATCCACGAAGTCCTTTGTAAGCAATGTTTCTTCTACTTCTTGGGGAGGTGCAAAGCCTTTGAAGCACTCTAGCCGTTACCCAAGCAGGACTGGCGTTCACAGTTTCAAACTAAGCCACATGGATTCACGAATGTCACTTTACATCCCAGGCTGCAACAAAAGAAGTGTGTCCAGCAGGTCGCGGGAGGTGATTCTACCCCTCTACTTTGCTCTGGTGAGACCCCCACCTGGACTACTGCGTCCAGATCTGGAGTCCTCAGCACAGGAAGGACATGGACTTGTCTGCAAGTACACATTGCCAGCTCATGTTGAGCTTCTCCTCAGGTCTGCTCTCAATCCATTCTCCAACCAACCTGTTTTTGTGCTTGGGATTGCCATGACCCAGGTGCAGGACCCTGCACTTGGCCTGGTTGAACTTCATGAGGTTCGCATGGGCCCACCTCTCCAGCCTGTGCAGGTCCCTGTGGATGGTATCCCTTCCCTCCAGCATGTCGACTGTGCTACACAGCTTGGTGTTGTCAGCAAACTTGCTGAGGGTGCACTCAGTCCCACTGTCCATGTCTCCAACAAAGATGTTAAACAGCACTGGTCCAAATACTGACCCCTGAGAAATTCCACTTGTCACTGGCTTCCACATGTACCATCTGCTCATATCTTTGTGCTGATTTTGTGAAAGAAGGAAGGTACAGGTGATTAAAACAGAATCATAGAATCATAGAATCATAGAATCATTTAGGTTGGAAGAGACCCCTGGGATCATCAAGTCCAACCATCAGCCCTACTCTACAAGTTCCCCCCTACACTACCAAGAAGAATTCTTGGGTTGCCAAAATTACTTCAGTGTTACCTTGGGCTGCGATACTGTCGTGGTTTAGCCTCAGACGGCAACAAAGAACCACGTGGCAGCCACTCGCTCTAAAGCCCGTCCACGGTCAGGAGGGCAAAATCAGAAGAAAAAGGCAAAACTCATGGGTTGGGATAAAAGCAGTTTAACAGAACAACAAAACAGTAACAAATAACGCGGGTAAAGAAGTATGAAAACACAATTACAATGCCGACCACTCACCCACTGCACCCAGGACCTCCCCCGACCACCAGGTGCGCACCTCCCCCAACTTCCTGTCCCCCTCCCCTTCCCGGCCAGCTCCTGATCCCCTCCCCCTTCCCGGCCAGCTCCCCACTACCCCCTGGGCATGGCTCACATGGGATGGAATACCTGTGCCCTGCTAGGAGAATTAACCCTGTCCCTCCTGGAACCAGGACATCATCCACCCCTTATTCCATACCACCTGTGCCATTCCCAGATCTTGCAGTTCCACATTAAGAGGTATCACTTTCCCATGATGTATATAAACACATATACGTATCTCCATAAAGATATAAAGTCCTTAGTCTGTGGGCCATCACTG
>VZTM01018162.1:0-39185 GCA_013400555.1 Jacana jacana
AGCTCCAAAAGGAGAGTAAGAAGACAACAGCATGGGAGAAAATGGAAGAAACTCAGGTCAATTTGATACTCACTAAATATCTTTACCTTTCATCAAATAAAAATAATTAAAAAAAAGCAATAGCCTTTTCAGCATGTGGAAGTAGGGAGTGCATCCTCTGTCCTCATTACAACCCTTCTTCTTGGCTAAATAACTCATGAGGTGATGGGATAATGCTGCTGTGCTCTAAACAGGGAAGGACTTTTCTCTGTTTTATGTGGCAACATGAAATGAGCCAATATCAGGGAGTTTTCTTGTCGAACCCATGTGTGATGAAGAAGTCACAGGGTCCATTATTGCTTCCGCTATGCTTGAATTTGGTACTTGATGGCAAATGAACAAACTGCAATGCAGGGATCGATTTAGATGCGTTGTCAGACTTCTGAGCTGGTGCTAAACTGCTTGTTTTTCCTTTGTGCATGTGGAAAACCTAAGCAGATGCAGTCTCTTGTTCTTCTGTTTTTGCATAGCTGGGGCTGAGAGAGGCACTCAGAGAAGTGTTCTGGGAAAAGAAAGGAAAAATTACTCAGGCAGATATCTGAACTTCTCCCTGCTGTGGCAATAAGCCTCTATGCTGTGGCTCAGATTAGGGCTAACAGGCATCAGATGATTTTTATTACTTTGCTGCCTTGGCTTAATACTTTGTTTTGCCTAAAGAGAGTTGGTGATTTAAGATAAACTGCCTTTTTGGAACCACAAACTGAACCATAACAGAAGATGCAGAGACCTGGCATGAGCCAGTTAGTACTGTTTCATGTTTTATGCCAAAGCTCATATCAAATAATTTGACTCAGTTAAACTTGGACCTTCAATGAACTGTTTGACTCGTCCAGCTCCTTGTGAACTCTGAACACGGATCTTTCTTAGTCAAGGAAGGAGAGCTCCATCTGGTTTAATTTTTATCTTCTTTTGGAGCCTATATTAAACTCCAGCAGTTTATAGGGCATTAAAGATCCCTTGATGTATTTCATAAAGTAGAGGGTTGTTCTTTGGCCAGAAGGAGGACACCATTCATCTACTAGAGGCTCTAAATCCTATTTTATCTGTATACCTTACAGGGATTTTCATCCATCTCATGCCTTGCAGTCTGGGTACCCATCTCAGCCTCTCTAACACATTCACTGTGTGTCTGTTCACACTGGAGTGTGAGTTGGGTATAGATTTGGTTTTGTTTTGTTTTTTGGTGTTTTTTTTTGGCTGGATACCAATATCATCAAAATCTATGAGGGATCTAGAGCTGTCAGCATCACTGTTATCAAGTGCTGGCATCACCAGTTACCTCCTTGTCTTACTTACTATGCCCTGGGAATTCAAAGAAGTAGTAGTAAACGTGTTTATTTGTCATTATAGTTGGTTAGTAAGTGCTTTACTCCACCATTAAGCAGTGATTGAGGAAGCCTGTAAAGGTACATAGATTTACTGGATGTGTTCAAGTGTACAAATAAATGAAAAAAACCTCACCTTACAATCATGAGAATTTAGGATTTGAATATGTAAAGGGATATAATGGTGTGGCAAATGAAAGCTTTATTTTGGATTAAAGCCACCACATGTGTAGCTTGATGTAATTACACAGAAGACAAATTTTAGTTTGCTTTTCCCTTTTCTCTTGTATCTTTTGACATGGACTTTATCATTCATAATAAGAGAGAAATCTTTAAAGATCTTTAACCTATAACCGTCTCTTGCACAGTCTTTTGCC
This sequence comes from Jacana jacana, assembly GCA_013400555.1. Classification (NCBI taxonomy): domain Eukaryota; kingdom Metazoa; phylum Chordata; class Aves; order Charadriiformes; family Jacanidae; genus Jacana; species Jacana jacana. The sequence goes on from VZTM01018162.1 coordinate 1,742, forward strand.
ATATGTGTGCTGGCATTTAAATGAAACAACCAAGGGAGTCTTAAATGCCATTATAAGCGCATTCATTCCAGCTGTTTGCAGGATTCTATAGGTCAGCCAGCCAAGGGGCTTGACTTTAGTGTTTTGGGATCAGTTACAGCTTCACTGGAGGGTTGAAATTCAATCTTAAATCATTGTGCTGTAACGAGCTGGCGCTGCGGGGTTTTATTTCAGTAGTTGGCTTCTTCCTTATCGTGGCTACCCATAGACTGTAACTGCATTTTTATAGTGTCTGTTTGGTGCAGATGTAGTGCTCAGCCTGGGATATACCACACTGGCCCCCGTAGTGTTCTCAGAAGTGGGACTATTTGATGCCACCTTTAATATCACTGCAGTCAGGTGACCCTAGAGAATAAATATTAGCAGACTTTTCCTTCCATGTTGATGAGATTCTTAAATAATTTACTGTTGCCTTTTTGAGCCAGGTCCTGCACAGCTCCTTTAGATTTCTGCGAGAGTTTTGACTGAGCTGAAACTGGAGGCTCAGGCTCAGTTTGGTGAAAGTAAACCACAGCCTTATATCAAACCCATCACGTAAAATCTTCCCTCACATCACATAATTAGGAAAACATTTTTCCTTTTTGAATTACCTTTGTTTTGTGCCTGTCTGATGATGTTAAATGGTGATATTAAAAAAAATATGTATTTGTTAAGACGTGAAGAATATGAGATAAGGAAGAGAACTCTCAGCACATTAAAATTACATTTCTATATTTCAAAGGTCTGGCTGTTACTAAGCTCTCCTTATCATACTATGCACCAAATTCATAGATGGGATCAACTATTGCCAGTAGTTTAGTAGTTCTGAGACGTTGGTACATTGTACTAGCTTTCAAAAATAACCAAATATATACTATTCACTTACTTTTTGCTTAAGCAATTATCAAAACCTTCCAGTAAAGTGTTGATAAGTGATGCATTTTTTTTTTCTCAGAAAAAATATTTTGAATTATTTTGCCAAATTATGACATCTTCTGCAATATTGTGTGCTATCACTACCATCCTTCTCCCATGAACTCATTCACTAAAGCACTTACAAGAATGGGGGAAAGATAGTTCTGAATGTTTTCTGTATGAGTTAAATAGTTGATAAATAGGAGTAATGTTCACTGTTGAAAGGCAATACAGACTGTCTTTAAAAGAGGGATATTTTTGATTTCATACCCACCTTTCTTTTCACTAACCTTGGCTACTACTCCTTTACTGAACTCTTTTAGTGTATATATATCTTTTGCACTATATTTTATCCAGTCTTACTGGTACCCAACTGCCAACCAATTACCTATCTGGCCAAAACTGCAAAGGTGCTTTTGATATTAGCTCATTGGGGTGTTTTGTTTTTTTTTTTCCTTCGACAATTACTTGTCAGAAAGCTACCAGTTTCTCATTTGCTCCATGAAATTGAACTTGCTATAAACACTGGTGATTTACTCAGAACTTTCCCTGAAATTCAATAACCTTCATGGCACATAATCTTATAAATGTATTTCATGAGATATTATAAGGGATTACCGTCTTAAAATCACCTGAAGGCTAGTATTTCTCCTAGATAAGTGAGTTCAGATCATTAAAAATCTAATGGGAATCTCCTCTGTGGTCAGATGATTGCTTTAACTATCACTGACAGTATAAAAAAGTTATTTAAGTCAAAGTCTAACAATCCATTGTGACATAGACTGTCCTCATCTTTGGTTATGAAGCCTCTATTGAAAAGTGTTAAGTCTCAGGTAAGGAGGCTGTAACCTTCAGCGGAGGGACAGTAACTTCCTAAATAGCATTCTTTGGTCAAGAATGATCATCTGACACCACATATCCAATTCAAATTTAAATTTCCTCCCCTATGTTACAAACCTGACATTTTCCTCATGTTAAATCTTATTTCCCTTCTTACTGAAGTCAAGCCTGTCAGTAGAATTCAGAATTTACAGCAAAAGATTTGTATATAAGTGTTGTATACTTTACCAGTCTTTGATGCAACTAATTTTTTATTATTTTTTTAACTTTCTTGCTTCACCCGTTAGGTTTCAGCATTAAGTACTCTCCAGTGTTATGGTTTCATCCAGACTAGTTTGGTACCTTTTTGATGTCTTCCTCCTTAAATTAGAAAGTATGTATTTTCCAAAAAAAATACAAAAGAATGATGTGAACACTGTGCATTTGCCCCAGGGTTGTACAAAACTGTTTTGTCAGTGGAACATCTGTCAAGAAAAAGAAAATACATGCCTAAGAGCTCTGGAACATGAAGACTGGGTTTAAGTCAAATGTGGCTGGTGCTATATATGACCTTGATCCAAGGTCTTTATTCCAGCTGAGTACCCAGGCTACAAAGTGGTGTAAGCATCCCACAGTACTCCATTCCTGTGTCAGCATTGCCTCTTCCTTGTGCTGGTGTGTAGCCTTTCAGGAGTGTGCAGCAATCTGGACAACAGGAAGGAGGGAGAAAAGAAAGAAGGAAGGAGGGAGAGAGGATGGGATGGGATCATAGAATTATAGAATGGTTAGAGTTGGAAGGAAAATTAAAGATCATCGAGTTCTAACCCTCCTGCCATAGGCAGGGACACCTCCCACGAGACCAGGTTGCTCAAAGCCCCATCCAGCCTGGCCTTGAACATATCCAGAGATGGGGCAGCCACAGCTTCTCTGGGCGACCTGTTCCAGTGCCTCACCACCCTCACAGCAAAGAGTTTCTTCCTAAGATCTAATCTAAATCTCCTCTCTTTCAGTTTAAAACCATTCCCAAACATCCTATGGCTCCACTCCCTTACCAAGAGTCTCTCCCCATCTCTCCTGATTGTCCCCCTTTAGGTACCAGAAGGCTCCTATAAGTTCTTCCAGGATGTTATGAAATGGGATGGAATATGGGTTGGAGGGAGAATGTGAGTGCACTGCTGAGCTCAGTAAAAGTGTCCTGGGGCTTCAGAACAGAGGGCATTTCAAGGTCCAGGTAGCGTTTCCTGCAGGGGGCTTGGGAACCAGTTCAGTTTTTAATAGTTGCATCTCTAAGACTGGGCTGAAATGTCTGTAATTCAGTGTGGTGTGTGGGATGTGGAAACTAGCAGTAGTGATAAAAGGAACAACAGTCCTCAGAGGTTCCTCATCTCCAGGAAACCCATTCTGAAGCCAAAGCCACAAGTTAAATTTATTACCATAAGATGAAGGAGGGTGTTTGGAGAGAAAACGTCTTTATCCTTAGAAGCAGTAGTTAGTATGGTTGATGAGCTGTGCCCTGGCACTTCTCCTGTGATAATTATTAGCAGTGTCAGCCAACTCAGTCTTACATGCATAATTCAAATATTTCACAAAATTCCTGACTTGATCTTAGAATAACAATGCTGTGGACTGTAACTTTTGGATTCTGCATTTTTTGTAGAATATTTTCATTTTTGAAAGCGGGGGAAGAAGTGTACTTTTGGGAAGTCATAATCATTCTTAGTGGTTTTTTCTGGGTTTTAAATTGACTTTATTTCAAAAAAGATTTCAAAACTATAAAATTTTAAGTTATTAAGTTTCTAAACTTATGATTGCTGTTAGATTTCTTGAATACAAGTCTGTTAAATATGGAGTAGATACTTTTCTGGTTCTTATAATTTCTAGGAATTGTTTTACATGACAAATTGAAGCACCTTTTAATATCAAATGCAGAGTAGATTATTATTTGCCAATTTTGTAAATTTAGCAATTTATAAGTATCAAATTTGCATATATTTCTATATATCATTAACTTTTTGCTTTTATATTAAGCAATTTTATGTTTCTGTATTTATGCCAAGCCACATCTAGGTCTTGTCTAAAATGATCTGTTATATATGAAGCCTCTTTTTCTTGATCCAGTGATGAGTTCTACCGTGGATGTAGATCTACTTATTCACCTCAAACTAACATGCTGTTTATTCAATCTTTTCTATTAAAATATGAAACTGACTGTTATCCATGAGGTTTCTGACAGAAGAGGAAATTGAGTTTTTACACTCATTTTGAAACATTGACTTTGTAACTCTGCTGTGGTGTCTCATCACGCAGACAGCTTCTGATAGGTATTTTGAAGTATAATAGGACCTGAGAATATAGAGAAGGGGTTTACTCCATAGGGGACATATGTTGCAGTCTGCTCTCAAAAATGTTTTTTGATCTCTCTATTGACTGGGACATTCTTGGTGATTTCTTTTTGTAGATCCTAAGCAGCATTGCTGATTGCTGCCTCACCTTTTGTTTTGTTACTCCTTTACCATATGCGGTATCTGGGGCATTAAGGCTACAGCTTCCCTGTTTCTTCTGTTGGGATGTTCCAAATGTACAGCACATCTGGTTGATCCATTGAGGTGGATAACCTCAAAATTCAAACAAATTAGCTCTTAACACAAAAGGGCTTGGGAATGGCCAGAAGAGAAAGTTCCAGTCCTGCAGCTCAGTACCTTCTCCTTGTACTCTGTAGAGAGACACAGGGAATGTCTGATAGACATGGTGAAAAAAAGAGGTAAAAGAACAAGACAAATGTGGCACATCTTCATTACGTGATCTGTTACAGTCCCACTAGAGCATTTTGCTGCTAGTCCTTATCTCCTGAGTTGTGTACTTTACATTACAAGATTGTCAGTGCTGATGATGACTAAATAACAAAGTGCTCCCTTGCCAGCAGTAATAAGAAATATTATGTCTCCTTTCCCAAGTGTTGTTATGATAAGAAAATGTTATTTCCTATCAATTTTGATAGACTTTTATAAGTTCTCATGAAAATTTTTCACACAGCTGGACAGTTTTTACTGAAAACATAGCCCCAGTATTTAATTGGCCAAAACTGAAACCATCCTCTTTCATTTGCAAGAAAGGTTTGGGTTTCCATTCCACTTTTATGTTAATCGTAAAATAACAATATCAAAAAACAACTTATGATGGACACTCCAAGCTTTGTTGGCTTAGTTACCATGAGTGGAGGAGGTTCCAGCCTCACCCAACGTGGGCTTTTTAGGAAAGTGGTGTGACAGTAAACCCTCAGAGGACCTCATGGAACATACCCCATTTCTCCAGCCTCAAGCTCCTAAGTTGGTATCTGTCTAGCAACGGGAGAAGTTGAGCCAGCTAATTTTGGAAACCTCTGCCTTGCCTTCAGGGTTGAGGGGTTTTGCCTATTTTTGGAAGAATCTGAAAACAGTGATGATGAAAGCAGTTCTCTTGGGAAAATTTCTCATTGAGAATAATAGTCTCTTTATCATCAAAAAGTTTGTAGTGAATCATTTAAAAGAACTCACATGCACGTATCTCCAACTGAAACTATCTGTCACAGTTAGTCTGGTGGCCGCTTGTGGCTACTGAGATTTTGATTTTTGGGAACAGGTAGTATTGACTCTTCATACCTGTATAAAAACAGTCCATAACTGTCCACAGCTACCTGTTTCTCTCCCTTTATTCTGTTGATTTCTGTGCAGTGAACTAATCGCCTGAATCACAGACTGGATTAGGAACTGCTTTCATTCACTTGCACAGAGCTAAAAAGTCCATGGGCTTCCCCTCTGGGGATTCTGATGGACGAAACACTAGGTAGAAGAGTAGCAGCAATTGCATATCTCTGTTTAGTGTATATTGCTCATGTATAAAGAATCACAGAATCTTCATGATTAGAAAGGACATCTGAGATCATTGAGTACAATCATACAGACACAAAGAACCAGAAGTTAATATGTTTCGTCTGCCATTATAATGAATTATTAGTTCTTTAACTTCTATCTGCACTGCTGCTAAGAAGTGAAATTTTATAATTTAGAAGATAGTAGTAATTTGAGCAGGATAGATGTCTCCTACCTCTTTCTTTTCCTGAGATTTTTTTTTCCCTTACCTAATATATTCTGTGGGATTTAGGGATGAGACAAATGACTCTGCTGGCAGCAAGAGCAAACTAAATGAGACTGAGCAGCACAGGATAGTCTTGCTCATCGCCCGATGGTGAAAGCACTTGTTAGTGGGGCAGAAATGGTGCTGTATGTTTGGTGTCCTGCTCTCTGAACATCTTTAGTCTTTAAATGCTGTCACTGTATATAAAAATAAGGAGCCCTGTAGGCAAGAAATACAAGCAACTCTTCCAGTCCTGGATAAGTGCCATAAGAAGTCAGCTGCAGACTCAAGTTTCTGCTTGTGCTCTCTTTTTGACTCACTACATACATATTTTTGTTTTTTGGCTCATGACACAGCTTCAAGGAGAAGGTCTCTCCCTTGGTGTCCTAATGGATAGGAGGTGGGAGAAGAGGAATGGACACCTCAGGCAGCAGGAGAGGAAACTGAACCTTACTTTTCTGTGTTTGTGGTGGCTGCCTTTACCTACTGCTGCTTATGTCTACCTACAGTGCATATACACATTTCTATAACCATCTTTGGGAAGGTACTTGTGCCCGCTGTGCCATTTTGTGGGACCTCAGTCCTGCTAGATGTGCTCAGAGCTTGCTGGTGAGATATCAAGGAGGTACATGTGAAGGCAGACTTTGTGTCTGATCCAGTTTAGCCCTGAGCTGAGCATCAAGCCTGTTAACATGAGTCTGTTGGCAAAGTGCAGTGGCTGTGCTCATTGATGTTGCAGTACTATCTATGCCTTTCAGGCACTTAAGGTGCTGATTTATATGAAAATTGCTCCCAAGGACCAGCCTAAGAAGGAGCATATACCACACAGCTTCATTCATGTGTTAGGATATGGGTTTTAAACTGAAAGAGGGGAGATTTCAATTAGATATTATGAAGAAATTCTTTCCTGTGAGGTTGGTGAGTCACTGGAACAGGTTGCCCAGAGAAAGTGTGGCTGCCCCATCCCTGGAGATGTTCAAGACCAGGCTGGATGTGACTCTGAGCAATCTGGTATAATAGGAGGTGTCCCTGCCCATGGCAGGGGGGTTGGAACTTGATGGTCTTTAAGGTCTCTTCTGACCTGAATCATTCTATAATTATGTGTTTCAGTGTTCACATCTGTGCTGTTGGCTCTTTCAGACAGTTCTAGGTTGTTCAAGACCACATAACTCATCCAAAAGATCAGAGCAGCCATCTCTTGCAATAAACTATTTCTTTGAATGAATTTCCTCATTATCCACAGTACCCACTCTGTACAAGCCCTGTGCTCTCTACACTAGCAAATTTACCTTTGCCTGGGGAAGAAGCCAGACAGTGTCATGCCACTGTGGGCACTAGCAAGCTGTTAGACTCCTCCCTCATGTTAACTGGGCTCATTGTGACCTTGTTCTATTGCTAGTTACCTGTGAGAAGATACCAGTACGAACCTCTCTACAATGTCCTTTCAAGTAGTTGTAGAGAGCAATGGCGTCTCCCCTCAGCCTCCTCTTCCTCAAACTAAACAGTCCCGGCTCCCTCAATGGCTCCTCATAAGATTTATGCCTCAGGCCCTTCACCAGCTCCGTTGCCCTCCTCTGCACTTACTCCAGCCCCTCCAGATCTCTCTTGTGCTGAGGTGCCCAGAACTGGACACAAGACTCAAGGTGTGGCCTCCCCAGTGCTGAGGACGGGGACAATCACCTCCCTACTTCTGCTGGTCACACTATTTCTGATACAAGCCAGGATGTTTGCACACAGATGCCCTGTTGCAGAGGCAGGGACACTTTACTGGAGGCAGTCCTAAGCTAGCTGCCTTCAGTGATGAGAGTGTTACAGTACACAAATTATTTGTGCAGGTTAAGACAGGCTATGTAAGAGTTTCTATAAAGGTCAGGGAAGAGGTGGCTGCTAAGTATCTTCTGGTCTGATTTGGCAACTCCTTCTTCTACTCCCTTGGTACTGCCAGGGCTCCAGGAAGATGGCACATTGTCCCTGGAAAACTGTGGTTTGGGAATTATTTACATGGCTTGCTGACCCTCAATCTCCCCTTGTAGTAGTGAAATGAAACAGCCTCTAGCTGTGGTCGTGGGTGTCATAAATGTCTTTATATATGATACAGGACAGGAGTCTTAGTATGTTATTGTTAATACCATAAACTGTGAGTTTTTGAAACTCTCTGCCATCTCAACATGCTTTGGGACACCCTTCTACTGTACTGTACTGTGTAATTTATCCTTTGGTTTAGGGAAGCTACAGGCCAGAGTGTTTCTAGATGTGAGCACACCTGAATTGCCTGAGGGAATGCATTAGAGAGTGGTTGAAAGAGCAAGTGATTCTGAGGTTTCCCTAGTGAATGCCCCACTAGACCATTATTGTGATGCTTATGAATCTGCTACAAGGTGAAGATATTACAGAAATGGCATTGGGGTCATTGTTGTTGTGTACCAGTAAGGATGTCCATATACTTCCAGCAAGATGACAGCCAGACCATTAGGCACTGAGATTCTATCCCTGAGGTCTATGTAAATATGTAATTTTCTGGATTTTGTCATTAACTTCTGTAGGTTTTTTTCCATATCTAGGGAAGAAAACTAACTATTGATCCAGAAGGGATAGCACATTGATTTAAAAAAGAAAAAGGAAGAGAACAAGAGGAAATGGGCACAAACTTGAGCATATGAAGTTCCATCTAAACATGAGGAGGAACTTCTTTAGTTTGAGGGTGGCAGAGCACTGAAACAGGCTGCCCAGAGAAGTGGTGGCCTCTGTCTCTGGAGACATTCAAAACCCTCCTGGACAAAGTCCTGTGCAACCTGCTCTAGGTGGACCTGCTTTGGCATATGGGTGGACTATATGAACTCCAGAGGTCCTTTCCAAACTCATATCATTCTGTGATTCTGTGAGAGAGGGAAGTATGACAAAAGCAAGGTAGATACCTAGTGCTATATGAGTCAACAGCTTCACTCACATGGAAGTGGTGTTCCCTGTGAGATTCTCCTTTACCTACAGCATTTATAGAATAAGATAATTTCTGTTAAGATAAGAACATCTTAAATGTCTAAGAGGATAATATTTTAATGTTGTCTAATGCGTGATAATTTTTCATTTCTATATAATGGGCCAGATGTTTAGCTGATAAAAGTCAACATAACTTCACTGACTACAAAGGAATCAACATCAGCTACTACTAAGTTGATGTTTCAACCTTTGTTGATTTATCATATTTATTAACCTCAGCACAGAGAATGTGTTTTTCATGACTGGTCTAAGGTATGATTTTTGTACAGAGTAGATGGATTCTGCTATTGATAACACCTTACCCTGTCTTGTAGATCAGGATTGAATCTGGCCATTATGAGTAAAATGAAATGTTTTATATGAAATACCCACATATGATAATACTTTTGTTGATATTCATAGGGCCATGCATACTCCATCTGTCTCAGTTATAAATATTTTAAGTGCATATTTCAGTAAATTTTAGGGTTTGTAACAGTGTAGTAAAATGAAGTAGATGTGTAATAAATTGTGTCAAGCAAAGAAATGCAGTTGTTTCTCAGTAGGATTCTGTTTAGCTGCTCAAAAATATCTTGCTATGGCTTAAAAAATATAGAACCAAGTTTAAAATTCAACAAGTGTGCTGCTGAGAAAGCTGTTTTTAGTATCTTTAGAAAAATAGACTGGAAAGTGTTTGCAGAAAAATTTTAATTATCTGGTGCTTTTTTTGTCTTTTTTTTTTTTTTACCCCTTTCTGGCTTAACATCCAGAAATGCAGAATTATGTAAGAATGCAAGGGTGAAGGCTGATACTTCTTAGGTTCCTCCATTTCCACACCCAACTAAATCCACTCTCAAAATGCCATGAGGACAGTAGGAAGAGAACCACTAGGTTGCCACCATCTCTTTCTGATTGCACTTGTCTGAAGCAAAGTAGCAGCTTTTGGCAGAGTGCAAATAGCTCATGTAGTTGATGGCTTTGAAACAGCTTACACCAACACCTTCCAACATTTTCTACAGCCTTTCAGTTTGTGAGCCTACCTTCATGCCTCATATAATGAGGAGGTCCCAGCAGTCTTCCTTAATTCCTGCATAAGGGAATGTACCCAATAGCTACATCTGAGCCTCTTCTGAGCCTGCTCTGCTCTTTTTTACAAAAATCCCTCTCCTTGGGAATGCATTGAGAAACTTGCAGTCAAGTCTAGTTGAGACTATATCTAAGAAAGCAAAGATAGGAGGAAGGGATCATGATGATACTTCATTGACAGTAGCAAGGTTTGCATGGCTTTGCTTGATCTAGGTGATCTCTGTGAGGGCAAATTTTGTATTTAAATAAATATTTTCAAGCCTTAGAGTTTGCAACATTCAAAAATGGAATAAGACTTGTGTGTGTTTGGTTTATAGAGGTAGCTTTATATTAAGTGAGAGTTTTACAAGCATTTTCTTAAAGTTTTTCCAAGTGGCTTTTTATTAGGAGAACTGAATGCTGACTAGTGGCTGTCTTCAGACACCATTGTACTGAAACACTGACAAAGGCTACACCCAGGAACCATAGTTTCAGAGTTTTGCTGTACTACTTTCTGAGTGGTGAAGCCTGGTGCAAATAACAAAGTGTCAAGTGTCCTCTTTCACTCATAATTAAAGAATGGATGTTCTTTTTTTTTGTGTTTTCTTACAGCTGGCAGCATTAGAGAGACAGATCTTTGACTTCCTTGGTTTCCAATGGGCTCCTATCCTTGGCAATTTCCTACAAATAATAGTTGTCATTTTGGGTTTGTTTGGAACCATCCAGTTTAGGCCTCGATATATAGTCGTGGTAAGTCTCATTTATTATCTATTATATTTCACAACTTGTTTTAAATCCTGCTACATTGCAAAGCAAAAATTTTCCTTACTTCAAAGCTCCAGGTGGTATTTCTGTAGCAACTTTAGAGGTCTCCATGCCTTTTCCAAATTTAGGATTACTGTGTGGGGTTTCTGAGATTTTAGAAGGTATGAGTAACCTAGAGAAAGTGCTACCAAAAGTATGACCATTATGCAAGTTCTTAGTAAGATTCTTGAATCTTTAAAGAATTAAATACCTCAGTGTGTCACGGGAACATCGACAATTAGACTATGCATAAATGAAGGAAAAAAAATACAAAATTTTGTTATCTTTACAATAGGCAAGCAGAATCAGTGGCCATTTTGTAAAAAAAATCTTTGCAATGGTTAGGATATATTTAGCTATATCTTCCTCTTAAACAAGAAAAAGCAAGGACTGTAAAAATTCCTTTTGTCCTGTGACTCATGGGTTCCAAAAAACCCCCCTTCTCACTCACATCTAACTTTGCTAAGACTCGTCTTTATGGCCTTGACCTTAAATTGTTGAAAATTGTCTCCGATGCTTGTAACTTGAAGCTTCACAGATTTTTCTCCCATGCTCTAAACATAGCCAGGAATAAAAAAAAATAAAAATGTTCAAAGCCATGAAGGAAACTGCAAACAAAAAAAAATATCCCTTTTTCTCCCCCACAGAATGGATGAATATTATGTCTTTACCTGGCAGTGTCTGTATCTGGAACATTTCACTTGTGTTGTCAGTAATGGATTTTAAGAGGCTAAAGTTATTATTTTATTTTTTTTTTTCCCTCACAAAAGAGTGGGATAAATGTCTACTGAGGAAAGCTCATTAAACAAATACTTTAAAAGCTTCATCTTTTATAGTCAGACCTGGAATCCTGTAATTCTTTGTCATGTCTTAAAAGAAAAAGTGAACAAAAAGTGTGCCTAAGGTCTTCATACTCCCATTAGCTAAGCTTCACAAGCAGACTATATGTAATTGCAAACGGACTGATGTAAATAACAGCACTTTTATCTATTACCTGTGGTTGGAGAACTGGGCAGCAGTGTATATACAGCCATATCTTGATGACTTACCTTTCTGCTTTGTGTTCTCTGTTTTATACATGAGACATCAGAAGCAAGTGAAGGTAAGCTCTGCAAAATTACCTAGGAAATTTGTGTCTGAAGTGCAACACCACGCAAAATCTCTTGCCCCTCAGGTTCGGCACTGCCTTAGTTTTGAAATGAGACACAACAGATGTTGACTGTTTCTATATCTTTTGCAATGTAGATGAACATTTTAGACTACGTTAAAGTTGTTTTAAAGCAGAGGTAGAAAACTCGTAATTAAAGAAAAGAAACCTCAACAAGATACTTTATTCTCAAATTTAACTGAACTCATACGCTAGTTTAAGCACATATTTAAGAGCTTAAGCTATAGTAGGTGCTTGAGTGTGCTCCCAAGTGCTCACTACTGGGGAAGATCAAGACTTTAGAGCAGCTTTTATCTTTACTAACACAAAGTTCCCAATGAAGTAGGAATAGTTTGGGCCAAATCCTAAAGTCTTAAAGTTGAAAGTACACAAATTGTCTGGAATCAGGCTCACAGCTCAAGACCAGCAGAAGGGTGTGGCTTGCATGCCCCCCTATTCCCACTGTTCTTCTCCCTGGCTGAATACTTCTCCAAAGCTCTGTCTACCAAATCTGGCAACTGTTAACTGGATCCTTCAATAAGCCAGTTCCACTCCTTGGATGTCAGAAAACCAATTTAGCAAAATGTGGAGAGTTGTTTGCTAGGATGGTGAGCTGAATCCCATCTGTGAGGTTCCCAATGAGTGCCAGGACCAGCATAAGGCAGGGACTGGGACTGTGCTGTCATGAACAGCAGTGCAGAGGCGGAGGGGAAAGGAGGAGATGCAGAACTTCCCTTGTTGAGAGCTACAAACTTGTCAGTTCAGCCTCCTGTCTAGCTTGGCTCTCAGCTGAATTCAGTGAAAGCATCAAGTCAGCATAAGCAATAATCCTCCCTTTGCTCTGATGCTACCTTCAGTCCTTGTGCTGTTCCTTCATTTGCACCAGCAGAAATGTCAGTTCAGCCACTTGATAAACTATCAAACCAGAACAGATCCAGCTGAAAAGCAACCATTTTCTTTTCTGGTGTTAAGTACCAGTCAGCTTTTTGACCTGTTTCACTGTTAGGCTTGTTCCAGCAGAAGGGAGGAGGTGTGAGAGGGAAAATAGGAACAAGTAGCCAGAGGAAAGGGAAAGGAGCGTGGTGTCCTTCTGCAGCACTGCAGGGTTACACCAGCTTAAAGTGTTCATTGAGTTGTACTCCGAGATTCATCCAATCACACATGCTCCCCAGGAACTGTGCTACCTAGGGCTGTCCCAACCGCAGCTGGGCTTTGCCAGCTGTCCTCAGAAGCTCCAGAGGACTCACTGATATGGACAGCAAAGACCTCTACCAGTGCCAGCTCCAGGATGTCTTTTCTAAGGCAGAAGGGAATCCAGAGGCACCCCTCCTAAGGAAGGACATAGACTGCCTCCCTGCATCTCAAATATTATATAAATCACATTACATTCATTACAGTGGTAAACTTTTACCACTAGCCTCAAATATGAAGTCTATTTAATGCAAATCTTCGTAGAGTCCTGAAGTTCAGTATTACAGAATCACAGAATATCAGGGTCTGGAAAGGACCTTGAAAGATCATCTAGTCCAATCCATTACTTAAATACAATATGCAGAGACATTCCTACCCAGGTTCTGAGCAGTGAATTGGGCTCCAGTTTCACTGAGAAGCTTTGTGGGCTTCCAAGTACATTTCTGCAGACTCAGCCACATCTAAGCCCCTGGGTAGGTTAGTGGTTTGTGTCTCTCCTTAGAGTAAGAATTTGGTTCTGTGGCTTTGGCAAAACACATATGTTGAATCTTGGGTTTATGTACTCTGGTTGCTGAAGCTTCTGGTTTTGATTAAGCTAAATCAGGTATACCTGGAAAAGTAACCATATACTTCAGGAAAAGTATGTTTAATATCCACTATCTTTTCTTTAAGATGTTCCTGAACATCTGATTTTCTGGTGCATATGGTCCCATTAGGACATAAAAAATTGAGGTGAAGAGAGAATGAGGTCAGATACAACAGTTTACTTCTGTAAACTGTGTACACAAAATTGATCTGGTGCGTGATCTTCTGTCATACTCTCATAGGCATCTTGACTTAAGCTGATGAGCTCTAGAGCCCTTGCTTTGACCTCAGTAGAAGGTCTTTAATCTCCTGTGCAATGAAGGCTGTGTGCCTGAAGGTTTGCTTGGCAAGAGAAGTTACACAAAAGCTTTCACTGCCATCTTTTGCTGCCTACGTCATGTTCTCTCCCTCAAAATTTAACATACGGCAGGAATACAAAAGCAAGGGAATAAATGTGTTAAATGTGAGGCCATAACTTGAAACACATCTGTACTGCAGTCAATAATAAGACTAGTTCTGCAGACATAACTGAGCAGGCTTTTGGTGCAGGTACCTAGAGCCATGTTACTCAGTGAGGGCTGCCACAGAAGCCGGATAATCACAAAAGCAGCTGGCTACTCTTCAGATATAGGACTGTAAGGATGGTGGTTTTGAACTAAATCTGAAATTTCACCTGCTCCTAGGTAAAATTTCAAGTCCTCAGATCTTAGGAGGTAAAGAGACAGAGGGAGCAACTGTATTAACTCCAAGTGTCCTAATTAGTTTAAATCAAATAATAATTTCTAATAGTTTTTGTATTTATTTCTAATTTAGATTATTTTTTTTGTGAACAATTTGTCCTGTCACTAAATGGATGTGCTATTTTCAGGACTTGAGTATCCTGTGGCTGAAATAAATCAGTGCAAAGCTCCCAGGGGACATAAAAGTGCGGAGCTGATTCCTAATTTTCCCATATTAGCTTGTTTGCAACTTACCCAAACATTTGCAAAGAAAAAGAAAAAACAGCTAAATTTCAGTCCTAACTACACTGTAATACCCATCACACAGCTCCAGAGCTCTGCTGTGATCCATCTCCCTGTGCATACTTTTCCCTTCTTGATAGAATTTGCTCTCACCAGCAAGATTTTCAGGCTCTTGAAATTGATTAAAAATTATGACAGAATATTTGTTAAAGTTGGGGGTTATTTTTCCCCTCTCCTACTTCTGATATGGGACTTCAAAAACCTTCTGAGCAATGAGACATATAGCTAAGGTTGCACAAAGCTGGGCTAAAGCTGAACATAATTGTATTAATGAACAGTGAGAGATGAAAATAATACACTTAAATAGGGGGAAGATGAGGTAGAAATCTCTGCTTTGCTTACCTTAAATGATACCATTAAATAATAAGATATATAGGCAATGGGTACACCTGAGAAGCCAGGAGGCAGTTTCTTAGGAAAAAAATAAAGCAAGCAAAAAAAAAGGTGACACAGGATATTTTACACAATATTAAAGAAAATGCTATACAAACTCTCTTGCAGTTTCAAAACGCTCATGAAATATTTAGGCATTCAAAATTACTCCTTGAATATCCTCCCTAGTACATCCCAAGTTGTTACTGTTCCCCGGTGTTGATAATGCCACTTTCCTTGTCATCTTTCATGAATATGACTAAGGAGGGCTCCGTAAGTGGTGATGCCTCCGAGGCACAGCCAGGTATTACAGGAAGCCAATCTGATGACTCAGTAGTTGCCCCCTTTCCCTTCAAGCATCCCTGAGCCAACATCCATTTCCCCTCATGCCAACACGCTGTCAGAGGAGGCGATGCACTTCAGATTAAATATACGCTTCAGATAGCGTGTTCATTAAGGCTAAACTTAGATATTCAAACTTATAATATTCAAACTTTGAAATTTCCCTTTTCTTTCTTACCTTTCAGTTTAAGAACCCATCTTTTGCCTTTTTTTTCCTTAACCCTTTCTTTTTGTGAAATTGTGTCCCTCTAATATGAATGATTTAACACTAGAAATGATTGTATTTTGCTATTATATGAAAGGTGTCTCTCCATCCATTTCAATATGGCCTGTAGAATCAAAAGAGGTATAGAAATAGCACTGCTGTAGAGAGGCTGGCCTTAAGAAAGGGGATCTGAGAGGAACCTACTGGGTTGGACAATAATTTAATAGATATTTAACCTGAAAGGTACTTGCTCCACTTAACTTAAAAGACTCAACTGTTTCCTCAGACCCCACAGTATGCAATCCTCAGTGCAAAAGACCAAAAGCAAGAAAGTATACAGTGCATCATGGGGAGATATCAGCAAGGATTCAGATTTTTGTTACCACTGTCCTATAGGTCCTTCCAGCAAAAGGAATCTGTTACGCCAAAATGCCCAGGTGATTTTTAAGTCCTGCATTTTATGGGCTGTGAAATAAAAACCACACCACTCCTCTTATTAATTCAACCTGTGTGGAAAGTTCCTTCTTCATGCCAGGTGTGGGGAGGGTTGTGATGCTGAGCATAAGACCAGCTGAGCTGTTGGGGGAGTGAATTTGTCTGGCCAAAGACCTGGGGCAGGAATCGCTGGGTTTGGGGGAGTAAGAGTGAGCAGACACAGGAGGACCATCAGGGTGGTGTTCAGGACATGGAGCTGGAGTGGCTATGGCATGGTTAGGCCCTGAAACAGGTTGTGTGAGGTTCCTCAGGAGGGAAACAAACCCTGAGGATCAGTGTAGACTTGACATTTCAGACCATAACCACTCCTCCATTGACAGCTAATTTCTGCATGGCATGTCCCTCCACACAGAGGAGAACAACCCATGACAGCAGGCAGTTTCCCTGCTGGCCAAAAGGAGAGGTCTTCTTCATGGATCTAAAAGTTGCACCTCTCTTAGCGACCCAAACAGGTGATAGTGTAATGCCACTTAGTGGAATATTGTTACGTATTTTCTTCTAAACCTTAAAGGTATATACAGGTAAATTTACACATATATACATAATGTTCAGAAAATATCACAATTTTTTTCAGGAAGAAACACTCAAAAATTAAGAAAAGCTGTTATTAAAGTTCTCCTGTGCTGTCTTAATATGACCCTTCTATATATTTGCAGTTTTGAACTGCATGGACACATACTATTTTTTCTAGTTGCAGAATTTTCTAGTTGAAAAAAAGTCCCCTTAGTTGCAGGAGAAAAGACAGACACTTTTGAGTTTCCTGGTGATCACAGCTATTGAATAGAAACTTGGTTTGCAGGAAACAGAAGACATGGGAAGAATGAAGCATGCAACAGCAAAACTAAGGATTGTTTTTGTCGTGAAGGCTGCCCTGGGTAGCTGAGTTTTATCTCTGCTCTCAACCACTGAAAACTTTTTCTGACCCAATACGTACCATTTACACCTAATTTCTCCTGTGCTTCGTTTTCCCCTTGCATTCTGGGTACTTGTCTTGAGACCTTGTGGTCTCCTTTGCACAAGTGCTGAATGCTCAGCCACGGGGAGCTGAACATGGAGCTTATCAAGCACAGTATAATCCCATGAGTTCTGAAAAATGAAGTCTTAAGCATCTCTAGTCGGATGCCTATAATGTACGAACGTAATCTCTGCGTGTATCAGAACATAATTTTGCATTCTGAGAGCTGTGTCATTCCCTTATAACATAAAATAAATTAGTTAATGTTTCTGCAGCTCTCAGACAGTACAGCGATGTGCATCTTAGAAAACCTCGTGAGGAAATTAATATTCTGTCCTCAGAGCGGGGTCTGAGCGACAAAGAGAAATGAAGTATTGAGTTAGCTGCTCATAAAATGTATTAAGAAACGTAAGATCTTTTAAAATAAAAATATATCTATGGTGATTTCATTAATGTTTGCATTGTATTGCATATCCACAAAAGAGAACAATTAAGTTGGCATATATACCAGAATCCTGACATTTCCTAATTTTTCATTCTTGGTCTTGCTGTCTTAAAACTTTTCCTTTAATGTAATATACCTTAACTACCTATGACACCATATGAAGAAGAAACCCAAAAAGATATGTTCTCAAATTTGGATAGTAACTTACTTTTAAAAATTCTATAGTACTAATTGCCAGACATTAATTACTGTGATCTTAAGGCAAATGATGATTATTTTTTTTTCTTGTGTTTTTCTTGATAATATTTAAATATTTTTAATAATAGTTGCTAATTTAAATTACTGTGAAATTCTGGAATCTCCATTAACAGAGCTAAATCTTTATTTACAAATGACTCACAGTTGCCTCAAAAGTTTAAGTCAGCATTTTGGGCTTAATTGGCATCAGTAGGATACTGTAAAACTCTAAATAATAAATCTGTTTTATTGGTATGTATTCAGAGCAGCAATGAATATTGGATTTGTAATTCCCTAGACTTCTTAGGGGACTTCTGCAGGGAAAACTCCTGTTCTGAACTCTCTGCACTTGTGTGTTCCCAGAAGAACAAATCTTACCAATATCAAGGGTTATTTTTATTATTGATCTGCTCAGTATAAAGTCCTCTTTCATCTTCACATTTTATTTTTCTGTCTTTTTGCTTTCATCCGGCTTTGTGTTTAGTACACGGTGTGGACTGCCCTGTGGGTCACCTGGAATGTTTTCATTATCTGCTTCTATTTGGAAGTAGGCGGACTTTCAAAGGTAGGTCACTTATCCTTCTTCAGGCTTATGGGAGGGCGTTTTAACAGCAGGACTCTCTGGTTTTAGAAGAGTGAAACCAGAGAGGGGGAAATGTGGTTGTTTGAACACACAATTTGATCTTCGGAGTTCTCCTCCAACAAGAACTCGAGTGTTTGAACTTCTCTCTGGTGGTAAATAGTCGTGGGTTTGAAGTACATAGACGCAATGAATCTGAATAACCGTTGTCTTCTGAAGTACCATACAAGGGGGGAGGGGAGAGAATAAAAATTCAGTGGAAAAATTAGAGTTTATTGTTGTTTGTTGAAAAACAAACAATGTCATTTTGGTTGAAATTTCAAGTGTGCGTGAAAAATATATCTGAATTTCCAAGACTATGAAAGCAGCAAAAGAAAATTATGAAGAAGGTTAAGCTAATAACTTGTTGAGTAAATTGGTCTCATGGGGAGAATACTAATTCTTTATAAAAAAGAACTAATGGTAAAATGTGGTGCTGTTTCGCGCATCTGAATAGAACTTACTGGTACCTCACACTCGATGCTCTAGGTTACTGATTCCTTATTCAAACCTCTAATTAGAGCGGAAATATTTGTTGGAAGTATGGAGATAGGTGTTGCTTTTGTACAAGGTAGTGCTTATGTTAGTGTAGGTTATTCTTAGCGTTGGACCTACAGTGGGTTCCATACATCATGCTGAGGGGAGACCTCATCACTCTCTACAACTGCTTGAAAGGGCACTGTAGAGATATTGGTGCTGGTCTCTTCTCACGGGCAATGAGCGACAGGACAAGAGGGAATGGCTGCAAGCTGCAGCAGGGTAGGGTTAGGCTAGACATTAGGAAAAAATTTTTCACGGAGAGAGTGGTCAGTCAGTGGAATCAGCTGCCCAGGGAGGTGGTGGAGTCACCCTCCCTGACTGTGTTTAAGAGCAGATTGGATGTGGTGTTGAGGGATCTAGTGTAGGGGAGAACTTGTAGAGTAGGGCTGATGGTTGGACTTGATGATCCCAGGGGTCTCTTCCAACCTAAATGATTCTATGATTCTATGATTCTATGATCTGCTGGTTTGGACCCTCCTGTTGGACATAGATGGTATTGCTCTTTGCTTACCATATTCATACTTGAATAATTCCAGCACATGCTGATCCTGATATTATTGCTAGGATAAATGTCCCCATTATTGGCTGTAGATTTAGTGCTTTTAGAGTATTGTGAGCTCCACTCAGTCCAGATGGGAACATTTGTGAACTACATACTTTTTTGGGTTCAGCATTAAAACTCAGCTTTTGGCTGACAACAAACAAACAAAAAACCTGGTGATTTAATAAGAAATAAAATTGAATTGACCCAGTAAAAGTTCCATTAAAATTAAAGCTTTCAGTGCTGGATTCCTTCAGTAATAAAATTCCATAATGAAAAGCTACAACATTTTTTTTTTCTCTAAATATGATGTAGTTCACCACAAGTCATATACTTAATGAGGAAATTAGTGCACTTCACAGACAATCAAAATAAATAATCTTATTGGTATGTTCTGACTTAAAAAAATATCTATTAGATGAACAGAAGAGCAACACATGGAAGTGATGACTGCCCAAAGTAATTGTTCATTTTCATGATAAATAGAGTTTGTATTTTTTCAATCAGTTGGGTGATGACTGGTTTAATAGTGACTGTTATATTTTTATAGATAATTAGTGGTTTTGTATAAGTGCCTAGGAAGTGAACTCTTAGCCTGACCCCTGAGTTTGTGAAAATTAGAGTTGTCTCTCCCTTGATTGTAAAGAGTCTGATCATATCCTTAGTGTGAGGGGATTATAAACCAGCAGGTATGAATTGAAATCTTGTTACTTCCAGTTTCACCACTGTGTTTCCCTTTTAGGTCTTTTTACTTAACTTATATGGCAAATCACAATGCAGAGAAATAGTAGCAAGAATATTACTCAACAGCTGAGAAAAATCCCTTCAATTAGTGTATGCATTGCTTGATCTCTTAATTTGAGTGGAATTTTTATCTTGTGGTTTATAACTACAGCACTTGAAAAGTAGTTTCTCAGCAAGGTGTTAGATACAGAACTATTTCCATGGAAGTTAACTGCCCTTATATATGTTAAACCAAAGGCACCAATTTAGGGAGCAGGCTAGTAATGCCAGATTCAAGAATTTCATTCAGTAAACCGTGGAATTTGAGGTTTGCTTAATGCTGTTTCTGAAAACTATGGTAGAGGTGGTGTGGCCATCAAGAGACTGAGGTCTTTTTGCATAAAATCCTGGGTATTTACAAGCTGATGCGTTTTTGACACTGACTTAATCGAGACCTAAACTTTTATCCAACGTTCTAGCTTAAAAATTTCATCACTGCTTTCCATGAATATGTTCCTGTGCTGTCAGGTGGGACAGAAAGGTGCTGTTATCAAGGTTAGTGTGATTGGGACATCAAAGACCAGCTTTTCAAGGATGGCTATTTTCTCAGCGTTGAAATCTTGGTAGGGAGTATTCACCTTTTTTCTTGCTCTTGTTCCATTTTTCCATTTTAAAAACAGGTTTTGTTTCTCAAATGAATGCAGTTTGATTATACATTTTTAACTTCTGTTGAAATACTATCAGGGAAAACTATGATGCTGTCTGGCAGCTGACTGTTTTCTGTTGGTTTGTTTATTTTCTAAGCACTGTCATGTTTATATTCACTCTGACTAGAAAATCAGAGTTATCTGTGAATTAGTCCTGTCTATTTATTATGAAGAATAATATAAATAGTATCAGAAAATATCACTTGGTGCAATGTTAAATGGTAATTTTAATGCAAAGTCTTCACATGGAATACACATACAATAGAATCATAGAATCATTCAGGTTGGAAGAGACCCTTGGGATCATCAAGTCCAACCATCAGCCTTACTCTACAAAGTTCTCCCTTGCACCATATCCCTCAACACCACAGCTAATCTATTCAAATGGCCTAAAAAAGCCCTCACTACTGAAATTTTGCTCAGGTCTTATTCTTGTGGCAGAAAGCAAGATCTCCTTTAAATATTCTCTGTTTGAATTCTACCAAGAAGAAGTTCCACTATTTTTAATTGAACATTTGAATAAGAAGGATGTAGGAAAATTTGGCCTGTTCTTTGCCATGAGGATTGAAAGAAATATTTTTCTTTCAATTATAATGCATAAAGTTCAGGTTAGCTGATAAACTTATTTAACTTTTTTCATATTTTTTTTTAAAGGAACAGCTTGACATTTAGTTTAAAGTTTATGGATCAAGTACACCAAGGTCTTCAAAATTTTCTTGATAAGTGGTAAAGAAAACTTAGCACCAACTCCCCCAGTATCAAACACAATGTTCTTGACTTGATCTTTTTCCATTATTTCAGAAAAATAAGATTTTTCTTCACAAGTGATGTGGAAAGTATTTTTATTTGAAAAGACATCTCATGGTTTGAAGTAATTTGCAAGAATAAACAAACAAAAAGGATCAATTTCATATGGACACCAATTCCTACCAAAGAGGTTTTTTTAATCTGGAGGGTCAAACTGGTAAATCTGAGGGGAGAAAGCTGGTGGGGAAGGGTAGCTCAGGAACTGGAAGACTGTATGTATGGTTGCAGGCTTGTTGTTGAGGAATTCACTTGGATTCGGGTCCCTGCCCCAACTAATATAATATTATTTTATCTAAAATTGGAAAGCTTCACAGAAGAGCTTTCTTTGAAAGCACCTCTCCAATATCTACCATGTGGTAACTGGGCATATTCTGCTCTCCTGGGAAAAGGATGATATGGATTCAAGTTGTCCTGGGTGTGAAGGGGAAATAAACCTGACTCTACCACAGCTGGGTGTTACAAGTAGAAATCTAATGAGTAAAGGTTTCCTTTCTAACTACCTTTATAAACAATGTATAAGTGAAGGTTCTTTTTCACTTATGTTACAGATGTGCAAATACAATTTTAATGCTTTTTCAGGGCAAAAGAAATTGTATTTGATCAGAAATAAAATAAATAAAACCATACAATTATTTGTATTAACTTTGGTTTTTGAATTATCTTTCATTTCTGATTCTAGAAGTGAAAATACTCCCTTTATGACAGTTAAATTTGCTTGTATTTTTCTTTTACTACTTCCATGAAATTGAAAGCATAATTTTTAGTGTTAACCACTCTGTATAAGAGAAACAAAGCTGCTAGTATAACATGACCTCTGCAGGATGACAGATTGCTACATGCATATACAGGCTCATTAGCTGTTCAGATCTTATTCTATGTCTTGAAATAAAGATGTGTTCTGATTGCCATATTGAAGAGTACAGACAATTTTAAGTATATGGACATAAACACAAATCTCAAGGAATAAGAAAAAAAAAAATTCTCTAAAGCACATTGGATATAAACCGCTTACTCAATGTAATACCAGTTATACCAATAATACTAGTAATACCCATTATTTTGAATTTCTGTAAATTCTCAAAGATGGACAAGAGAATTTCTAACCTGTATAAGCTGACCCTTCGTCCCCAGCAACACATTTTAATGTACTTTTAGTTTGCAAAGGAGACCTCACTGTTTAGTGGGCACTGCTTGCTGATATTTCTATCATTTGTATCCTGCCAGTACTTGAGCTGCAGTATGAAAGTAGCTGAGTTTGTGTTTATCATGCATTCTGCCAACTGATATTCCTTGATAAACCATTTTTCTACTTTTTTTTTTTTTTTCATTGTGGATTACAGTGACATCTGTTTATATGTGTTACTGCCTGTACCAGTAAACATATGGCTTCCCTCCAGTACTGCATAGTCCTTTGCTGTTATTTGATATCCTTTACCTAAGCAGCTGGACAATGTTGACTCTTTTCTTTTTCTGTGGTGTTTCTGTTTGTTCTGCCTCATTTTTCTGCAGATGCTTCTTGAGCGTGAACTTTGCTTCACCCTAGATTATTTTAAATTTAGCTCTCAAGGTTGAGCTCTCTGTCAATCCACTCACTGGCCAAGAATTTGCATAACAAACACTCTATATTCATTAGGAAACTACCTCTAAAATAGCTTATGTTTGTTATCTGGTCCTTAGTTTTAGGTATTGAATGTAGGTGAATGTGAACTTTAATGTACTTGTGACACAAGCTTCACTAACCTTTTCCCTGAAGCCATAGGAAATTTTGTGTATGGAAATAAATAAAACAATCTTTCATATAGGGTTTTTTTTTTCTAACAATATTTATTTTTATCAGTGGAAGTTCAAAGTCTCTAGAACTCCCAGCCAACTTTACTAAGCTAGAAACAGAGCAATAGACTAAATTTTTATATGGATCCATAGTTGGAGGTAAGGATTATAACTCTGTCAAAATTAATGATTTATTCTGGCCAACAACATAATGAACTAATAAATTACTGTGGAAATGGAAACCTAATGCTTTTTTTCCAAACAAAATATTGTACATCAGAATGGGGGCTAATCATATGGATTTTCTCCTGGCTGCTTCTGGAAACCAATTTATTCCATCCAAAGCATGTTACTCTGTCCTTAATTGCTGTACAATTATACCCAATGATCTCAAGTAGAGTAAGTTAAGCTCAAAACCAATGCTCTTTTGTAATTAATAGAGTTGTGAAGCTATATTCTGGGGCTTGTGTCTATTTTTTAATAGTTTTTTTTTCCAATGTCAAGTGAGAGCATAAGCATAGCTTACATTTTGGCTAACAATATGAAAGGAGAAAAACAAGTGATTCTCACTGTAACTTCTGCTGATATAAGAGGGAAAAAAATGACAATTATTTTGGTGTATCTAACATTGTAATTAGCCCACTCCCAAAATGTTGTAGACAAAGTTTGCAGCATCCATAGGAGAACAGTAAAAAGTGATAAACTTGAAAAATAAAACCTATATGGAAAATCGCAGCTGGAGGGTAGAGGTTTTCCTGTCTCTTAACAGAAGACTGAAGATAGGGAATAGTACGACTGCTCACATGCAAGTGATTTTTCTGTGAAGGGAAGCAATCAGAATTTGTCACATTGACTGGGAAGAAGGGGAAGAAATAATTTGCTGAGTATGTGGCAAAGAAGATTTAGTTGGAGGTCAAGAGAAACTGTTTAATAAGGGCACTGAATAGGATCTAAAGCTGTTACAAAGCCTCATTGCTGGATATTTTGAAGAATGAATTAAAGGAATATTCAAGTGGGGTGATCTAGGTAATTTTTTTTGCCCTGCCATTTTTAATCTATAAAAATAAGCCAAGATGAAAACCCAAGTTAGTGTCCATGCATGGTTTTGGGTAGGAGTGTTTAAAAAAGTAAAAATATGTGTACAAGTTGAAGATTCAAAACCTCATCTTAGAATCATAGAATGATTTGGGTCGGAAAGGATCTTAAAGGTGACTGAGTTCCAACCCCCTGCCTTGGGCAGGGACACCTCCCACCAGACCAGGTTGCTCAAAGCCCCATCCAGCCTGGTCTCAAACAATTCCAGGGACAGGGCAGCCTCACTTTCTCAGGACAACCTGTTCCAGTGTCTCACCACCCTCACACCCTCTTTAACCAACTCAGTCTTATTAACTTTGGCAAGAGCAGCGTTCCAGCTGGAGAACGCAAGGTGCCTCTGGCTATTCTTCACAGCAAGTGTGTGAGACACAGGGCCACCAGTGGAGTCTCCAAGGTGGCTGACAACAGATTTTGAGTGTGCGTAGGTGAGGTTTTGGTGTTCAGCTGTGTGACAACCACGTGAGACGTGATGCTGTCACTGCTGTTCACTCCTGAAAGAGGTTAGGCATCTGTTAGAGATAAGACTCATGTGCTTTCTGTTCTGCTGATAGATTTTTAATTGAACACAAATCATTGCCTTTCAAAGCAACACATCCTTCACTGAGGACGTTGTGAGAGTGTTTATAATATATTTCTTTGCTGCTGGACATGGTACATACATTCATGTCTATCTCAGCTGAGAATTTCTTCCCACAGCTCTGCTGCACAGAAGTTGCTTTTCTTCAGCAGCTCTCTTGGGCAGTGAGAGACTACGTACCCACTACCTTCTTATTCTCCCCACTGCCATATGTCCATTGGCTTCAGCTGGTGCCATCAGCTGCTGCTAGCTGTGATATGCGAAACATTGGATCATGCTAATGCAGTGGCTGTAGCTGTAGGCATTCAGCAATTTCTAGACATTACAAATTACTAGTTTTATAGGAGCAGTTAAATATAATCTCTTCCTGGTGTGTACCTTAATAAAATTCAACTTGGAGAAACTACATCTGCTGAAAAAAAATTGTTTCTTTGAGGTTTGGACACTCTGACCTCCTCCTCCTTCCCCAACTTTGTTATTCCAAAAGGATTTGAAGAATTGTTTGTTTAAAAGCAATGGTCCAGAATCTTCTCTGACATAGAAAAAGGGGGAATGATAATTAAACACTATTTAAGTAAATAGAATTAAAATAATATAAAGGCAAAGAGAAACTGACCCAAAATAACTTAATTCTTGTGTTTTGTAATCCATTTAATTTCTTTGGCTTTCACTTTTTCTTTGAACCAACTCTCAGAAGTAACACTTTTGCTTCTTGTTTGGCCATACCACGCTCCTAGAACCGGTTGCTGCTTTTTTGTTATTCTTGTGCCCTTTCCTCCAACAGAGGTTCCACTGAAATGTGTTTGTTAAAATATGAACTTCTAATATGACCTTCCTTATGCAAGTTGCTCCTCCCATCCTGCTGCTCTCTCTCACCATAAAGAGAAATAATCTCCAGGTTCAATTGGGTTTAAGACTTTTCCCACAATGTTCTGTTCAAAGAGCAACCTTTTGAATTTTTAATTACTTCAGCAATAAACCTGGAAACCAATTTACTGTGAAGTTACACAGTGTAATATTGAACAGAAACAACGTTTCGACACATGGAAGTAATAGCTCTGGCCTTGGCTGGTGTTAGGTACATCATAGATTCAGGGGGGTGGTGGTGTGCCTGCCTTTAAATAGTATTTGCAAGCAGTGGTGTTTGGATGCTGTGTTCAGCTCACTTCAGTGCGTGCAGGAGCAGAAACTGTGTGTGATAGTTTCTGGTTAGAATATGACGAACATTTTCATCAAAAGTTGGAAAACAATTAGCCACGAACGGTGAATTCATAACGGTGAAGCTATGGGGGAAAAAAAAAAAAAGCATAATTTTTTTATTTGCACCTTACATTTCTCAGCAAGAAAAAAGGGATTAACTACACGTTCATGCTTGCCATTTGAAAGCAAAACTAAAGGAATGCTACTTGCAGAGTGTTATAGAAGATGACAATACATCCTCTCTTAAAAAAGAAATAAATAAAAAATTGAAGACCAGAAAAGTATTAATGCAAGTACTCCAGTACTCAAATCAGTGCACATTCCTCCAATTCAAAATTTTCAACCACGAGCTAGCCTCAAACACGTCTATTTGAGCTCTTTCCTTTTTCACGTCTGTTTCATTCTACAGTGTAAAGCTGTAGCATCATGTAAGTTTTAATGAAATATGTGCTTACTCTTGGAAGGAGTATTAACATACAGCGAGCTTGGTGGCACAATTGGAGCATAAGGTCATTCTGGAAAAAAAAAATATGTGGAACAAATGGAACACAGATAAATGCCACCAAAACTGCAGAATGTGTCATTCTGATGTTAATTAGTTTGTTTAGGTGATATGATCACATTGCTGAACAACTTAATCAGGAGTGCATTCCAGATGGTGCAAAAATTGAATTTCATATCATTTCAGGTGACATTTGCAGTGGTTCATAATATTATATACAATCAGCATCATTAAAAGGTTTTTTTTCAAACAGAATGTGTGTTCTTTTATAACCCCTTGGTGCTAAATTCTAAGCTTGGTATTTGGAGTGTAAGCCACCATCATCTTCGCTGGTTTAAATAACTGAGATGATATCTCTGTGTTTGGGGTTTTTTTTATTAAATAACCCATTTAATATCCATGTCTGATTGGCTTTGGGGATGATAGGTGTGATGTGTTTGGTTCCCTAACTGCTGCAGGGATAAGCTTATTAACACAAGTATCGCGTTTGTATATATTTGAGTTCATTAGCTTAATCTCTAGGATCTTGATGATTAAAAAAAAGCTAAAATTCAGACTCACTGGGAAGAGATATGTAGCTCAAGTAGCCTGAAAAATTTCTCCAAAGACTCCTTTGGATATGAAAATGCAATTAGGTTGTAGTCCTAACCCGAACAGGTCCTGTCTTGCAAGAGTGCATGCTGGTTTGGCTAGTGATGCAGAGAGGGTAAATCCCTGAGTACCTACAATATGTGTGTCTGAAGCCCATAGCAAAAATTTGGAAAAGGATTGGGCAGTTACCTGTAGAACAAAAACATATAGAATAAGGAAGGAGAGTCTATAAGGGCAGGAAAGACCATCTAATCATCTATTTTAACCTCACCTGTCTGGAAAAAGTTTAATTGATTATTTCGTTCATAGAGTGAAGAAGGAAGATTTCTCTGAATCCTAGTTTGGTTGTAAGCAAGTATGACAAATCTGTCTGCATGAAAGTATAAACCTAGGTTTCATTGCTCAAGGTATTATTTTTATCTACTTATTGACAATTTTATGTGTTTTATGGTGATTGCTGTGCCCTTTTGTAGAAAAAAGGGAAGACTGTTGCTGAGACTTGTATTTTCTTCTTTGTAAATGTGCTGTCCTGCTGGCAAAACTGCAATGAAAGACATTTTGATTATTTCTTTAGTCATAACCTTGTTTACATGTTGGATCAACCGCTTTTGCTCTCTGTCTGTTGGTTTCTAATTACTGACAAGAGTGACTGCTGTGTAATATTTTTGACCCTTATGTAAGGCAGTATACTTATTTTAGTTCTAGTGCAGGCTGTATTTATTGCCTGCTAAGGTCAAAATCATGGGTTTTGCTAATAATTTCTATATACTGTTTTTCTGTTGTAGTGTATTTTTAGTTCCTACACTGTCCAAGTAAGAGGTTCTTCCTATTTATGGGGAATCCTCTCATTTCATCGGTCTTCTAATAAGTATTTGCATTTAGTTATGTGACTTTAAGACAATTTTATGGTTTGGAAGGAAATTTTGCACTGATTCTTAAGTTGTGGGTTTTTTTTCCCTTCCATTTGAAGATGAAGAAAATGGATTTTTAAATATTTTTTTCTAAGAATTTTCACATAAGACAGTCTAGATATTGCTGAAAGTACAAAGAATTTATTGCTGGTGATAGTAGAATCTGAAAATGTTCCTCCGAGAAAAGATGATACTGAATTGTATGGAATTTTTAAGTATGCCAAATGCTTGTTATGGGACTTCATAATAGTTTGACTTCAGGATATTATAGAATCATTTCAGTTGGAAAAGCATTTAAGATCATCAAGTCCAACTGTGAACTTAATGCTGCCAAGTCCACCATTAAACCATATCCCGAAGTGCCTCCTCTACACGTCTCACAAATATCTTCAGGGATGGGGAACCATCCACTTGGCTGGGCAGCCCACTCCAATGCTGACAACCCTTTCAGTGAAGAAATTTTTCCTTATATCCAATCTAAACCTCCCCTGGTGCAACTTGAGGATGTTTCCTCTTGTCCTATCACTTCTTACCTGGGAGAAGAAACCAACGCCCACCTCACTACAACCTCTAACTCTTGTAGTTGTAGAGAGCATATTGCTCTCTACAAGGTCTCCCCTCCAGCCTCCTTTTCCCCAAGTTAAACAATCACAATACCCTCCTCTGATAGACCTTTCACCAGCTTCTTTGCTCTTCTCTGGACACACTCCAGCACCTCAATGTCTTTCTTGTGGTGAGGGGCCCAAAACCTGACACAGCACCTGAGGTAGACCTCACCAGTGCCGAGTACAGGGGGATGATCATTTCCCTGGTCATGATGGCCACACTGTTCCTGATACAGGTCAGGATGTTGTTGACCTTCTTTGACCCTTGGGCACACTGCTGGTTCATATTCAGCCAACTGTTGACCAACACCCCCAGGTCCTTTTCCATTTAGCCACTTTTCCCTAAGCTTGTAGCACTGCATAGGGTTGTGACCCAAATGCATGACCCAGCACTTGGTCTTGTTGAACCTCATAAAAATGGCCTTGGTTCATCTATCCAGCCTGTCCAGATCCCTCTGTAGATTTAGGTAGATAGATGTGTTGACATGGGCCTATTGCTGACATGGAAAATAATATAAACATCTGGAGACTGATCATCACCTCTAGATGTCATCCAGCTGACTGTACTTGCATCCTTTAGGATTCACAAACTACCTAATTTCGAGGAAAGGAAGAGGGGATTACAGGTTTGTTTTACTTTTCTTAGATCTGCATTTGGCAACCAAGGAGATCTTAATATCTATATATAGCCTGTGTATCCACTAAGAGATTTTCTGGTTCTTCAGTGTTTTCTAACATGTCAACATTAGACATGCAGTCTTGAGCCTCCTGAGTTAGTATCTTTCAGAAGGGCATCTGGAAGAATTTTTTGCCATTCAGCTTCCACTGATTGGTTCTTAGTGTACAATAAGGTGGACTGTAGGGCAGCGTCACTGCCCTACTCCCACTGTTCACTTCTTTTGAAGGCTTCAGCAAACAAAACAACTCCAATTCAATAACATACCTTGGGTAAGCCTTAAATATAGTATCACTTCTCTGTTTTGACAGCCTTTTCTTTTGTGGAACATTTAGCGTTCCTGTTCTCTTCGCCTGTCTTAGAAGGCTTTTGTTCCTGTAGGTCACAGGAAGTAATCTCTTAAATCTATGCAGTACAAATCTTGGCGCAAGTTTATCTTCTGAATTTGGCTTCCATGTAATAATTTATTTAGCCTCCATAAGATGAATGGGTTTTGAGAACTCTTTTTCAATTCACAAGGGAATTTGAGGTATTGTTCTTTGTCTAAATTATTATACTCTCTTTCTTTCCCCTTTTCAGCTGTCCTTCAGGGAAATTCCTCGCTCGTGTCAGTGATGTGACTGATTTTATTATTCATGAGCATCAGCACTCCTTTGAGCAGACTTCTTCACTTTGGATTAATGTGGAAAAAGTGAGAGAATCCAACTGGGGATTTAACTGTCTCTCCTGCCCTTTGCTTTGCTAGGATGTTTATTGTCAGAGTGGCTTTACAGCACCAGGAATAATTCTGAGTCTTTTTGACCTATTCAGTTAAATGGGGAAGGCTTCCAAAGTGTTGGAAGAGAAGTCACAGTGATGGCAACTGTGCTTGCCTCAGACTGTCTTCCAAGGGCCAATGCTGTTTATGAATAATTTGATTGTCTCTGTGTTATAGCAGCATTGCATTCTGTATACTTAGATTCCCTTTCCGCTGATATCTTTAGAGAGCATGTAGAAGTTATTTAAGATGTTGTTTTGGAAGAGCTTTTCCATTGCAGGGGAAGAATATATTATACCCGTCTGATGAAAACTGCTGCTCCGTGTTAATGCTATGGATCTTCTGTGTGCTTAGAAGCAGCATCTGTCTGTCTATAGTGGTGGGTTGTGGGTTTTTTTCCTTCACCTTCTCCTTTGGTAGAGACATTCAGGTTTGATTTGTGAGCATTGGCTGAACATTTTCTTTGTTTATCTCAAAAATGATTGAAGGCTTGGACGCTTGGGTTTTTTTGATACTAAGACAGTTTGAACTTTCTGAGCTGCCTGTTGAACCGTCTGTCTAGTTCTGCTGTGAGGGGCATAGGTGTTATTCCTGTAACCTAGATTACTTCTTTGCAACAGATATAACACAGTTGATTTATTTTACCTTCATTTTCTGTGAGTCATGGATGACATTTTTATGTTTCAGCTTTATTTTTGTTCGGTTCGGTAGTTTTCTTTGGTTTGAACAGAGGTGACCAAGCTACTGGCCAATTTTCTCGTGACCAGTATTGTCAGGGAAGGTGACTTTCCTTTTGAGCCACCTCATCTTTACTAAATTATTGTTCCCTTCTCTTTATCCATCACCTAGGCATTCACAAGTGCTTCTTAATTTTTCCACTTCATAGGTGGGCTGTTGAGTAAGAGACCAAATTCAGTGAGAAAAAACCCTACATGTCCGGCTACAAAGAAACTGATTTCATTCAAATTTGTCTTAATTCCACATATACTTGTACAATGGTTAAATTTCAGAGTTGGTCATGCTGTTTTGGGACTGATTTCATATGCTTTGCATCTACCCTGAGTTGAAACTATGATTTGCTTCAGGGTATCTTGTCCATCCTTATGTCATGTTTTTCACATAAGCTAGCTATTTTTATTGTAAAATGTTGTAGGTATGTAGACATTGTGTATACTCTGCAAACATTAGCACAGTCAGGGAAAATGGTTAGTTTGGAAAAGCCAGTGATAAACATTTCTTAACGATCACTTTTTTATCTATATTTCTTGATATATTTATATACTTTAGGTGTAGTTTATATATATTCCACTCTTAATGAATCATTTGACTACCTGATGAATAGCTAAAAAATTACTTTATATTCTGGTTCCAAAACTGCAATTATGTATAAAAAAATTAAATTATCTTGTGATATCACTTTCTTTGAAATCTTTCTGCTTCACTCTGATAAAATATGCTAGTATTTGTGGAAAAGTCTACATCTTAAAATGTGCTTTGGAAACAAATTTACCTAGCCTTAATACATAAAATAACCAAACAGTTTTAGGAGGTGGTTTGAGAGTTTTATAACGTTCCTAGATGTCAGTAATGCCATTGGTATCCCAGAATTTCTTCATTCCTAAATGTCTAAGTAAGATTGCTTTTTAAAATTGTAACTAGGCAGCTTGCTTAAACATTCCAAGATCATATTAACTTTTATCCAAATATTTTCTTCTCTAGGATGTAGTTTCCAATTCTGTTGCATGACTTGTATTTCCTGCTTCCAGGCTATATCACTTGGCTTATGCCTGTAATTTAACGGATTCTGTTTCACTGATCCCAGCTTACCAAGTAGTCCAGATGGCCCTGTACAGATGCCTGCCTTTTCATTATTTACCCTCCTCCCTCTCTTTGTGTCATCTACAAATATATTCACTACAAGCAGTGATTTTATATTTACTTCCAGATCACCGATGAAAATGTTGAATAACATCAGACCGTACCTCAATCCCAAGGGAGTCCCGCTAGAAACACTCTTATTCAGCTATGAATTCCCCTTGATAACTACGTTAATTTGCTAGTTTTCAATCTATTTAATTTTTAGTCCATTAAAAATGTACTGTCATTCTAAGTTTCTCAATAAGAATGTTTTGTGAAGGCCTTATGGAGGTCTAAGTATATTATCTTCTTACAGGTGCTTCTATCAACTCGACTTTTAACCTCTTGAGGTAATGAAACAAAATTTTTTCTAGCAGGTCCTCATGTCTTATGAAATATTATTGACTGACATCAATTATGCTGCCTTTTCTGGTCCTCAGGCATCTGGTTTTAGGTCATCTTACCCTCAATTACTTTGAGACTGATGTTAGACTGCTTGTCCTTGACCCATTGCATGTACATGTTTTGAAATTTACATAAGATTTAAGATTCTTCAGTCTCAAGATTTATTAAAATATTTATTCCCAAGATTTATTAAAAATTAACTTCTTTACATTCATGGATATCAACATACAATGCTTTTGTGTGGTTTCAAGTTGTCTAAGCCTAAAGACTGAATTCCATTTATAAATCTGTAGATCATTCACTGGTGGCTTAGAAAGTGTTTCTTCCTCCTCTTCTCATTCAGTTCTTTATTTAGTGAAGAACAGAAACACTTATTAAAGATGTCTACCTTTTCTGCCTCTGTAAAAATTTCACATTCTTCATCTATTAGTGGGTGTAGGTTGTCTCTATAATTTCTCCTGTTCCTAACAAGCTTAATGAACAATTTCTTACTGCCTTTAATCTTGCTAGCATGGGTTCTACCTGATGTATTTTTCTTCCACATTAAATATTCTCCACTATATATCCTCTAATTTATATTGACTGAAATCTTGTCTTCATTTTTATTCTGGTTTCTTGAGGAACAGGCTGACACTATTGATATATGCATGTGTTTGCCTGGTGCCAGAAACTTTTGTACTCACTGGCTGCAGAGAATTCCACAAAGGATGAATCTGTCATAATTAAATTCTTACGTATGTGTACTATTACAAATGAAAAACGGTAGCTGGAAGAAGGGACTGAAGGAACTGTGTAGTGCCTCCACATAGAGAAAACTTGCTGCAACTTCTCATTAGAAACTTTATAATTGCTGTCTTCAGTTTAAAGTAAAACAGAAAAAAGAAAGAGACCCTTTTTGTATTCCTTCTCAGTTTCTCTCCTTCATCCAAAGCACCTGAGCTCTGGACCTGGAACACTCCTTATTTTATTAACCCCTGAAACTCCACGTAATACTTTCCTAATGCCTCCACAGCCCTTCTCCCTGACTTGCACAGAACCACGGACTTACTTTCTCTGACTCCCTCAGGACAGTATGGTTAAAATGTATTTTCCCTCACTGAGAAGCATTTCCTACCTTCTTAATATGCGCAACCTCTACATCTCTGTCATGGTTTCAGCTGGGATGGGGCTCGACTTTCTTGCTTGCAGCTGGTGTGATGCTATGGTTTGGATTTGGGATGAGAAATACTTTTGATGGTGTGCTGATGGCTTTGGTTGTTGCTAAGCAGTTGAGGCCTGGTTTTGCTGCTCTCACTGCCCCACCAGAAAGCAGGCTGGGAGTGAACAAAAAGCTGGGAGGAGACAAAGCTGGGCTGGCTGACCCCAACTGACAGAAGGAATATTCCATGCCATATAATGTCATGCTCAGTATATAAAGCTGGGAGCGGGGGGAAGAAGGAGGAAATTAGGTGGTCATTAGGAGTGATGGCATTTGTCTTCTCAAGTAACCATTATGCTTGATGGAACCTCTCTTTCCTGGAGATGGCTGAACACCTGCCTGCCCATGGGAAGCCATTAATGAATTCCTTTGCTTTGTTTTGCTTGTGGACGTGGCTTTTGCTCTACCTATCAAACTGTCTTTATCTCAACCCACAATTTTTTTTCTCATTTTTATTCTTCTGATTCTCTTTTCCATCCCAACCTGGGGAGTGAGTGGGTGGCTGCATGGTCTTAGCTGCTGGCTGGGTTTAGACCAGGACAATTTGCTTCAGAAAAACAGTGAGAGCAGCCCAAAAGGCTGCTGTAACCTAAAGGAGAGGTATGAGGAGATGACAGTGATTATTGTCCCACAACATTTTGTATTCTCACTGTTTAGACTTTTATATGTGTTTTTTTCTGCAGCTTTGGTGCAGCAAGACACATGATTAACTTAAAATGCATCAGCGCTCTCATTAAACTCAATAACATTATTCACATGCTCACTATGCATTTAAGTAATTTGCAGAATCAGCATTAAAATAAGAGGCAACCCATAGACCTCTCCACTTTTCATATATTAAAGGTTTGGGAAAGGGAAGAGGCTTTAATATAACAGCTGGAAAAAAATCCCTAAATATTCATCAGGTACAAAAATCTTGTCTTATGCAAGAAAGTTGAAATGAAAAGGTTTGATATATATGATACATAATGTATTAAACAAATGTTGATGTATGGGTCTGTTGATATTGTTCTATGCTTTTATATGATGGCACATTTCAATAATGCCTAATAGTATCTCTTAACAGCAATTTCAAGTCATCTAAGTTGCATTTGCTTGTATTGATTTTGTATATATTACTGTGGCACCTCTCCTGTTGTGCTTGTGTTTTGTAAATTCTTCCAATTCATAACATGAAGTGAGAGAAATTCGATGAACTGGAGCCAGAAAAAGTCAAGGAAGGATATGTAGATGGGTGAAACTTCTGTTATTGTTTCTTTTTTTTTTAAGCTATCATCTGCCTTAGCTTACTATTTCAGTGCATCTCTGAAATATTCAGTGTTTTAAAAAACTTATAGTCTTTATAAAGAAGAATAAAATACCAGTGAGCATTAAAGCCATTTTTAGCACCCCAAAGGGATTCAGAGCCAAAGAAAGCATCCAAGCCTGTGTGAAAAAGACAACACCATATCTTGGTTTTTTATCTGTGACCCACTCATTACAGTTTATTCTGGTACATCACATCACTGAGAGTGTGAATAGTGTAACAAATAACCTTTCTAATATAGCTTGTCTTTTAATTTAGTACTTGCCTTTTGAGTCTCTTTACCAGGATGGAAACAAAAGTGTATTCCTTCCTGTATTTAAATGTTTTGCCAACAGTCATTTAAGTTCGTACATTGAATAAGTACAACTTAATACTTTGCAGGGTTGTGTTCTCCCTTTCTAACAGAATTATCACTCCCCTTTACTTGTAATTCCACTTGCCTTAATAGATTATTTTGTCAGTTCGTTGAGTGGCTGTTTAATTCAGGTTGTACTGTAGATGAAAAGACACACAGGAGCTCATGAGTTACAATAAGATAAACATAAGGTATTGTATAAAAACAATACATAGTACTGAAAACAATATCTTGTATTTCAACACCTGCAGATTTTTCTACTTCTCATGTACAGGCTGTTGGTAAATACAGTTTTAAGAAAAAAAAAAAAAAGATTTAAATTTGTAAGTGTTGTTCATATTTCAAAGCTTTTGCTTTCTGCTGAGATGGTATAAAGTGACATAGCTACAGGAAAAAGCATTGAAACCCTGATCATACAGACTAGATAAAAATGTGACCTTGTTGACTCAGTCATTTCTTTAAAGAAAAGGAAGACACAAAGTAGTCTTGAAGGAGACATGGGGTTTTGTTTCCCTTTCTGAGGAGGTAGAAACCCTGGAAGGCAGTGATGTAAAGCTAACTTGGCATTGACAATGTGTTTTTAGAGATGCAGTCACAGTTTCACATAGGCGTCTCGTGGGCTAGGATGCAGCTTCTCCTTCGCAGATTCTGCCTCAGTGGCAATGCTGGGAAGGAAACTGTCTATGAGTCTTGCTGCCTCTCCAGAGGGTGGAGACGGTATTGCTTTGGTATTCGTGACTACACCTACTATGCTTTTCCATGAATAGACCATACTTCTTCCCAGCTGTACAGAAGGGATGCTGTAGTACTACCTCTTCCACCTACCAGTATAGAAAGAATTTAGCTGCAATGTCATTTATTCCATAAAGCAGTGTTCACCAACTCGTGCCATTGCTTTCCACCCTGAGCTGTGTATCTTTCCTCTGGGTATTTCTTTTACTCCTTGCTTTCCAAATAGCCCTTGTTTAGATGTTTGACTCATGGAAGACAACCTTGGCTTCATCATGTTTTCAGAAGGGACATGGGTGCTGTAGTGTTCTAGATCACCAGAATGAGATCTCTGCTGTTGTAGACACCAGTAGCCGTGAGGTACCTGAAGTACCCTACAGAGATAGTCCAAAACATTGGTTTTATTTGTTGGGTGTTTGGAAAAAAGTGGCCACTTATGCTTGATGAGTGATTCCTATAATGCATTAGTGATCATTGACACCAGGATAGACTTTCAGTCTTACATTTGAAAAGTAAAAGTCAAATACAAGATTTATATTTATGTGGTAAGAAGTCAGACTACAGGTTCCTGAAATCAATGACTCTCAAAATTGCCCAAACATTGAATGATATGCATGAATAATTTAAGAGTGTTTTGTTAAATGTGCAAAAGTCAAGTTATCCTTGCAGTGAGACTCATTGTAAATCGCCAGCCATTTACTGTGTTTCTCAAAACCACAGGCAGCAATTTGCAGACGAGATTAGACCCGTTACTATACACATGTGACATTTTCTTGATTTAAACTGTCATTCTGAAAAGCTGTTAACTGACAGCCGGAGTTTGGAATGAGGTTATAAAGTTTACTGAAGGACTCCTTACCACTGAGGTTGAGCTATATTTCTGCTTGGGTAGAGAAGAGCACGTAGACCTCCTACCGCAACTGAAGTATGTATGCATGCAAATTAGCGCTTTCAAGGGAAATTATACACGATCTTTTTAGTCATTCGTGTGCTGCAGTGGTGTATGGTGCTGTGCTGACATTTTACATCTCATAAACACAGTAATATATTTCCAAAATACTTTCCTTCTTCTGAGGTATATCAGAAATTCTGACTGTAAGTGCTGCAGATGGCTGGCAGTATAGGAAGATGCATCAGCTTCATCATTTTGTCTGCTCTCTGCAAGTTATGTTTATCAGAGTAGTTTTGAAGATGATCTGTTGGATTCCAGAATATCACATTACGCCACAGGGGGGGGAAACATTCATCCTGATTTACCTTTTTTTTT
>VZTM01018164.1:0-71356 GCA_013400555.1 Jacana jacana
TCTATGATTCTATGATTTCAAAATCCCTCCCTTTTCTTTTTTACTCAAACCCAGCCTTTCTTTATGACACTTAGATCCTGATGGGTCAGCCTCTGGCCATCTCAGTTACAGATCAGATCTACTAATCCGCTCTCTTATACCAAAGCTATTTACTGTCATCATTTGTTCAGCATTATTTTGTGTGGTCTGTGAGAACCTCAGTAATGGATACGCTGGGTTTTTCTCTGGGGAGGTTAAATGCTGGTGACAAGGCTGAAGAACCGAGGTGGGACCTGTAACCTGGCCTTTGGCGGCCTGTCTGGCGTGGCTCGGGATTGCCATTTGGGGACTGGGAAGGGAACAGGTGGTGATGGGGAACAGGAGGTGCTTTAGGCGGGGGAGGCAGATGGTTCCCTGTCACCCCCGTGTGTGATCGGCGTTTGACAAGTGCGCAGGCACGTTAAAAAAAATATATATAAAATTTATTAAATGCTGTGTAAAGAAAAATCATAGACTGTAAACAAATATGGCACGGTATTTGAAGAACAATTTCAAACCGTTATTTGGGATGTGCTGTATCACCTTCAGAATTCCCAAGGGTGGCACACTGCGGGAATTCTCTTCTCCTGCACTGCCAAAGTTAGCCTGTGCTCCTCTGAGGGGTGTATGAAGGGTGAGACCCTGAAGTGAGTGAAGGGAGTACACTGCTGGGGTCCAGTAAGCGAGATCTTTTGTAATGGAACTATCCATTTCTTTGAATTTCAATTTTTCATAAAAAATATTTCATATCCAAGAAAGGATATCCTGCGTGTGAACTCATACCACCAGCGTGGGAAACAAGGAGGACCCAAGGCTGCCTTGTAGTTGTGGGGTGGTGAGGTGTTTCAGGACAGCTCCAAGGGATGGATGCAAAGTCTTTGGGAAGGACAGGATGGGGAAGGAAGAGGGTTGAGCTGTGCTCCGAGAGCTGACTGGAGTGTGTGCAGCTTCACCTTGGAGAGGTGATGAGCCTTAGGAGGAAGGGGAATGGTTCTAAACTGAAAGAGGGGAGATTTGGATGAGATCTCAGGAAGAACCTGTTTGCTGTGAGGGTGGTGAGAGCCTGGCCCCAGGTTGCCCAGAGAAGCTGTGGCTGCCCCATTCCTGGAGGAGTTCAAGGCCAGGCTGGATGGGGTCTGGAGCAACTTGGTCTGGAGGGAGGTGTCCCTGCCCAGGGACACCTGGGATTTAAGGTCCCTTCCAACTCAAACTGTTCTGTGCTTCTGTGAAGAAAAAAGAACTGATCAGAGATGAAAAGGTCAGAGTGGCCCTGGCAGCACTGATCATGAGATGCTTGAATTTAGGCTTCTACAAGAACTGAGAAAAGGAACTAGGAGAGTTACAGCCTTGGACTTGTAGATGTGAGATTTTAACTTGTTCAGGGATCTTTTTGGCAGGTTCCCATGTGAGACTGTGCAAGAGGGGGACCAACTGATCCTGAAGGACAATTTTCTCAAAGGGCAAGATTGGTTTCTTCCAAAGTGCAGGAATTTGAGTATGTCTGTCAGAGACCAGCAGGGATAAAGAAGGAGCTCCTAAGTGAGCTCAAACACAAAAAGAAAGTGCATAGAAGTTGGGAGCCAAGGCAGAGAAGTGAGGGATGTTTTCTGGATGTGCAGGGATGGAACTAGGAAAGACAAAGCTCAGCTGGAGCTGGAAGCATTTCAGGGAAGGTTGTGGAGCAAATCCCCCTGGAAGCCATGTTATGGGTACAGGAAGGAGATGATGACTGGGAAAATCCAGCACGGATTTACCAAGGGCAAATTGTGTCCAACTATCCCAGTAGCTTTCTGAGATGAAATGGTTGGCCTTGTGGTTGAGAGGAGAGAGCTGAATATTGTGTACTTTACCTTTAGCATGGCCTTTGACATCTTCTTCAGTACTATCCCTCCAGCTAAACTGGGGAAATAGACCAGACAGGAGGCTGGTGGGTCATGTGGAGAGCTGGGTGTCCCAGCAGGCACCCTGCATGGTGGTGAATGGGGTGAAGATGGACCGGCAGCCCTGGTAATGACTGGCATTACCCAGAGCTTGGTACTGGGGCTCATGAGGTTTTCATATCTTCAGCAGTGCCCTGGGTGAAGGGACGGAGACCAGGTGTAGCAGGTTGGCAGGTTATACAGGGTGAGGAGGAGAAGTCAGATAGAGGGACGGAGAGGAGACCTCCTGGGCTGGTGGGAACCTCAGAGTTCAACAGTGACGAACATGGAGCCAGAGGGCAATTGCAGTCGGAACAGGTTGCTCAGGGAGGTTGTGAAATCCGTCCTTGGAGATACTCAGGACACACCTAGACAAGGCCTTGAGCAGCTGGTCGAAGGTGGCTCTGCTCTGGTCAAGGGGTTGCTCAGGTGAGCTCCTGAGATCCCTCCCGACTACTGGTACCCTGTGCTTTAGAAAAGCTGTCAGTCTGCGAGGAGTGACTGGACCCCACTTATCTCCCTGTGTATAGTCTTAATGCAATAGTCAAATGCTGACAGTTCTGTGGTATGCATTTCCCTGCTGACCTCCTTAGGAAAAGCTTAAATGTCTGGTATTTCGGCACAGTTTGACATTGGAAACCAAATTTGATTAAAGTATAACACCGCTTCAGTTGCCCTGTGTGGTATTAATTCCTCCACTGCCTTGTATGAATCCTAATTCAGAGAGAGTTTCAAAGGCATCATTTATTAACCTAAATTGGTGCTACTGTGTAATTGGATTCTGCCCACTGCTGCATGAAGAATTCTGTTTTCTGTGATACTTCTCTGCCAGCGTTGGGCCACGAGCTCTCTCAAGCCTGGGAGCAGTGGGGTGGCCAGAGCTCCTGGGGTGGGGGCTTCCCTGGCCCACGGTGGGGACAGAGCATCAGAAGACTGCTCAGGGTTTTCTGGAGTTGGCACATTTCAGCTAAGGTTGTGCTGAAAATCTGGCATTTCTGTACACCCCAGTTCAGTGTCACCTTCCCCTCTGGTGCCAAAGCACTGAGACTGTTCTGAGGGGGATTTTGCAGCCAGTTCTGAATCCCCTCTTGTAGCAGCCTCGTCTGGAGCGGATTTGCTTGCTTTTGAACATGTCAGGCGAGGTCACGTCAAAAGCCTTATTTAGTTCAAGATGGGTGAACTACTCCTGGTTTCCCATATCTGTAAGGGTCCGTTCTTCTGTTGGAGGAGGCAAATATGATTTCTTTTTGACAGATTTTGGCTCATGTTGAAAGAAATCCAAAAGTTGGCACTAGCAGGCTTGTGCTCCGATCTGAAAAACCTTGGGGTATTTTCCATATGTAAAAATTTACATAAATCTAACTTGTGCTGCTGGTCTGGTTCGAGCCCAAAGGCAGAGAACTCACATGTTCCTTCAGGACCTACTGTGGATGATTTCACAGGTATCAAATGTAATCTCTCGGGCTCCCTCACACCTTATCAAGGTAATTTTTTAGAGTATTTTGTTTGCAGTCGCATCCTGTGAGTCGAGAGTGTTCTGTAGTGTTGGGGTCAAAGGGGTGCAGTAAATATTTTTCTCAGTCCATGGAATTCTGTGGAGTTGCCTGAAACCTGAAAAAAATGCAGGGTATTCTGGAATCTTCAGGGCAAGAGGGAAAAAAACACTCTGTTGATGAAAGAGAAAGACTCTGTTGGGTGTTCTTCCCAAAGACTGTCCCGTTTCTTCCCTCAAGCAGAAGTGTCTTCGTGTTCGTTTTGCCTCATAGGATTTTATTTGTCTTTAATGCAAGGAAAATCAGGAGAGGTCCCTGTGGTTTATGTGAGCGCCTTCCAGAAGTCTTAGTGTCCACCAGAGAGAAATGGTTTGTAGATGAAAACTGAACAATAAAGCTGCAAACCCTTCCAGCCAAGCCTTCACATTTTCTCTGAAGAGGAAAAAGTGCTTGCAACGAATGAATGGTGGCTCTCGGGGAGCGGGACATAGTGGTGACCCCTGAGAGCACCCACCACTGCTGGGACTGGTGAGGTGGGAGATCCTATCGGGTCTCCTGGGGAGGGTGGAAAATCCACGGTGATGAGTATCTGCAGAGACAAGACAACCAGGGGAATTTCCTTGGCCCCTGAGAAATGGCCCCGCTTTTCCCCGGTCGTCCATCAGCACAGAGCCCACGTGGGTTCCTTCACTCGACAGACTAAATGGCTTTGCTAAATGTAAGCAAGCAGTTGCCATATTAAAACGTGATGAACATAGTGTTTACCATAGTTTTGAATTTAGAAAATAATAGAGGAGGCTGTGGGGCTGGGGTATTTGGGCCAGATTATTTTCTGTATGATACATGCCCCGAGTGGTTTGACTTTCTGTGGCAGTTACTGCATGATGAACTCCAAGGAGCTCCCGGGTGCTGCGCTCCGTGTGTCGGGGTACGTGTTCACACCTCTCAGGAGGTTTGTGTGCGGGAACACTCATCGTTTGTAAATGGCAGAGATTAGGGGGGATGTAGATCATAGAATCATAGAATCATTTAGGTTGGAAGAGACCCTTGGGATCATCAAGTCCAACCATCAGCCCTACTCTACAAGTTCTCCCCTAGATGTAGGGGGAGATGATGTCCAACATGCTGTCCAACCAGCATGTCCCCAGTGGGTCTCTCCATGCTTGAACATGGGGTGAGGACACCCCAACGTTTGCTTTGCCTCTTCCTAACACACATGTGCCCTTGGGACAGGTCGGTACCTGGTTTGCAGGAGGGATAAAACCCCACGATGGGCTATGGAAGAGCCCTTGAATCCTGCTGGAGGCTCCTTTTATACTACCATTCAGCACACCCTCTAAGAGCAATGGATGTAACAGAGACGACCACGGTACTGGTTGCCCGATGAAGGCTTTAAAAAATACTGGCAGTGCTTGTGCTGAAAGTAGGTGAAAGGTTTTCCAAGCTTTCTGCTTCAGACTCTGACTTAGGGTGCTGCGGCGGCTGCCTGGGCGCGGGAGACGAGCAGCTTGTGCGCCTCCTTGGGAAAGTTGTGTTTTGGGAACATAAACAGCATCTGAAACTGCAAACTGACTTGAAACAGTGTTTTGTAAAAGCAAAGCCAAGCTCCATTTTGTTACTGGTTGTGTACACTCCATTGCTGATTTTCTGTAAACATAGCAGTATGTTCTCCTTTTTAATGCTCAAAGGCTGTTTTAATTTTCATTTTGATTTTAATCTGCAGTCTTCCTCTGGGAAAGGCAGCATTTATGCTTCTCATGGCCACGTGTTCAAAATTGCCAGAGAACTGGTTTAATTCAGTTAGTTCCATTGCTTGACTCAAGCCCCATTTAAGAAAAAATGACCTTTATGTATTTATTCCCTCTTTATGGCTCCTGCTTATGTACAGGCTTATTGAGAGTCCAGCTGATGAAACTAAACTACACTCGCTCACAAACTTCCTGAAAGTTCAGTTCCCGAAACCAGGACCTGAAGAGCTCCCATACCCTGCCTTCAATAGGCCATTCATGTTGAAAGTTGGCGTGTGCTTTAAATAAATGGCTCTAATTTAGGTTAAATTAGTAGGAGATTAATGTTTGCCAGTGCGTGGTGAATTGCAGGAAGGCGTAACAAAATTGATGGGCTGCTTTGATTGCACTTACTGGTTTCCATTTCTTCTTTTATGGCTGCATTTACAGTTGACTTGGCAAAGACACGTGAAGCCTCGTGAAGGTGTGTAGGTCTGCTCGGGCCAATCTGGGTTCCACCAGTGGCTCCTCACGCACTTTCCCTTTGAAACGCTGAGGCCCTGTCACCCATTTGATTTTCACCAGTGAAATTTAAGGCTAAAAAGGTTCCTGCTTTTACAGAAGTATGTCGTGTTGTAAAGAGGAAGCACAGGTGAGGAATAGGTGGGGGCAGAGAAAGAACCTGTAGTAGCAAAAGGCTTTGCTGTATTTTCAGCAACATTTAACAGATGTTAATACACGTTTTCTACATTTTGTCTGGATTTATTCTATGTTTATTGTGGCAAACGGTACAGCAAAGGTGGGGTGATGTAGAACGTGTCTGCTCCGTGCTCCCAACTGTGAGAGAGGATGAAAGGCTCCGAGTCCCTGTTTTATATCATCTCTTCGGGGTTATTGTGAATTCCCGGTGGAGTTTCTCAGTGCAATAATGATCTCTGCTGCCAGAAAGGTTAATAAAAGCAAACACCCTTACTGCAGTACCACCAGATCCACCGATTTCATGTTCCCCTGATCCTCTTGTATTTTCTGTGACTTGTTTGTGTCAGGTTGGCTACT
Source organism: Jacana jacana (assembly GCA_013400555.1). Classification (NCBI taxonomy): domain Eukaryota; kingdom Metazoa; phylum Chordata; class Aves; order Charadriiformes; family Jacanidae; genus Jacana; species Jacana jacana. The sequence continues at coordinate 6,214 of VZTM01018164.1, forward strand.
CCCTGGGCAGCGACTGCGCTGCCAGCGGTGGGTCTTGCTGGAAGCCCAGCTCTCAAATGCTGGTCAGCAGATGTGGGTGTATTCAGTGGGACGGCTGGGGGTTCCTCTGCCTGTGCATGGCTCCTGGATTGAGATGACAATCAAAATCTGGGTGGAGAACATCTAGGAGGGGTTCGTTGTATCCCAATGGGTGTTTGGTTTGAGTGGCTTATGTTTGTTGTTGAGATGAAGAGTGTAATGGCAGGAGTCACTGAGCCTGATGTCTGTCACCAGCACTGAAGGCATTTCCTCTGCCTTTATTATTCATAAACAGGGCTGGGAAGATTGACAGAAGTAGCCTTAATTTATAATTGATCCTAGCCTCAGGTTGTAAAGGAAAATATCAGATTTTGTCAGTCTCGCACCAGAGGGGGGAACAAACGTGTGGATATGGTCTTAATTGGTTGCTTGTATTTCAAAGTTGCTAAATTATACAGTAATATCAGAGACAGCTGAATGCCATGTGGAGGGAAAAGAGGAGGATTGGTTTGCAGTTCGGTCGCTTGTGTAATCAGATTCGTACAACTGAGTATCTGAATCAGGAGAGTCTCTAGTTCTGATGTCGCCTCTTTTTCCAGCAGACTTGCCAAGATAACCTGGGCAGGCTTGTGGGGTTTATACCATAAGGAAATCAAATACACATAACAAATGTAAATTTCCTTTTTTAAAATATCTGATCAATATTGAGAGTGGCAGCAAATTGTCACAGTTGTCACATTGGAAATACCCCTGCTGTGGAATTTTCCTCTTTCCCTGATTTTTCCCTCTCTTTTACACCCCCAGAAAGGACGTAATAATTGTGGAGCCAAAGACAAATAGTTGTATGTATTGACCTAAGTGAAAGAAATGTGTGCTAAATACTAAACGAGTGCACTAGACACGTGTGAGAAACAAGTAGTGAAATAAGGCAGTGTTTGATAAAGGGATTAGCAGAAATGAGCCCCGTTTTACATCCAGACAGCTTGCTCTGTCTCCTCTGTTGTGACTTCAGCTCGCTGGAGTTGTTCAAAGTGTCAACAACTCCCAAACGGAGGGAAATTATTTCTTGCTTCCAAGTTGTTTTCTGGGAGAGGACGGTGCAGGCTGATGTTCAGATACAGGCTGCATCCTGCAGCACCTCGCCGTGGGCACCTCTCACCCCCAGCTGCCCACCCCAAGGAGGTGTTCATTTGATCCAGAGGAAATACACTGGGACCCTTTAGCCTGGGGAAGAGCAGGCTGAGGGGAGACCTTCTTCATGCTTTGAAGGGTGGGTTGAAGGAGGATGGAGCTGGGCTCTTCTCAGTGGTTCCCAGTGACAGGACGAGGGGCAACGGGCACAAGCTGGGATGTGGGAAGTTCCATTCCAAGATGAGGAAGAACTTCTTTGGGTTGAGGGTGGCAGAGCCCTGGCAGAGGCTGCCCAGGGAGGGTGTGGAGTCCCCTTCTCTGGAGACCTTCCAGCCCCACCTGGATGCAGCCCTGAGTGCTGTGCTCTGGGCAGCCCTGCTTTAGCAGAGGAGTGGGACTGGGGGATCTCCAGAGGTCCCTGCCAGCTCTGACCATTCCCCGATTCCATGAAATTTGAGGAGTGTTACGATCATTTAAATAAATGACCACAGTTCAAAACCAAAGGTTTTCAAAGTGATTTACAAGGAGGAGCGTGGGACAGGGGCAGGAATTGTAGCTGGTGGATCAGCAGCCACAGCTCAAGGATGGGTTCATTTATTGCAGTTTAGGCTGTTATTGGGAAAAAAAAAAGAGAAAAATAGCAAATTACCCTGTGCTGTTTCTTAGAAAATAGATCCTTCAATAGTCAAGTAGGGTAGTTGGGTCCTGGTGCCAGTGTAGAGGTACTGCTGTGCCATCAAAGCAATGATTTAGCCCTAAACCGAGCAGGTTGAAATGGTTATTGTTAATAATTGGTAGTGTTCACAGAATGGCCAGAAGTGCCCCTCTGTCACCCTGGGTGTGCAGGCACTGGGGGAAGCACGCCAGGGAGACTGGGGCTGGAGGTGTGGGGAAGGGATCTGCTCTGGGTGATGTCATGAGGTATTGTCAGAGTCACGGTGACACTTCAGCCTGAGGGAGCAATCTTGCCTCACTCTTCAAACACGCCAGTGCCTGCTGTACAAAAGACCCCTTTCCCAAAAGAATGCGGTATTTTTATGAGTGACTGTTCCATAAAGAGCTTTGCTGAAACGAAGCACATTGGCTTTTGAAAGAAAATGATTGCTTTCCCATTACTGCCCAACTCAAATCACAACACACTGGTGTGGGCTCTCCCCATCTCAAGAGAGTTTTTATTCTGCAGAAGAGTTCAGTTTCTATTAAGAGGATAACCTCTTCTTCTGGGGCATTTCTGTGTGGTTTTACTGCCTGGGGTTCCTTCTAGATGTGTGTTTTGTTTAGGGCTTTTGACTCTCTTTTCTCAAGGAGTGGTTGTTAATGAAAAGCTTAAATTTCTTCAAATATGAAATATTTACTGTGGAGTTATGTCCATCATTTTGCAGTATGTAGTTATGGTTTGAATTTCTTTCCACTAACCAAACCCCTTTGAGAGCAGGTAGTGCTATAAACTGGGGGATAGGGAGAGAGATGTTTTTTCCTTATTTTTATAGCGTGAGTCTCGTGATCAAAACGCACCTGGGGCTTTTTTTTCGTTTCCTCTGCATCCTCCCTGATCTGCACCGGGGGCTGGAGCAGGGGCTGTCCCTGCCCCGCGTCACTGAGGTCTCTCCCTCCTTTTTAATGCTTCTTTTATGAGCCAGGGGGAAAAAAATAACCAAATTGTTTCCTCTACACCGCAGTGATTCATGGTGAGATGAAATGGGAGGAGTGTTCTTTATCAGGAGGGACTTTATGACTTCCTTCCAAATCCGGGCTCACAGTCATGACACGTGTTTATCGGTATATCTATATATTCACAATTTAGTCACTGTCCATTTTATATTAGAATATAGAGCCAGATGAATCCTTAAAAACCCTAATCAGTGGGTATTAGTTACACATTTGCTTGTTACATATTTTGGGTGGGCTTTTTGCAAGTAGCATGCACTGACTGAAGAGTAAATAACCATTCTATTCCCAGTGGAAATGTAAATTAAGCTAAGGCAATTAAAGGAATGGGAAAAAAAAAAAGAAAAGGCATTTTGCCAGCCTGCTGGTTAGAAAAAATTCTGCTCTAGGCAAAAGAAATACAGCATGGAGAGCATGGAGCAGTCAGCAAGCACCTCCATGGGTTTTATAAAGAAAATGAGGGTTGCTTTTGTTTGGGCGAGGTCTGTTCCTCAGGCTGGGGGAGACTGGTTTTACTGGTTTTTGAAGTCGGCTGGGCACAAGGTCGGTTCTGAGAGCTCTGTTGGGTTCTTGGCCTCAATCCTCTCTCTTCTTTGAGATGATCTGGGGAGATTTGGGGTTGGAGCTGGGCACTCCTCGTAGCCTGGCTGGGTCCCCTGACGGCCCCACTGTGGTCGAGGTCATCTGTGGCCATGGAGCAGCTTGCTCTTTGCTCCAGGTGACAGCATCATGGACAGCCCACACCATCCCATGGCTCTTCACCTCCCAGAGGGAAGTCTGTAGATCTGCCACCTCCTTTGAACAGCTCTGGTGTCTGTCACACCCTTCCGCTCCCTTCAGCTCCTGTGGCTTGTACAGAAAGCTGTATGCTCCTTTTTCAGCGTTAATGAGACAAAGTGGGTCTGGGGTCTCAGGGCCATAAAGGGCTGTATAGGATCATTGAATCATTCAGATTGGAAGAGACCCTTGGGATCATCCAGTCCAACCATCAGCCCCACTCTACAAAGGTCTCCCCTACACCAGATCCCTCAACACCACATCTCATCCACTCTGAAACACAGTCAGGGATGGGGACTCCACCCCCTCCCTGGGCANTGTGTGACGTATGGAAGCACAGCCCCTTCTACAGCGCACGAGGGGCAGGTGGGAGAGGGAATTACTCCATTTCACCAAACATCACCTCTTGGACAGCTTCCCCTTGTTTTCCCATCAGTAATGGGTTGTCTGTTATAGTCAGAAGTGGTTCAAATATTCTGGGAGTTTAAAGCATTGCCTTTCCTCAGAGCAGTCTCTAAATGCATAGAGAAGGTGCCCAGGGCTGGAAACTGCTGGTGACTTGGGGGTTCTTTGGGCAGGCAGCGTGGTGGAACAGAGCTGCTAAGATGCTGTTGCCACGTTAACGTGTCGTCAGGAAAAAACCAACCAGGTGACTGGAAAAATGCCATTATCAAAGTTTCTACTCTTTTTTTTTTTTTGCTGTTTTGGTACCAAATGTCTTTACCCCCAACAGTTAGCCCTGCTAATGGGTTTCCAGTGAATCGTGGCTTATAATGCATAAAGCACTCAACTGCAAAGCAGAAGAACCCTGTGTATTTGAATTTTTGAGCTGGCTGTCCCTGCTCTGGGGTTACAGTCCCGTGGGCACGGGGCTGCCTTCCTGGGGTCAGTGCTGGGGAGATGAGCACCATGGTTCCCAATGGTTCCTGCAGTTTTAGTTGCAGCAGTTACTTTTGAGGTTAGAAGGCTTTATGTCCAGCTGGCCACGGTTGGGCTTCTTCCTTCGGGGTCTTGCCTTAAATGTTCTCAGATACTTCTTTTTTCTGACAAATTTCCATGTATAGCACAATCTCACACACAGCTCCGTGGTTTAAATTAACTCTGGAAGTGTGATTTTGTACTCGACTACTGATGTAATTCTGCCATTTCTCTGAAATATTAAATTGGGTTGTCCTTGTACGGTCACGTTGAGCAGAGAGGGGTCTGTGCCTCCCACCAGGTAGATGGAGGTGCTGGTGGTTGTCGTTAGGAAATCCAAGAGGTTTGGGAAAAGGATGTTTATTACATGGAGCAGAAATTAGTGTAATATACTCTTCTTTCCGTGTCTGTTTATTCACTTTCTCAGTTTTGCATCAAAGCACCTCTTAATAGAAGAGTTAGGAGTCTGATAGATTTCTTTTAATTACTTTTTCCAAGGGAAGGAAGTAATTTGGTTACTGTTAACTGATGGATGGAGACCAAGGAGCAACTTCAGTGTCGTGGCCATTTGTCCTGTAAGAACTTATTAGGGCCAGTTATTTTTCTATGCAAGGAATTACTAGGAATAACAGGAAGATGTCCCTTCTGTCATAAACCTGTGAGTTAAGCATTTGACACAGGATGAGAATGTGACACAAGTAAAGACATGGGGGGGGAAGGAGAGAAAGCAAAATTTTAAGGATAATTGTTACAGCATGGACTTACTCATTATTTCACACTTTCTGCATTGCAACCAGTTACTGCTGTATTGTTTGCATACTGGGAGGGAAGGTGTACAAAAGGAAACCAGTGGGGTTTGACTGATGTTTTGGAGTATCACAGCATCCTAATCCTGATCCGAGTTGAATCTGGAGCAGGAGGAATGATACCCTAAACTAGAGCTCAAACTTGGGAAAAGAGTGCATTAATGTAAGTAAAATGTTTGAAAGTCTTGATTGCTTTTCCAGAATCAGTTGAAATAGTGGTTTATGTGAAAAATACTATTTATCAAGCAAACAGTTTTATCCTAATACCCCAGATGAAAATGAAATCAATTCCTCCAAGTTGCTTCTTTCTTATGGTACACAGTTACAGTATCAAAGGTGTTCAGAGAGCTGAATGGCTTAGGTCATGTTTTTTCCAATGGGTTTTTTATCTAAGTAGTAATTTGCCTTTTTTTAAAGATATACTAGGTCTGAAGGGGCTCCGGGAAAGCTGGAGAGGGACTTTTTACAAGAGCATGCAGTGAGTGATAGGACAAGGGGGAACGGTTTCAAACTGGGAGGGGAGACTGAGCTGAGATGTGGGGAAGAACTCGTTTGGTGTGAGGATGGTGAGAGCCTGGCCCAGGTTATCCAGAGAAACTGTGGCTGCCCCATCCCATTTTTGGGGGTTTCAAGGCCAGGTTGGATGGGGCCTGGAGCAACCTGCTCTGCTAGGAGGTGTCCCTGCCAGGGCAGGGGGTGGCACTGCATGGGCTTTAAGGTTCCTTCCAATTCTAACCATTCTGTGACAGGCACTGTGACATTGTGAGCAGTTAAATATGGCCAAGAATAGACTGCATATGGCCATGAAGTAATTCTTAAAGTGTTTATGCATCTTTATTTCCTACATTTCAGCAGTACCTTCATGAAGCAGGCTGTAGCAGCATCCTCCTCCTTATACATAGGGCAGAAGGGATTGCACTGGTCCCAGGTTACTCTGATAAGGGCAGCAAAGCTGAGGCAGATAACACTCCTATTCTGCTTTCCTTTGTGTAGTGCATCCGATGGTATCACTGGGATGTTATTGCCCAAAGCAGGAGGAAGCAGTGGATTTGCCAATAATGTGCCACAGGAGGAAAAAAGGAGGAAAAAGGAAATTTAAACCGGAGGGGTTGGACAACATGGAAAATATTTCGAATAATGAGCTAACAAATAGAGCATTTCAATGGCTAGTTATCAGGTGCAGCATGTTTGACATAGGGTTGTTTTTAAAAGATCACATCAACATCCTGAAATGGTGATGACAGAGTAGCACCATGGCCACGTGTTCAAGTTGTTTGTTATCTCGCCGCAGTGAGTTACGCTCATAGCAGCGGGGGGCGTTTCTCCTACGTGATGGGAGTGGAGCATCTCCCATACGAGGAAAGGCTGACGGAGCTGGGTCTCTTGAGCTTCGAGAAGAGGAGACTGAGGGGTGACCTTATTAATGTTTATAAATCTGTAAAGGGTGAGTGTCAGGAGGATGGAGCCAGGCTCTTCCCAGTGACATCCAGTGTTCCTGCTCCAGCAGGGGGGTTGGACTGGAGGAGCTTTCAAGGTCCCTTCCAATTCCTGATATTCTGTGTGATTCTGTGTCTGTGTCTGTATGATTAAAAGCCAGGACCACATTAGTGTAGTGAACTGGCAGGCACTCACAGCCTTTGCCTCTCTGAGTTCAGCTGACTTAATGTGCTAAAATCACAGAATCTCGGGGATGGGAAGGGACCTTGAAAGCTCCTCCAGTCCAACCCCCCTGCTGGAGCAGGAACACCCAGAGCAGGTCACACAGGAACGCCTCCAGGCGGGTTGGGAATGTCTCCAGAGAAGGAGCATCCACCAACTCCCTGGGCAGCCCCTGCCAGGGTTCCCTCACCCTCACCCTGAAGTTGTTCCTCATATTGAAATGGAACCTCCTCTGTTCCAGCTTGCACCCATTGCCCCTTGTCCTGTCATTGGCTGTCACTGGGAAGAGCCTGGCTCCATCCTCCTGACACTCACCCTTTACAGATTTATAGACTTTAATAAGGTCGCCCCTCAAAACCGTTGTGCTTCTGTCAATGAAGGACTCAAGTTATAGCAGCCGCTGGTGGTTATTTGTTTGAGTCCAGCTCCTCATGGGTATTTGTGTGCTCCCCAGAACATTGCCCTAAAATCATTGCAGTAGGTGATGTCTGCTCAGAAAACACCTTGGGAAGGAGCACCCTGCCAGAAGGGGCTTGAGAAACTCGCGATCCAGACGTGCGTCCCCATGGCCACCCTGTGGTGGTGGGCACCTTGGGTTTGCAGGCAGAGAGTGGTGGTGGGAATGTGCTCTTGGGCTGGGCCAGGGGGGATTTGCAGCCCAAATGCACAATTTCACACGTTGGACTCCTGTATAAAGTACAGGTACTGGGGATAGATATAATTTCTAGTGGAAAGTTAAGAAAACCCCACACTCTGGCGGGGGGAGTGCTGGACGCCCAGCAGGGGCTGGGTTCAGTAGCTGCACGCTATCAGTGTGTGTTTGGTAGTTTAGACACCCTTCTGTTGCCCAGGTTACTACATCAGCATTAAATAACGTTTGTGCAAAGGAGAAAAGGGGCTGCTCGAATTACTTTGCTTTGCTTTTAACTTCTTTTCATTAGCTTTTAACTTTGTTAGCTGCAGACAGATAAATCATCTGACTGTCCTTGTCTATTGATCCAGAATAGAAATTGCCTTGCCAGGGGTTTCGGTGTGTCCTCCCACCAACATCTACCCACCCTCGGTCCTGCTCTCCCCTACCCACCCTCGGTCCCCCCCTCCCTGGCCCTGGCTGCAGCGGGGCCGAAGACGGGATCTGGACAAGGAGTGTTTCTTGATCCCGTTGAAAAACCCAAGCCCAGAAAAAGCCTGATCTATCAGCAGAAGTGGAAAAGGCAGATCTGTTGCCTCCTCCTTTTTGCCGTGTCCTTAGCGTGTCGCTTGCCGAATAGGCCTATTTCAGATGTTCATGTTTTTACTCTGAGATCAACGTGTAGCTGTAGGAATGGGCCTGCGCAGAACATTCCAGAGTGTAGCTCACTTCTGAAAAAGAGATGAAATATCTGTTGGAAAGAAGAGACTTGTTTTGCATGTTACTTGTCAGACCACGCTTCAAAGCTTGAGGTAATAAAGCTGTTCCCTTATTGGCATTAAAGCTAATTTTGGTGTAATTACTCATTAACACAGCTCGGCACTGCTGAGCGTTCTGCTCACGGGGCCGTGTACAAATCGGTTTGTAATGGCACTCAGGGCGTTTTGAGGAAGAATGGGGGGAAAAAAGGAAGGGAAATAACCTTGTCTTCTAAATGCGTTCCACAGCTATCAACAGCACCAAACTGCTGCCAAGCTGGTCTTTAATTGCAGCTTTTGGGGGGTGAGTTTTCTTGCCTATTCATTGCTTACCTTCCTCCTGCCGTTTACAAGTCCTTTGTGCTTTTATTTGCCTCACAGTTTATTTCTCAGACGCCTCTAGTTTGGTGTTTGGGGGTTTTTTTTTGGTGGGTTTGATGGCTCTACCTATTCCGCTGCCAGAAGGAATGCTTCTGGGCTGGAACCTGGTGTGAGGGTAAGGCTGGGTTTCTCGAAACCCGGGGAGCCTTGGCAGCGCTCCCGGTCGCTCTGTCTTGTGCCTGCGGGGCCGTGGGGCGCTGCCTGCGGGTCTCTTAAGGGACAGATGGATCCGTCCTCATTGTGTGTGGGCAGACAAATGCACACGTGCCTGGGGTGGGGTTGAGATGGAGCAGGTGAATTTTGAACATTAATCAGGGGAATAATTCTCCTTAGAGAAATTCCAGCATTTTGTTTCCCTGATTTTTAAAGCTGGGTAAGATGGAGCTTTTGTGTCAGGAACGTGTAATTTGAAGCAGATCATGCTCAATATTATCAAGAAACGTATGAGAAACCAAAGTATTAATGTCAGGTGATGGGAGACGTGTGGTTTGCATTTCCAGTGTGAATAGGTGTCCCAGCTCTAACAACCCAACTGGTACTGCCGGCTGGCAGCTGATACTGGTCCTTGGAGTTCTCTTCTTGGTAAGTCCATGCAGTAAATGAATCTGCAGCCTTCCTTGAGTGAATATGAGCAGCTGAAATTATGGTTATAAGGAATTTCTGCACTGAGCTAGCACCTGCCCGTGGGGCTGGGTATGAAGTGTCTTCACTTGCTTTTTCAAAACCAGGGGTGCTTCCAGTGTGAAGTAGTTCAAATAAATGTGTGAAACCATCCATCAGAGAGTTCACCAGAATGGTTCAGAAATTGCTGCCTCAGAAGGGGGAAGGAGGCTGGAAGCTGTGGTGGCACCAGGGAGGTGTTTTGCCAAGTGCCATGCCTTGGTCCTCAGGGGAAACAAGATGTGGAAGGGGTGAAGGTAGGTGCAGTGAGTATGTCTCCAGCCCAGGGGAAGTGTTAACATGGGCTCGAATTTGAACATGGAGGAACCTGGCTGATGGCTTGAATTGTCATTTAAGAGCAGAGAGGATAGCTGGGAAGGTCCTCTGACCGTGATGCAGGTCTCCATGTTTGTTGGTGTTGAGCTCTGGGGTTCCTACTGGTCCATTCCTCCAGCCTAGCGGGGTTCTTCTCTCTCTCTGTCTGTGTTCTGCTTTTCCCCTCCATCTCATAGAACCTGCAAACCTGCTGCACCTGATCTCCATCCCTTCACCCAGGGTGCTGATGAAACCACAGTGTCCCAGTATCAAGGCCTAGTCATAACCAGGGCTGCCAGTTCATCTTCTCCCTGTTCACCGTGGTGCTGGGTGCCCGCTGGGCCAGCCAGCTCTCCACATGCCCCACCAGCCACCTTTGGGCTTTCCTTATTCCACCTCTGCAGCCTGACTGGTGTCTGTATGTTGTGTGGTTAGCTGTTTTTGGCCCTATTTTGCTTCCCTTATGCTTTCTGTGCTTAGACTGGGCCAGGAGATCCCCAGTCAGGCACGCTGCCTTCTTGCCGTGCCCATTCCATTTCTTGGGTGTAGGGAAAGGGCTCATTCTGGGGTTGTGAGGAGTTTGTCCCAGAAGATCACCCAGCTCTCCTGAGCTCTGTTGCCCATGAGGGCAAGTGTCCATGGGACTGCACGTGCCTTCTATCCATGCCCAAATTTCTTCTCCTGTAGTTCAGTGTCTTGATTACACCAAATGCTTTTCTCATTTTCCTCAGGATCTTAAATTCTACCATCTGAGGGTCACTTCAGCTGAGGATGCCACTGAACAAATTTTCCACACTTTCCTACATATAAAATATTATATTGCCTACAAGAAAGATGGAGAGGGACTTTTTACAGGTGACAGGACAAGGGATAATGATTTTAAACTGAAACAGGGGAGATTTAGATGAGATACCAGGAAGAACTTCTTTGCTGTGAGGGCATTGAGAGCCTGGCCCAGGTTGCCCAGAGAATCTGTGGCTGCCCCATCCCTGGAGGGGTTCAAGGCCAGGCTGGATGGGGCTTGGAGCAACCTGGTGTGGTGGGAGGTGTCCCTGCCCAGGGCAGGGGGTGGAACCCTATGATCTTTGAGGTTCCTTCCAACCCAAACCATTCTGTTGATCCTATGACTTGTGGGTAGCAATTCTGGGAGAGCATCTCTCCTGCTGGGTCATCCAGCACTGGTGTCAAGAACTTATTATCCACAGGCCACTTCAGTGCTCACTGCTCTGAGAAATGGTGAAGTTTTAGATTAGAGTTAAGCTTAAAGTGGTAACTGTAAGTGCTGAGAACTCTATCTAGACCCTTTTCTGCCCAGAGACACTGCTGTGGCTGTTGGTATATCGTCCTGTCCCATGGAAGGAGGGTGGAAGCCGTGCAATGGAACAGGCTGTACCAAGGAGTCCGCAATAACAAGGTTCTCCCTGGGGGCACGTGGGCCCTCTCTCAGTCCAAAAGAAAAGCTAAAATGTGGTGCATTTCTGTAAGAAACCTAATTATGGGAACGTAAAAACAGTTTAGGTTTTGCAGTGAATGTGAAATTAATGGTGTTGTGTATTGATCGGGAGGGAGGTGCTGGAGAACACTTAATAGTGGTCTGGGGCTATTACGGCGTGGAAAGGATAATTAAGGAGATATTCTTGAGTACTGGTCTTTCTGTGATTGGTATCTTCAGTGCCAAAATATGTATGTTCCTCCCTCTGGGAGTCTTGCAGAGTCCTGTAAAGAAATGGGTGTTGAAGTAAAAAGTCTTGATTTTCATATCAAAGGAAGAAGAAACCTGTAATTTAAATGTAATTAAGTTGGTGATTGCATTTTCAGCAGTCCTCGTTGGGGGAATCAACAGGGTGAGCAATGTCTGAGAGAGGAGATGAAACATCGTGAGTGGGAGCTTGGGGAGGGGTGGGAGATGGGATGGAGCGGCGACGGGCACAGCGGCACGTGGGAAGGGAGGGGGGACTTCACCAGTGTCCCCATGGAGCTGGGCCTCGGTGGTGGTCGCTGCTCTCCAGAAATACACCCTTGTCTGGGTGGTATCACTGGTGTAAGTGGTGTTTCACCCGGAACCATTCAGTGTTTCGGCCCACTTTTATTTTATCACGTTGCACAAGTCTGGTGAAAGCAACTACTTTGTTCTTCCACCACAGTCAGTAGTTGGCTGGGAGACAGAGATGAGAAATGGAGAGTTCTGCAAATTCAAGACCTACGTGTGAGATGGTACCTTGGTTGATGGGGTTTTTCCAGGATTTAAAATAAGGCTGTTGCTGCTGATGGATGATCTCAAGGCAGCTGAGACCTCCTGAGTGTGTCTGCCTCAGGGTTGGGCTGTTCACAGGACGTTTCTGGGTCAGTCACGGGGTTTGGGTGCCAGTTTCTCCTCGTCTATCGAGACCCACGTCCATGTATTCTGGTAGTACATTGGATGGGGATGCTGCCACTCTCAACAAAAGCTTTACTAGTCCTGAACTCTTTCTGAGGAAAATCCAAGATGTTTTAGTTAGTTTCCATAATTAACAAGTGAATAAAGGTATTTGGCTGCATAGATTCCCATGTGGAAAATGTCATGGGGTGGCTTAAGCTTGGTTAAGAATCCCCCCAAAAAATAATAAAATCAGGGTATCCTGAGCTTTAGGGTTTTGTTACTAATTGTGTTTCCTGTAATACTCTGTGGTAATTGGGGTCCAGCTGCTGAGAATATTACTGTTAGCTTTACTGGATGGATTGCTTTAATAGGATTTGGAGAACAGCTATTTATACGTTACAGCTTGTGCTGTTAACTTGCCAACCCTTTAATGCAATAATCCTGGAGATTGATCCTCGCTGTAAAGGAGTGATACAGGAAGCTGTACATGACCTACCACAAAAAAAGTTAGTAAAGTCTCCTATAATACGAAGAAAAGTGGTTTGTGCTTGTCAGTAGCTTTGTCAGATGATGGAATGGGTGTTATGTGAGGGGGGGAAGCCTGGGAGCATCGATGGGAAGAAAACAGTCACCTCAGTGAAAGTTAGGAAAAAGAAAATAATCTCTATTTCCACTTCCATGCCAAGCTGGTCACCATGTCTCACGGTGGGCAGTAGTGGAACCCAGCCCAGCTCCGACAGCGGGTACCGCGGGAGCTGATGTTAACCTTTAATGGCACACCCTGCTCGAGTCTGCACTTCCTAAAAGAGTTTTGTGGGGATTCTGTCTTTTTTTTTTTAATAGAGAATGCTATAACTGAATTGCACACGTCAATGAAAGGAAGTAGAAGATGGGTCTGGATGTATTTTTGAATAAATAATAGGAGTTGGGGGGCTTTGTTGGTAAACACTGGGTATTATATCTGCTTTACAAAGCAATGACAGTATTGTTTGCCGCTGGCATGTCCTCTTACAAGGTCACATTTTATCCTCAGTTCTCACCCTTCCCTTTCCCTTGCCACTTCCATTACAGTGGAGATCTGCTCTGCTTGCTCGACAGTGCCGTGTCCTTTAATATTCCCATTAGTTGTCGGTAGCCGCCGTAGCCTGCATGTCAGCCTTCAGTTTAATGGCCTTTTTTGTGTGTGCTCATTTTCTTTTGTTTCCCATCGTGGTTTTGTTTATTTCTTTTGTGTTTTTTTTCCTGTTTTTTCTTTTTTTAAACCGTGGTGATGTTTGCCCTTCATATTCCCCAATGTTTGCACATGACAAGATGTTGCCATCCCAACATTACCTCCCACTTCACTGACCAGTGCCACTAATGACCATCTAGCACCAGCTGCGACAGGACCATTGCCTTCAGCCCCGCGGGACGTCGTGGCCACCCTTGTCTCCACTCGCTTCATCAGACTGACCTGGAGGACGCCTGTATCAGACCCTCAAGGCGACAACCTCACCTATTCCATCTTCTACACCAAGGAAGGTATAAACAGGTAAAGATCTTGACGTGTAAGATGGGTTGTGCTCTTGTGTCTCTTCACGCTGGCTTTGCTTAGAAGCACAAGAACCCTGAAGTCTTTACTGGTCAAAGCCCATCAGGGTGTGGAGCCCAGGGGTTGTGTTCCCTTCCCTCCAGCTCCCTGATGAGAGGAAGAGCATTTTCATTTGCCTCTTTGCCACATACACAGATTCTTAGGCCCCATTCTTGTGCACGTGTTAGAGTGCAGCTGGTTGCTACTTTTGACAGGCTGCTTAGAAGCTGCAAGTGAGTGTAGACTGTAACAGCTCTTGGGGAACACTGACACCCTGTAAATGCCATCCACAGCGGGCACAGGAGCACCCACCAGATGATCCGTGGGCTGTTGAGAGTGAGCAGCCACTTCAGGCTTTAGAACCCTGTCAATGTACTCTGAATGAGAGAACCCCATCCCAGATGTTGGCTAGATGTTGTTCCCTCCTCGTAATCCCTGCAAATGGAAATATCATTAATAAGAAGCAGGAGGATTGGACTAGATGATCTTTGAAGGTCCCTTCCAATCCCTGATATTCTGTGATTTGTGAGTTTTTAACCTATTATCCAATGGTTCAGTCCAATCTCTCCCTTTTTCTACTGCTCAGAAGTGCAGTTTCAAATTGGTGTGGTAAGTTTGGAGGAGTGGGAGCTAACAATCCTTTTGAGCCGGACTTAATTGCAAATTAGCTTGCTTATCAGATTTATTGCTCAAGAGAAAATGATGTGTCTGCTGACTGACTGGAGCAGGAGACTGGGAGTTAAGAAAGTCATTTGAAGAGAAGATAAAAGGCGCTGCTGCTTGTGGTGAATCGCCCTCTTCATTCTCTGGCTTGACGCCTTGTCCAGGCGCTGACGATTAATTGAGGCGATGAGTAAGATCTTCTTGGCTTCACAAATGATGTTTTTCTACTGCTTTTGAGTATTTTGGTAATACTCATCCTTATTGGAGATAGTTTGAGTGTGACAGGAACAAAAGGTAGGATCTTGCAGCCGTTCTTGTTTCTTGCCTCTGCTCCTGTTGTAACTGCTCTACCCAGTGGGTTTTTAGGTGGTAACTTGCTGGAGATGCTTCTACCAGGTCTTGCTACTGAGGAAACAAAACACATCCCCTTCCACTATCTACAAGGCTCCTCTTGGGCCAAGAGCCTGTGCAGAACAACATAATATGTGGAGGAAATGAGGGGTCAATCTGCAGACAGGGCTGTTTCCAGTCCTTGCACAGCAACCCTCGGGGCTTGGGTTAATGTGCTCTCCCGGAAGGTTTACACAGCAAAGTGCTTAAGCCGGTGCTTACATGTAAGCAGGTGGTTTCACTAACTTCAAGGAGATCTTTGTTTGGTTGAGTGTCCTTCTGGAGCAGGGTGCAGAGTAAGCTCTGAGAGCCTTTTATATTAGCACATACTTGCTATGTCCTGAGTTTCACCACTCCTTTGCTTTTTGGATGTCTTTTTGTTATGGCTCATAAACCCAGTTGGTATCACACATCTCACAGCCTGGTATGAAAAAGCCTTTGAACCTGGATTTAGAAAATGAGAACAAGAAAATTAAAAGACAAGTTGTGTTTACCACTGTGTGTTAGGTGGTACTTTTTGGGCAGTTGGTTGGGCCCTCTGGCACCCTTGGTTGGTCAAGGAATAAAGAAATAGTGAGTGTGTCACACAGGACTAAGCAGTGAGAAATCAGAACATTTTGAAGTCACGGCTCGCTGCAGGTGCTTCAGGAGACAGAAAATGGGGTTTAATTGTGTGTAAGGACATGGTGGAAGTGTCTGTGAGCTCAGTGCCAGGCTCTCCAGCTGGCACAGGCCATCCCACCCCGAGCCCTGCCCTGAGCACCGTGTTGTGTTATAAATCCAACTTCAACCTTCACATCTCTGGCTTAACGCTCCTTTCGCTGCTCAACCCGGGGGCTTTCTCCCATAGGAGCTTGATAGCTGCTTAAACCACAGCTCTGGTGTGCAGAGCTTTCCTTGGGATCGTAGGGATGAGTTAGACCAGTCTCCATGTTGCGTAGTGTGACAGGTTTTCAAACCCTTCTGGGTTTGGTGCCTGTTCTCCCCACAGAAACACACCACAGCTCATAAAAGGTGCTCAAGGCACCCCCTAAGAAAGGGTGTGAGAGAGACTCCTGTAGCTATGAATTCCATTCATCTCGGCCTGCTCTTACCGTGCTGTGGCGAGGGAAGGCCCAGTCCCTGGTTGTTACTGGAAACTGCAGCACTTCTGAGACATCTGTTTGGTTTGCTGATAGATGTTGTCTCTCCATTACAAGAATTTGATTACTTATTTTTTTCTTTTGTAATTTTAAATAATAACCTTGGATTGCTGTTTTGGGTTGTTTTTTCCCTAGATAAAATGAGTGCATTTACACTTGAGGCAAAAAAATGCAATATATTTTGGGTGTCAATGGGAGGCAAATGCTACTGCAGAGCTGGGAACCAGCTGGCACTCACTGCTTTGCCACCACCCTTGTACCGAGGACGTGTCTTAAAGGAAACTCTGGATTTGAAAGTGCATTTTGCTCTAGCTGCAGCTGGAAAAGTGGGTTTTTCCCCTTTTTCCCCACCTCCCCACCTTCATTCTGTGCTGGGCCTGGCATTTCTCCACCGCCTGTCTCGCTCCCTCTGAGACCTTCGTTCTGGAAAAAAATACTTGATAAGTGTTAGAAGAAGAACAATCTTTTTGTGTTTTTCATTCTGATGTGCCATAATGATCCTCCTCATTTAACAATGGCAATCTCAAAGGCTATCTGGAATAAATTAAGCAGCTTATGCAATGCCATTTTAGCTCATCAACTTTCACAAAGGGGAATGTTCTAGAAAATGTACTGAACTAGGTGTTTTGGTCCAGAAAGGGTATTCTTGCCCTCTGTATGGATACAGTGTGAAGGTGCAGAAATCAACAGGGATTTCAAAATGTTTTCAAGCCAGTTATGCTGCATCAACTGCACCAGTTGATTTTTAAAAGGAATAAATTAAAAATAGGGCTTTTGGCATCGCGTTTGCGTGGTCTAATCTAAAGCAGGATGGCTGGAAGGCAGGAAAGAGGAGACTCATGGAATAATCCTGCCGAGGCTTCCGCATTAAAAACGGTTTAATAGCAGGTAATCATGGGGCTGCCCTTCTACTGTAGAGCTGAACCCAAAGGGAAAGAGTTGGATCCAAAGCAGTCATGTTTTCCCTTTGTTTTCTCAACTTTTGGATTTCTCCTTTTGTCAGACTGCTTTAGTTTGGATCTGGGGGGTGCAGAGAGCCCTGTTGCAGGGAAGCACAGTGTGCAGGTGCTGCTGCCCCAGCCTGGCTCCAGGGGAGGTTCACGGGAGAGTGGCCGTGGCCTGGAAATAACAGTTGCAGTTAATGATCAATCTTTTAATCTTCCCCTCGATCTGGAGCTTGACAAGAGCTGATGGAGTTTCCCCACATGGAAAACTGCACCTCCCAGGGGTGAGGCCCCGGCTCCAGGTGACCAGGGGCAGGATGGAGGATCTCTGAATGCAGGGCAATATCCTGCCACTCACCTCTGCACCGGGAGTGCCTTCTCCCAGAGGGGTTACGGCTTTTGGCTTGCAAGATGTTGGCCTTTCTTTATCTGGCAGACAAACTGGGGGGTGATCCAGCAACCCCAAGGTTGGGCTGGGGCGGGTGTGAGAGGAGAGCGGTGCTGGGGGCTGCTCCGCTCCCTCTTGGGGGGACAAGGGGACAAGGGAGGGGCAGACGGTGCCTGGTCTGGACTCCACGACTTGTGTGGCAACAGCGCCAGCGCCCCAGGTGTCTGCCTGTGCATAGGCCAGCCAGAGCCCTGGGCTGGTTTTAACAAATCTAAATATTAGGGAGGAACTAAAGTAAAGTTTGGAGGTGGGAGAATACATCAAAACAGCTGCTTTACACAGAAAGCAGCCCCCCTGATATTAACAAGGATGCCTTGGATCTCACCAGACTCTGTGTACGCTGCTTAAGTATTTCCCCTTGTGGCTTCAGTGCAGTAGGATGAGCTGTCGCTGTGAGGTACCGCCTGCTGCTGCGAGAGTAAGGGCTTGGAATTTTGTCATGTCCAGTGTAATTTATTCTTTTGCTTCGGTTTGTTTTGTTTTTCAAAGAGAAGTTACAAAATTAGAAGCTGTTTGTCACCAGCAATTTTGGTACCTTGTTTCATGGTGTAGTCCGTGCCCTATAAAGAACCGCATCGTTAACACATCAGATCCATGGGAGATACAGCTTAGTAGCAACTGTGCCTTTCTTTGCCCCTCAAAGCCCCTCTTACTAATCAATGACTGTCTCTGTGCCTGACCCTTCGGTTTCCTAAAGGGAACGTGTTGAAAATACAAGCCGTCCTGGAGAGACCCAAGTGATGATCCAGAACCTGATGCCAGAAACGGTTTACGTCTTCCGCGTGGTGGCCCAGAACAAGCACGGCCCCGGCGAGAGCTCCGTTCCCCTGAAGGTGGCAACCCAGCCTGAGGGTGAGCTGAGAAGATTGCCAGTCCCCTTGGCTTTGGGACCGAGTTTGTTTGCTTGTTTGCTTGCTTGTTTTCCCCATTTGTCACCTTTCCCAGAATAAGCTGGTACCCTTAGGAGTTGCACTTCCCGACCAGAGTTTCCAAAGGGTTTTCCAGGTCACCGTGTGGATGAGCTGATGTGATTTATTCTCACCCATGAGAAGACCTGATTGGACATTCCTTGTTAAATTGACTACTGTTTCTGATAGAAAACAAACACTTTTGAATTGTCATTAGCTGAAAGAGGGGAAAAAAAGAAAACTTTAGAGAAACACAAAGTGTGTCATTAGTTAGGATTGTCCAGGACAAAATGAATCTGACCCAGGGAGCAGGACCTCCCTGAGAAACGTGCTCCCACTGTTACAGCCCCAGATGAACTCCTGTGAAATAATACCCAAATTTTAACTGGAGTCAGTTCATAGCGAAGTTGACAAGGAAGGTAATTGGCCACTAAATGGTTGGGCTTGGTGACTACCAGTTCTGTGCTTATGTTCCAGTTCAGCTTCCCGGTCCAGCACCCAACATCCGGGCGTACGCCAGCTCCCCCACCTCCGTCACCGTCACCTGGGAGACGCCGCTGGCTGGAAACGGAGAGATCCAGAACTACAAGCTCTACTACATGGAGAAAGGCCAGGACACCGAGCAGGTACAGAGCTGGCTCTTCCCACCTGGTGCCTTAAACAGCCTTCGGTCTTTTATCATGCTTTTACCTCAGATTTCTAGAAACACCTTGTGAAGTGTTCGTTTTTCTGATGGACTGAATATTTCAGCCTAAAATACCAGAGTATTTAGAATTAAAAATCCAGCATGAAATGGCAATGTCTTGCAATTAAAGCAGTGGTTTATGTGATGGCTTAGGGAGGTATTCCTCAGCACGGAGAAGCAGTTGGGGATGTCCATCAAGTATCATCAGCGTATGGGGTGGCCATATCACAGGAGAAAAACTCAGCTAATGGCTATATTGTCCTTTAACAGCTCAGGTTCAGACAGTGTAAAGGATGCTTTGCAGGGGTTTGGTAGGTTGGTCAGTTTTATTTTAGCAAAGTAGACCAGCTCCTGATCTCAGCAGCATCCTTGCTCTGAACTCTTCTTGCTCCTTGAGCTCTTTGATCTAATGGATATTTTAGTGGTGGTGAGCATCTAATTGATTACATTTTCTTATGGTTCTACTGGAAGAATCCAGTATGTTCTATACAGATATAGGTTGCCACCTGGGAATAATCACAGGTTTGGAATGATTAATCCCAGTCATTTAATTATCCATCCGATTGCATGTGAATATGATTCCAGGCTTCAAAAAAGCTAAGAGAAGAATATTTTTGAGAGCATTAAAAATAATTTTTGACATCTGTTTTTGAAGAGGGAAGCTGTAGTCCTTAAATCATTGAATCCTACAATCATTTAGGTTGGAAGGAACCTCAAAGATCATAGGGTTTCACCCCCTGCCCTGGGCAGGGACACCTCCCACCAGACCAGGTTGCTCCAAGCCCCATCCAGCCTGGCCTTGAACCCCTCCAGGGATGGGGCAGCCACAGCTTCTCTGGGCAACCTGGGCCAGTGTCTCACCACCCTCACAGCAAACAAATTCTTCCTGAGATCTCATTTAAATCTGCCCTCTTGCAGTGTAAAACCATCCCCCCTTGTCCTATGACTCCCCTCCCTAATCAAGAGTCTCTCCCCATCTCTTCTGGAGACCCTTGAGGGACTGGAAGGGGCTCTAAGGGCTCCCTGGAGCCTTCTCTTTCCAGGCTGAACCCTCCCAACTCTCTCAGCTGTCCTCACAGCAGAGGGGCTCCAGCCCTCACGCCATCTCTGTGACCCTCCACTGGCCTTGCTTCAAGAGCTCCATGTCCCTCCTGTGCTGAGTACTATGGTGCTGGATGCAGTGCTCCAGGTGGGGTCTCACCACAGTGGAGCAGAAGGATGGAAACACCTCCCTGGCCCTGCTGCCCACTTTTCTGATGCAGCACAGGATGTGGTTGGCTTTCTGGACTGCCAGCATGCACAGCTGGATCATGGATCTCATCCACCAACACTCCCCACTCCTCCTCAGGGCTGTTCTCCAACCATTCTCCTCCCAGTATTTGTGCCTGGGATTGCCGTGACCCAGGCACAGGACCTTACATTTGGCCTGGTTGAACTTCATGAAGTTCACACAGGCCCATCTCTCCAGCCTGACCATGTTCCTCTATGGCATCCCTTCCATCCAGTGTGTTGATGGCATCAGATAGCTTGGTGTCATTGGCAAACTTGNAGCTGGATCATGGATCTCATCCACCAACACTCCCCACTCCTCCTCAGGGCTGTTCTCCAACCATTCTCCTCCCAGTATTTGTGCCTGGGATTGCCATGACCCAGGCACAGGACCTTACATTTGGCCTGGTTGAACTTTATGAAGTTCACACAGGCCCATCTCTCCAGCCTGTCCATGTTCCTCTATGGCATCCCTTCTGTCCAGTGTGTTGATGGCATCAAACAGCTTGGTGTTATTGGCAAACTTGATCCCATTGTCCATGTCCCTGACAACGATGTTAAACAGCACCATTCTCAGTACTGAGCCCACCACTCATCTCTGCCTTCCACTTGGACCTTGGGTCATTGACCGTAACCCTTTGAGCGCGGCCGTCCAGCCAGTTCCTAATCCACCAAGTGGTCCATCCATCAAATCCGTGTCCCTCCAATCCACAGACAAGATAAAATGTCATTTTCTACTTCTGCATCCCACTATTGAAAACACAATAGTAACTGTCCCTAACAGAGCAGTTCACCCGGTCCCTTTCCCTTCCCAGAGCCGGTGTCCGTGCTGTGCCTGAGGGCAGACGGGTACTCCCTGTCTGCCCCTTCGCAGGTCCTGGCTGTGCCTCAACTGGGTGTTTATCCGCGGGGGCTACAGAAAGGTGTCTCTCCTGTCACTTGATTACTGCACGGAGACTCTGAGACCTGTCTGATAGTGCCAGACCTGCTTCTGACCTTGCCTTGTACGTTGTTTGTTTGGGAACAGGACGTGGACGTCGGAGGGCTCTCCTACACCATCAACGGCCTAAAGAAATACACGGAGTACAGCTTCCGAGTGGTGGCGTACAATAAGCACGGCCCCGGGGTCTCCACCCAGGATGTGGCTGTTCGGACGCTCTCGGACGGTAAGCGGCTTGCCTCTGGTTTTATGTCAGGGATTATGTGCTAATTTCCTTTCAGTGAATTTTTAACCAGGAAGACTTGTATGGTTTTTGTTCATTGCTGCCCTAGTTTATCAATAGCGTAGCTGTTGCCCGTGCCGTGCGTGCTCAAAGCTCCTGAGGAGGCTCGAGGCTTCCCAGGTTGGGTGAAAGAAAGTGACTGAACCTGATTCCGATTCCGGAACGACCGTGTCCTTCACTTCAACAGAAGGGGGGTATTTCATGGGTTATTGACTCTACAAATACCAAGAGTGGACGGAAACACAGTTAAGTTGAAGTCAACAACTCCAGATTGGTTTTTTAGCTCCTGTAACATTTTTACATCTGAGCAGACCTTTGCTTTTGGAGCGGTTTTGTGTTAGATGGGGTCACAGGGGAAAACGTTGCACGGCTGTATTCGGACACCAGCACTGTGACATCAGCCACATGTAACGAAGGCAGGCAGTGGTGACAGTGGTGTCTGTAAGGCAAGTAAAGACAGATGAACAATTGTGGAATGATCAGAGTTAACTGTTATTTTTTATGGAGAAGTTGATTTATGTGTGAGAACAGTCAGAGCCTAACGTGGAATCGTGTCTCCAGGAGTGACCAGAAGCAGAACAGACAAGCAGAGAGTCAGACACCCCAGTTTCTCTCCATGTCCACAAGTGTCAGCATCCTCTTGAACCCATGGCAGCTTTTAGCATCCACAACATCAAGTGGACAAGGATTCTGCAAATATATTTCCTGTGAAAAATCACCCCTTTTTGTCCTCCTTGAACCTGCTGGGTGTTGGTGTCGGCTGTTGCCTGTAGCTGTACTGCCTGGAAAGAGGAGGAATCAGTGTCCCACCAGCCCTCTCTGTCTCCCTCCTCGCTTTATAGACTTGGCTGTGTTCTCCCTCGTTCATCTCTTCCCTGGTCCTGAAGCCTCAGCAGGGATTAGCCGTTTCTTTTGTGGAAGCTCTTTCAACCTTCACTGCCCTATTCTCAAGTTCTCCTAGGCTTCCTTTCTCCTTCCCACTTGAAATGGGAGGTTAGAGGGGACTAAGATTGCATCAAAGCTGCAAGTGTGTAATGACTAGCATTTGACTGACTTTTTGGCTCTTTCTGAGCACTGAGGTGACATTTTTGGCATAGACTGATCTTGGTGGACTTGCTTAGAGCCATCGTTTCGCGTATAGAGGCAGGCTTGCTTTTCCCACGTGTGTAACTATCTACTGTGAGTTCATCTCTCACTTTACATCCAGGCACAAAATGTCCTGGAGTCTCTCTGCAGTTCTTCACCATCAGGTCTCATCTGTACTGTCACCTCGCTCTCAGCCTCCTTTCATCACGTAGGAATGTGTTGAGCAAAAGGAGTCTGGCACAAACTGCAGGTCCCCTCCCACCCACCCACCTACCTTCCTGCCTTCTCTTGCCTTTCTTTAACCAGTTGTTTACTGGGCAAGGGCTTCTCTTCTGTCCCCTCCTGGCTTTGTTTCTGAAGAGCCCCCCACCAGGTTTGCGATGGGAGATTTCCCTTGTGCTCCATGGCACTGGGGATTTCGTGCAGTGCCTAATGTTGGTTCCTGACTTACTACTTGTAGGGACCTTTCTCAAATGCAACCCTTTTTGCAAATACTGCCATCGGATTTCCTGTCTCCCGGTGTGGAGGAGACGTGTCAGGGGTTACAGCCTGCCGTAAGCCCTTTGGGGCCCAAGCTCCTCGAGAAATCCCGGATGGAGAGATGCAGTTGGGGAAGGAAATACGGTGTTTGATATGGTGTATGGAGATTGTGGAGTTCTAATTCCATGAATGTTTTCAGTCCCCAGTGCTCCACCACAGAATCTAACGCTGGAGGTACGGAATTCCAAGGTAAGATGTGGGGAGTTTCCTGTTGGTGGTGGGGAAATAAAACCTCGGTGGGTCTTAGGTCTACCAAATTTTGGAGGTGCTTTGGGTCTTTTTTCCACCTTGCTGCTGTGCAGCTGTTTGTGCACCAGCTGCCCAGTAAGTGAATGTCTGAATGTGGGGCTTGAAGCGCTCGACACTCCCATCCAGCCGTGGTTGTACGTCACGGAGCGCGGTGAGGGCAGTGAGGAGGCACCGAAGCAGGGAGGGTAACGATGAAGGAGGTTTAATCGGGCTCAGAAGCCCCAACCACCAGAGCTTGAATGTGTTTGTGTTGATGAACTATGGTTGACAGCGTGTGTGGGTACAGATGCAGGGTTATAGTGTCCTGGGCACTTCAAAAGAGAAAATTACCTATTTAACCATGAAAGTCATAATGACTATGATTGGAGAGTTTTTTAAGAAGCCTTTTCTAAGTACTCTTTTTCAAATACCTTCTTCTACTGCCTGTACGATTCAAAATCGCTCGCTTCCTGCACATAAAAAACCCCAGTTCAGATAACTCGTGCCCTTTAGAGAAAATACCAGTCCTTAAAGATGGGTCCTCAAGTCAAACGTATCTTAAGATAACCTGAGGAAAATGAAAGGGAAACCCAAGGGGCCGTTTCTGCAATTGGACTCAGAAGGTCTAATAGGATGGAAGCTCTCTGAGGTGACCTTCTCGAGGCACAGGCATGACCTGGGGCTGCTGCTGAACCTTCCGTGCTTGACTTTTTACAGAGAGCCCGTGGTTTATGAGATGGGAATGCAGTATTTTCTGTCTGTGGGTTTTTCTCTCGTGTGTGTGATGGAGTGGTAGCGCTGGAGCAGGTTGGCTGCCCGGGGCTGATGACTTTGTGCTGCCCTTCTGCAGAGCATCATGCTGCACTGGCAGCCGCCTCCCCCGGGGACACACAGTGGGCAAATCACTGGCTACAAGATCCGCTACCGTAAAGCGTCCCGCAAGAGCGACGTGACGGAGAGCATCGGTGGGACCCAGCTCTCCCAGCTCATTGAAGGTGAGCTCTTAGTTGAGAGGGCTTGCTGACAGAAAGGGGGTTTTAGGTGGGCTGTGGGCGAGAGACACGTTTGTGCAGGGTTCTTGCCTTGGAAGAACAAATGGAAACACATAAAATAGAATCAGGGAATGGTCAGAGCTGGCAGGGACCTCTGGAGATCCCCCAGTCCCACTCCCCTGCTAAAGCAGGGCTGCCCAGAGCACAGCACTCAGGGCTGCATCCAGGTGGGGCTGGAAGGTCTCCAGAGAAGGGGACTCCACACCCTCCCTGGGTAGCCTCTGCCAGGGCTCTGCCACCCTCCGTGTGGGAGGGTGACACCCCAAATGAGTGTCTGTAGGCTATAGGGTAGTGTGGGATGGCTACTGGTAACCAAAGTCTCGTGGCCGTTTCCTAGCCCTCGTTTTGCCATTGATTTGCTGGACAGACTGGATGAGTCCTCCTAGAACCCTTACAAAAGGTGTAGGGGTTGCATGAAGAGGATGGACAGACAGGGTGAGCTCAGGGCCAAGTGCCAGAAATAGAAGTCTGGAGGCAGATGCTGTGGAGATGCCGTCCGGAGGGGGCTCGGATGCGGGTGTGAGGGAGGAGTCGGTGCTCCATCTCACAGCGCTCACCCCCGAGCCCAGCTCAGATCCCAGCATCTCTGCAGAGCATCCTGCCCAATTGCACTGACATCAACCTTTTTCCTTCTTTCTTTCATGAATGTAATAGATCTTCTCTTTACTTCATATGCTCAGAACCCAACCTGGTACATGACTGAGTATAAATTATATATTGTTCCCAGCACTAGAGTTTTATATAGCAGAAATAAACAGTACAGGAGAACAAGGCTACAGATTGTTCATTATTTAAAGCTCTGTAAATGAACAGTTGCTCAAAAGAAGAAATTGTGCCTCTTTAGAAAATGAATATACACTTCTTTAACAAGATGTTTTGATTTGTTCTCAGGAGCTCCAGCTGCGACTCCCTAAGTTTCAGTTTTCTCAGAGCAGGAGTCGATGTGTGCCTGTAGTTAGGGTATATTTTTGTCAGCAAATATCAAATTTTGAGTGTGTTTTGATTATTGATTATACGCTCTGAGGTACTATTTGCTCATTTTGGTCACTTGTCTATACTGTAACCACCTGTGTTTAGTTCTGGGTGTGGGTGGTTCTGTACTTAAAACTCATTAATAGCCAGAAGTTAAAGCTGGCTGCAAACAGCACCTCACGGTGTCTGCCAGTGGCCCAGAGGGACAGGCTGGGGGGTGTCACAGCCCTGGGGGGTCCCTGGTCACAGTCCCACCACACTACAGTGGCAACTGTGGGCGAGAGGCAATTTGCCCTCGGGTCAGAGCTGTGTTTTAATGAGGAGCTGTGATTCCCACACCCAGGGTGGGAATTCTGGTGTTGATGTGTCCTTTGTCCCCTTAGGTCTTGAGCGAGGAACAGAGTACAGCTTCCGTGTGGCTGCCCTGACCGTTAACGGGACCGGACCAGCTACCGACTGGGCATCGGCGGAAACCTTCGAGAGCGATCTAGATGGTAAGGTGGGAATTTGTGTTTCCCCTGTTTGTGACATGAGGAGCATGAGATTTGAGGGACAGGGCAGCAATGCTGGCTTGCTTTCATAAAAGGCCAACCTGATTTTGTTCAGTCGGTTTTACTGGGTTCTAATTATCCAGTGTGCTACATTTATGATTGAAATTCATTTTTATTTCAACATAGAATTCTTGCCACATCAATTAAATAGCTTGAAGTGAGGCCCTGCTTGTACACTGTCTAGTGCTGTGTGTCAGCACAGTGGTTTTTCTGCTAAGAAATACCCAATTGTGAATTACAATGTCAGTGTTTCAATATTTCAATAACAATATATTATGAGATCCATATAACGGTAACAGTGGCTCAAATTTTATGTTGTAATAAAATTCATCTCGTTAATTAGGCAGGCGTTTACATGGTCTGAGACACAGGCAGGAGGGCTGTTGTCCTTGAGGGAAGTGAGATGATGATTGTGCACTAATGTCCCACCGAAGCGATGCTGAGGACACCCCGGAGAGCACGGAGCGGTGACATGGGGTTTGGATCCTGGGGGACACCCTGCGCTGATGGACCAGACGTACCCCTGGTCTCGGTGTCTGCACTGTGGCTGCAGACTTGAACTTGGGAACTTTGTCAAATACGGCCGATGTTAATGGCCTGGGCTTCAACGAGGCCAAGTGCCAGGTCCTGCCCTTGGGCCACAGCAACCCCATGGATGGCTACAGGCTTGGGGCAGTGTGGCTGGAGCTGCCTGGCAGAAAAGGACCTGGGGGTGCTGGGTGACAAGGGGCTGGATAGGAGCCAGCAGTGTGCCCAGGTGGCCAAGAAGGCCAAGGGCATCCTGGCTTGCGTAAGAAATAGTGTGACCAGCAGCAGCAGGGAGGTGACTGTCCGCCTGTGCTCAGCACTGGTGAGTCTGGTGTCCAGTTGTGGGCACCTCAACACAAGAGAGATCTGGAGGGGCTGGAGTGAGTGCAGATGAGCGACGCGGANTGCCTCAGGAGGAGGAAGGAAATGGTGGTGCAGCCCCAAGACCTTTGCAGAGACAGCTGTCCTTTACTGGGACCATCCTTTATCACTGGTGTTTTTCCTGGGCTCCTTCCATTTATTTTTTTTGGCTCGGACTCTTTCTAAAGAATATGTTTGTCCCCCAGTAATTGTTCTTTTGCCACCTTAAAAGGAAAGGGAGATTGATTCTACTTTTGGCAGTGGCAGGCTGTATGGACCCTATCTTCCACCAGAAATGGAGCCTTTTCCACCAGATCCCACGGCTCCCGGGGATGGGGTTCCGATGTGGTACACAGCTCCTCGGCGGCGCCTTGCTTTTCCGATGTAGAGGTTAACATTAACAGTGCAGGTAGAAACTGTCCTGTGAAAGGTGTTGGCCTTTGAGAATGGGCCCAGATGTTTGGTATTTACTGCTCTGGAATCCTTTGCAAGAGGGAACCTGGTTCTTGCAGAATTCAAATGAATGAGCTTGCGGGTGTCTCCCAGAATCTGAGGAAGAGCAACTAAAATGGGAGAAAAGTGAGGTTTTAAAGGATGGCCGGGGCTGGTTCTGGTGGAACTGCCCACCTGGAGCTGGTGATTCTGGGCAGAGCCTTCCTGTTTGCGAAAAGCCTTTAATTAGTGCTGTTGCACACAAATTACCTGCCACTTTGTGCAGACCCGACTCCCCCTTGGCTTTGCTAAAGGAGCTGGAGGCTCGTTCCAGCTGCAGTGCCAGCACCTCCGGCAAGGGCTTGCACACCTGCGTGGCTGGAGCTTCTGTCCTGCTGGCAGCTGGAGAGACAACATTAAAAGACCGTGGATATCTGCTCTGGCCTGTTGGAGAATGGCTTCAGTGTCAGCTGGTGCAGCCCCTGTGAGCCCTGGGCTTCAGCCTCTGCATCAGGGAAAGCTGCTCAACTTAATATTGTCCCCTTATTGCTGACTCTCCTTGGCTTCATCAACAGCAGCGCAACTCCCCCACCCACCCCGGTGCTAACAGCAGGGTTCAGGATTATTAGAGTTGAGATGACTCCCATCCTGTCTTTCTCTAACTGGGGATGGCACAACTGGGCAGGTTGGAGAAACCCCCTCGTTCCCCGATCTGGAGCAGGGCTCTGTAAACAGGCACCGCTTCCCTGGGGAGATGGATACATGCTCTGCCCCTGGAGGAGAGTGAGCCACACTTGGCTAAGTTAAACCAGGGGGGAAGGAAAGAACCCTGGTGTTCTGTGTTGATGCTGTAATTTTAGTGTGTCCTTTCTTTATGTGTACACTCTACAATGAATAAAGTCATAAAAATTCACAGTGAAGCCACTGTAACGGGGTATCCCTGAAATTCTGTGTCTGAGGCTCTGGGGTAAGTGCATCTGGAAAGAAGATGGGTGCTTTGTGCTTGCCTGGTTCAGTAAGCTCAGGGGTAATTTCAGTACTGTGCAAAGGCTTTTACAGCTAATCTTTAATTTAATCTTAATTTCTCAGGTTCCATACACATGTATGGCATAAATCCTTTTTATTTCACAGCTGCTTTTTGAGTTTAACTAGAAGATAATTCACTTTATGGTGTCATCAGGGTAAATGGGAGCCCAACTGTTGCAACTTTGTGTAATTTTGCAGAGCTGGTGCAGGTCCTGCCGGGACAGAGTGGTACAGAGTTTATCCCCCATGCACTGACTCTGCACAGTTAAAAATGTCACCTCTGACACTGCAATTCTGTAGCTTTTCTCTATTTATTTGTTGTGAACTTGAATTGATGGGCTGTGTCAGCGGGAGCTCCCTGGGCTGGCAGGCCAGTGGCATATTATGATCCAGATAATCCTGTTGTGATGCTTTATTAAATGTTTTTTAGATAAATGCAGCATGTTTCATTAAAATGAAATCCCTGCAGGAAGCAGACCTCTCTGCACTGATTTTAGTTTAGAATGGGGAACTTGGCACAGAATTATTTAAAATGGCACCGTTGGGCAGGGTCCAGTAGCCTGACAAAAGTTAAACAAAGTGGTGGGCAAGAGTGGGTGCAGTTGTGCTTTTCGATTGCTGTAATCACCACTGGGCAAAAATCCTTTGAAACAAAATTATTAGAGGATTAGGGTGAGAGACTGTGGAGTCCTCCTGGTGTTAAGGATCCCCGGTCCGTCTCCATGGGGCTGGGACTGGATTTGTGGTGCCTGTGGGGTTTGGGTGCTCGTTATGGACTCAGAGAGCAATTTTGAGCTTGTGGTGTGGTTGTGTGGTCTCTGTTTAAGTGTGTGAGTTCTGTGGAGGAGACTGGAGGATTTAAACAGCAGCAAGTGTAGGACAAGTCACAACAGACCTTTGCAGCTCCTGCAGTGCCTACTTCACTGGCAGTTTTTAGAGCGTTGGAGCGGTCTATTTAATTGTACAATGAGCTGAGGAACTGTTCTTTCATCATTGGTGTGTTTTCAGTGTAATTATTTAATGCCCACAAGTAAGTAATACGATGGAACTAAAAGCAGAGTGCTTTTGTGGAGGGGAGGGACATGATAAATTTAATGTGTATTTTGAAGAATTACAAATTGGAAAGAACATGCACAAGTGTCAAAGTCTGCCTTGGAGCAGCTCTGATGCTTCTCTTCAGTACAATTGTCCTTTCTTTTAAAGAGAGTATCTACCAGAATATATTAGTGCATGAAATGCTCTTAATTTTCTTCTGCTTATTAGAGTTCTTTGCTCTCACGTACAGTGAAAGGGCTCTCCTTTGCAGCCACTGATTCCAGTACAGAGGCGAAGCGCTACACTGACCTTTATTTAGGAGAACTCCTCTAAATCCATCCTTTTTCTTTAACAGAAACTCGTGTTCCTGAAGTTCCGAGTTCCTTACATGTCCGTCCGCTGGTCACCAGCATCGTGGTAAGCTGGACCCCACCTGAGAACCAGAACATCGTGGTGAGAGGCTACGCCATCGGGTACGGCATTGGCAGCCCCCACGCCCAGACCATCAAGGTGGACTATAAACAGAGATACTACACCATCGAAAACCTGGGTGAGGAGAGGGGACTCTGCTGCTCTTTTACATTGCCCTTTTCTATTTACAGAATGTTGTGGTTTCAGTCAAACTTACCAAAACCAGACTGATAGATGGCCCCTTCCTCCCCAAAAATCTTCAAATGCACGGCCACCCTCCTGCCCTGACAGCAGACAAGTGCTGGGCTTCAGGAGCCGCTGCCCCAAAGCCATCCCTGCTCCACCGCTGCCCTGCTTTCAGCCAAACTGACCAGAACCAGACTGACAGATGGCCCTTCCTCCCCCAAAAAAGACAGGAGAGGAAGAGATAAGGAGATTTATGAGTTTAGTGAAGCATTAATACTAAAATAATAATAATAAAAAAAGAATAATGAAATAGGTATGACATACACAAAACCGTATGAAGCTCTCAGGATGAGGATCACGTCACCAGCAGCATCAGGAAAGTCCCAGACTGGACTGGGTGACCGACAGGAGCTGGATTCCAGCTCTGGAGTCAGGGTCAAAGGTAGACAGACAGACAGGGTCCTCCTCAGATGTTGGCCATGGAAGGAAGAGAGATTGACCCTTTGATCCCTCAGCTTTTAGACTGAGCACAGGGCAGATGGGATGGAATATGGGATGGAATACCCCAGTTGGTCAATTTTGGGTCCCCTGTCCCGTTCGTTCCTCCCCACAGGGGTGACCCCTGGAGGCTTTTCCCACCCTCCAAGGGGGCAAATCCCACCATTCCCTGCCCTTGGCTGTTCCAGCAACATCCAGGTGCCAGGGCCTCTCTGCACCATCCCCTGGGGTGACCAGGGCTGAGCACCCTGAGAGGGGACAGTTTCTGACCAATCTGCTGGTCATTCCTGACTTTAGGGAGTTAGAAGAGGCCCAGCTAAAAAAGTAAAATTGTGAAACAGAAAATTGGTTTGTTCTACTCAAACCAGCAGATAAATAAATGAAAATACAAGCATGCTTTTTTAGGAGAATGTTTTTCCTTTCCTACTGTTACACCTGATGTGAAACTGTTGATGGATTTCAAATAAACTCAATTTTCTGCTGGTAGAGAAAGAGGCAGAGGAAGAAAAAAAACTAAAGAAACCCAAACCTGGAATCCTAAATTCCCCAAGTTTGAAGCATGGTGCATTTTCATTTGATGCTTTCCCTTCAATAGCCATTACAAAACCAGTCATGCCCAGCAGCATTCCCTTCTCCTTCTGGTGCTGCAGAACGGGCACCTTTGGGCAATAAAGAAACTTGAATGTCACCAAGATACAGTGGCATCTCCTTAAAGAACCAGCCTCTCCGCAGGGCTCTCTGCGGCGGGCAAAGTGTCCTGAAACCAGAACAGGTGTTAGTGTCGCCAACCATTGAGAAGTTCTATCGAAATTGGGAGTTTTGGATGATATTGTAGAGGAGCAAACTTCAAATGTTTCTTTTAAAACGTTTTTCCCTCGTTGCTGACTTGAACTGTGCCTGTGGCAGAGCTGCGGGGCGGCTGCTCACCGCGGGCGGAAGGGCTGCGCGGGACACTCTGCACTCACCTTTCAGTCCAAAACCAAAATATGGGCTGAAGAGACTGTGGAGAAGGAGGAAAAGAGGATTCACTGACAGTTTGCACTAAAAATACGTTCATTATTTCTCCCCCTTCAGACCCGAGCTCCCACTATGTCATCACTCTGAAGGCCTTTAACAACGTCGGGGAGGGGATCCCGCTGTACGAGAGCGCGGTGACTCGCCCGCACTCAGGTAAAGGAGGGGGGTGGCTTTTCCCTTCCCCGCAGCTGGGAATTCCTGACGCCTCCGCGAGGGGATGCTGGGGGGGTGTCAGTGTCCCGGGGCTCAGGGCCATCGAGCACCCTCTGTGCTGAAACTGGTCGGCCTCGCTGCTTAGCCACCGCCTCGCCTGCTCCCTCCCGTTACTGATGCGCCTAAAGCACGTTGTGTTTTTAAATGACAAATTTACCTCCCAACTCGTTATAGAGGGTTGTACTCCATAGAGGGGTTTACTCCATAGAGGGTTGTGCTCCATAGAGGGGTTTATTCCATAGAGGGTTGTACTTCATAGAGGGTTGTACTTCATAGAGGGTTGTACTCCATAGAGGGGTTTACTCCATAGAGGGTTGTACTTCATAGAGGGTTGTACTTCATAGAGGGTTGTACTCCATAAAGGGGTTTACTCCATAGAGGGTTGTGCTCCATAGAGGGGTTTATTCCATAGAGGGTTGTACTTCATAGAGGGTTGTACTTCATAGAGGGTTGTACTCCATAGAGGGGTTTACTCCATAGAGGGTTGTACTTCATAGAGGGTTGTACTTCATAGAGGGTTGTACTCCATAGAGGGGTTTACTCCATAGAGGGGTTTACTCCATAGAGGGTTGTACTCCATAGGTAGTACTCCCTAGAGGGTTTCACTCTTACAGAGGTGGGGGCACCTCTACAGGCGTTGCTCTTGCTTTCCACAAGGAGAGATGGGGTTTGGCCTCTTACGCTGAGGTTTTGGATCTAACGCCTGCATCTTCTTGTCTGTGTCTCAATCTGCTGGTACTCACACTAAACACCTATTTGTTTTTTCATCTCCTAATACATTTATAAAAGATTTTGAGCCAAGAGGTTGGTTTACAAGTGAGCTGCTGCTGTGCTGGGGCTCGCTCTGCCCCCTGCGAGGCTGCTGCCCTTGCTTACTGTCTGTAGGTGTTTCCCCTCCTGCCTGGTTTAAGCTTCTGAAAAGCAGGAATTCTTACAAATTTTCTACATAACACTGGAATTGGGGTTCCTTCAGCAATTGCAAGTTAGTGTGGTCTTTGGAATTTTGTTGGCATTAATGTTCTTCAAACGCTGGCAGCAGTGCCCTGTGACTTTTACGGAGGCATTACCCGAGCAGGAGGCAGCCAGCTCTTTTTTTCTCCTCCTGGCTTTCTGGAAAGAGGGATCTGTGGACATTCTGAGGCAAATAAACTGCAAGTTAAAATCACTGTGTGTTTGGGGTTCTCAGGTTTAAAGCACTGAAGATGAATAGGATTCAGTACAAATATATAAATATATATCTTAGCACACATATGTTGTCTTACTGCCTTAAGGGAACACGATACTAGAGTAATTGTATTGACCAGTCCTTGTGTCACCTATTAACTCTGGCTTTTCTCTCTTTTTCTCCATTTCTCACCTTTCATTTCATTGTACTACCCTGCATTTCCCCTTTTTTGTTTTTGTTTACATTGAAATGCCACCTGCTCCCTTTTTAATTACAAAACGCTACTTTTTGCCCATGGATTCCCTAGACACTTCCGAGGTTGATTTGTTTGTTATTAATGCTCCATACACTCCAGTGCCAGATCCATCCCCCATGATGCCACCGGTGGGAGTTCAGGCTTCCATCCTGAGCCACGACACCATCCGGATCACTTGGGCAGACAACTCTCTGCCGAAGAACCAGAAGATCACGGATGCTCGCTACTACACCGTTCGCTGGAAAACCAATATTCCTGCAAACACCAAGTACAAGGTATTGGCGTTTCCACAGCCCTGACACGGCAGGAGGAGCTGGCTCAGGGCAGGTAGAACCTTCCAGAATTAGGTTCTGCTGCTGTGGAGCTGGTCACGGTGACAGTTTGCTCCTTCCCGCTTCACCCGGACGCGATGCTTTCAGGGGGCATCCCATGGTGCCTGAATACGCTGTGTGTTCCCAACGGCCTCTCTCCAGCTGGGAGAACAGGCTGTACTGGTGGGGTGAAGCAAACACCCCCATGGCTTTAAATTTCCTTTTGCAACCTCTTCTGTTCATACAGAGATGCAGAATGGCTGCAAAATCCGGAATTACAAATCAAAACTCAAAAAAACCCACCCCCAACGTATTTACGATCTCTCTGCCCTCCTTGGGTTTCATCTGCTGCTTTGATTTGGAGACTGTGTTTGGGGTGGCTTTATTGGTTTGAGGGGTTTGTCGGTTGCTTGGGGTTTTTTTTTTAATTTTCAGAGTTTTCTGGAGGCCTCAAAACCACTGACTGCAAATTTCACACTTGAAATGGGACTCAGAGGAAATGGTGTTAAAATGCCCAGCTAGCAAAGCTCCCTTTATGCTCACACAGAGCAATCCTGTAACAAACCAGATATTTATTTTTCTTTATTGAAATGAAAAGAGGTAGATGTGTGTGTCCTTCCTCTAACAGGGAGTTATTTATGAGCCTGCATTCCTGAGCCATGTGCAGGGGACGCCTCGGGAGTGATTTATAGAACGCTGCAGTTCCATCAGTTAAATGCTTAAACCCCACCCTCCCTGGTAAATGAAATGCTCCCCCCGTTCTCCGTGCTGGTGGCCAGGGGTCAAGAAGGGTTTTTTG
The DNA here is from genome assembly GCA_013400555.1 of Jacana jacana. Classification (NCBI taxonomy): domain Eukaryota; kingdom Metazoa; phylum Chordata; class Aves; order Charadriiformes; family Jacanidae; genus Jacana; species Jacana jacana. The sequence continues at coordinate 40,203 of VZTM01018164.1, forward strand.
TGGACCAAAAATAACATGTAATGATGGAATATAGTTCAGAATTACTGGTTGTGAAAAGCATTTGCCTGGAGGGACCTGGGTTGGAGAACATTTGCTCTAATCATCTTTAGCCCATGACCTTTGGAGAACTCTGATCCTGCTTTTTTCCTAGTTTGGATGGTGAATTCTGCGCTGCTGTGATGAACAAGTGCTGATTTTAGGAAAGGCAAAGCCTCTGTTCAGCAGTGCTGCTCCAGAAGGCACCCAATTTTCACCTGGGTCTTTGGTGCCCTCGCTGCCCAAGGGCTGGTGTGTTGTTTGGCAGGGCCATCCCTAGCAGGCTGGTTATTTAGTGTGGCTCCAGGCTGCTCACCCGGTCGCACCGGAGCCTCTCGGTTACGTCGCCTGCAGACAGCAATCCCATCTTGGTGTCTGTAGTTATCCAGAGCTGCATCTGCTCAGCACAGAGGTGTTTCATCCCTCCCCTGCTCAGTCCATTGGATGTTGATACCCATCATTCAGTGTTTCCTACGTTTGCTTCCCGCTTCTGAGCTGGTGTTCACAGACGGTGGGTAAAGGAGAGGCTTCGTGCTTCAAACACAAGTCTAAGAGGTTCCACCTTAAGGAGCATTATTTTCTTAAATTGCTGAAGGAGCTGTGTCAATGCAGAGCCTATAAGCACAGGAGCAGATGTGATTCAGCTCCTGAAGCTGAGGTGCTGGGCTGTGTTCTGAGCCCTGTAGTGTCACTCGTGCGGATCAGAGAGCGCCTTTCAAAGGGTCTGTGTCGGTGGAGCCGAGCTGTCCCACGGGCAGGGTGTCCCTGTGATGTGTCGCTGTGCTCTGCAGCGTGTGCTGGAATATTACATCTTAACTTGGATCCTGTAGGACTGTATAAAAGGAAAACTGAATTTTACAGGGTAATATTTATGAAGTTTATTTCTAGTTAGGCGAGCAGAGTTTAGTACCACGGGATATGCTGTGATCTTAAAACCAGTAAGTGCTGTTAAAACAGGAAGAAAGCGGAGCTAAGATGCCAGTTTAGCCTTTCAGGTGTCATTTACATTTACTGTGACGTGCAGTGAAATGAAAAAGACACCAAGTTTCAAAGGCATGGATGAAAAATGCAACTTTAACCTGTACAAGCTGCCGTGTGTGGCTGCAGCCTGGAGCTAAAAACTGCTATAAACAGCTGAAATGGTGTTTGGGGCTTCCCCGAGTGTTGGGGAGAGGAAGAAACGGTGTGCTTTCCAGGGGGAGGCCAGGCCTGTATCACAAGGTGCTGGGGAAAGCCTTCTCCTTTGGCCGTGGCCAGGCCAAGGGTCTCTGCACCTTCTGCCGAAGCCCCAGCGGTCCCCAGGTGGCCCTGAGCCAGGGGCAAGCGGTGCCCGGCCCTGGGGGAGCTGGGGGTTCCTGGCCAGGGAGGTGGTGGTCACTCACTGCCGGGAGAGCTGGCCCCTGCTCCACGCTGAAAGGTTTGTCCCACTTGGCCACCATCACCTTCTCTTTGAAACTGAACCCCAGATCCCAGTGTCGCTCGGCCCACGCTTTTCTGAACGTTGAACTGGGTGCAGTGACGAAGCTGTCACTGGGTCTTGAGAAATAGGGGGTTCTCTGCAGAGTGTGGTCCGTGCTAGTCAGAGCCTTCCAGGAAGGTGCAGTTATAGACAGCCTTTTCCTTGAAAATTGATGAGCTGAAGGCTGGGGTTATTAGTGCAGTTGTTGTACGGCCCTGTCGAATCCTGAAACAACTCTGCCTGTAGATTCTGCCTGTAGATGCCTGTGACTGTACCTGGGTGTGGATACACCTTTCCATTTCATCATGGGCCTCTAGTATGTTTTGGTTGTGTTCAAGCAATGTATAACAAATACCAGATATTTTAGCCAAAAGGCTGAAGATTGTAGTGAAATGGCAGAGTTACAAGCTCCACTCTCAGCCGTGGGTAGTTTGGGTGTAATCCTCAACAACCGGATTTTCTGAAGAAAAATAGTCTGCGTATCAGTAAGGCTTCATTATCCTCAAGCCTCGGCACCTGGATGCCTTCAGATGGTATTTTTACATTAAAAACCTGTTAAAAGTGTACTGTGATTTCCAAGAGGAGCTCGGGAGGCAGCCACAGATGGGTCTCGTTAGCTGAGCTTCGTTGTTTTCCCCAGCCGGATCCGTTAATGAAATGCTGTGAATGACCCCCCCAAGCAGACAGCGCCTCAGTCTGCTGCGTAACAAGCGTGCCCTGGACCTCGCAGGGCCTTCTTCCTCTCTTTTTTTTTTAACTTCTAATTGACTGCTATTAAATGCCCTTGCTGATTGCAGAATGAATTTCTAGTTGAGGAAAAAAAGGGCCGCATCCATCAAGTATTAACCTGCTGAATGAATTAGCAAGACAGAGCGTCAGCGTTCCGGGACTGATGACTCTGGAGATGAAAACGCAGCGACGCTGAGATGTCTGGGACGCGGGAGGGGAGGGTGTTTGAGAGCTGGGGACTGATGGGGTTTGGTTCAGAAACGACTGATTCTGTGGTTTGGTTTTTTTTCCAGACTGCGAACGCGACGACTTTGAGCTATTTGGTGACGGGGTTAAAGCCCAACACCTTGTATGAATTCTCCGTGATGGTGACCAAGGGCCGGAGGTCGAGCACCTGGAGCATGACGGCGCACGGGACAACCTTTGAATTAGGTACTTCTTCCTCCCCTTCTGGCAGGGCCGAATGAAGTCCAGTCTGCCAGAGTCCTGGGGGAGGGAAAGCACGTCTTTACAATGGTTGTGCTGCTGGATCCTTGCTGAGGGCTCGTTTTCTTTACGTGGTCAGAAATTCTGATTAAACAAAACCCCAACACCACACTCCAAACCTGAAAGGGATGATGGCATGCAAAAGAATTCACAGCAAATTAGGGGAGGCGTAATGAACAATGTACCACAGCTCATGGGCAGGGAGAAGGCAGAAACCTACACCTGAAACATCCCAGAGCGTCTTAACAGCAAATACAAAGAAAATGCTGTAGTAAATAATCATTAAAATTTGCCGTAATTATGATGATAATTAGTACAGAATGAGGAGGGGCATGAGGCAAATAATTTAAAAAACCCAACAAACCAACACCATGGTAGAAATGAAGACATCCAGCTCGGAGCTGCAGGCTTGTTCTCACATTTACCCCGTGCTGGTCAATGGCCTCTCCCAGTTAACGGGGCAGAGGAGGGTCCAGAGCTCCCGGGAGAAATGTGGCCCCACTCGGGAGCTGTGAGGTCCAGGACCAGTTCCTCATCAGCTCCCTTTATCCTGCGGCCTGAGCTCATCTGTGTGCAGTTAATCGACCTCCCATTGTGCTTAGATTTCTATTTGAGCTGTAAGGAGGAAGAAGAGCCCCTCCATGTTGCCCCATGGTACTCATGGGAAATGAAAATACAGAAAAAAACCAAAAAACAATGCCAGCATGCAAAGAATTGGTGTCTTCATCCAAATATTCTCTAACTGAGCATAAGAAAGAGCAAAACCAGGATAAAGTCAGAAAGCTCTGACTTACTCTGAAGCCCCATTAACCCTTCGAGAGCTTCAGTTGCTCTGGTTTTTGGTGGGAATCCCGTGGGATGGAGTCTCTGCCCTTCTGACAGCACAGGACTGGACTGGGGCCTCTCCCGTCCCCGCCAGGACACCTACCCTGGGGAAAACACTTCCTTTGCTGTTTTTGCTGATGGACATATGATTCTTATCCCTAAGTCTATGCTAAGATGAGAGATGGCAGAAGTGCACATATGAAGTTCTTCAATGAGAATTTGACGATTTGGGCTCTTCTCAGTGGTTCCCAGTGACAGGACGAGGGGCAATGGGCACAAGCTGGGACACGGGAAGTTCCATTCCAAGATGAGGAAGAACTTCTTTGGGGTGAGGGTGGCAGAGCCCTGGCAGAGGCTGCCCAGGGAGGGTGTGGAGTCCCCTTCTCTGGAGACCTTCCAGCCCCACCTGGATGCAGCCCTGAGTGCTGTGCTCTGGGCAGCCCTGCTTTAGCAGGGGAGTGGGACTGGGGGATCTCCAGAGGTCCCTGCCAGCTCTGACCATTCCCTGATTCCGTGAAACTCAGAAAAGGAGTGAGGACAAGATGCAGGAGGTCTCATTTCATTTAAATAGAAAGGGAGTTTCTAATCAGGGTGGTTGTAAAAATGATTTGCAAATGACCTAAAAGCTTGGGAACTAAGGAGCAAATGGAAAAATCAAAAAGCCACCAGAAAAGACTAACTCTATTTTCTCATAGTGGATTCCTCCTACTCACCAAATTCCTGAGTGGGTGACTCGCTATTTTGAATCCTCCTGAGCAGCAGCGTTTTGGGGGGACCCACTCCTTGGTCAGTGCTGTGGAAAACAGGAGATACTGGGTTCAGTGTTGTGTGTGAGTGAATCAGTCAGCTCTTCAGGGCGAGGCCTGATTTATTCTGTTTTTAAACTCTGAAGCTCAGTACCGGGCCTTGAACGGTGCTTGACGTCGGTCCACTCCTGTGGAGCACGTTGCTAAGCGCTTGGGGTAATACTTGCAGTGACTTTTGAGCTCTTGCCCTCCCTGCTTCCCCGCCGTTCCCCTGCCCGAGGGAAGCGGGTGGCCGTCTCAGAGGGGGGACGGATTGGTTTCTAAGAGGTAATACACCTAGAGCTCCTTACACAGAAAGCACTGTGTGAGCACTGCATGTTGCTATTACAGCATTAAATATCCACGGTGGATTTACTTGGCTAAAAGTTCCCCAGTGAGAAGCTTCACGTTGTTCCTCACGTGGCTCCAGACAAACTGGGGCGGGTTAGTGGAGACACTGGCTCCGTGTGCTCTGAACCCATTGCTCTGAGCCCCGGCTGGACGCTGGCTACTGGAGAAGTGTGTGGGGAGAAGGGCTCTCATTTCAGCCTTTTCTGCAACAACTTAGGCCATTTCCTGAACTTTGGGCTGGAGGAGGCTGATGGGCAGCAGAAGTGCTCTCCCCCTCTCTCTGGCACCGCAGGGAAAAAGGCTGGGTACCAGCATTCAAGAAATATTTCTAGGTTTCAGATGCTGCTGCCGTGCAGATTTCTTTGCAATCACAAATCTTCACTAAAATAAATCAGCAATTGTAGATTATGACTCTAAACCTCAGGTGCAGGTGCTCTGCTGATTCCAGTTTGAGTGGCAAACTGGCAGTACAAGCTCTTAGTCCCACCATAAACTTGAAAATACAGAGAGAGGCTTTGTTTGCCTTGGCATGTGAAAGGTATTTATTTCAAAACTTCTCTTTTGGGTGACTGAAGCAATCCAGGTTAGAAGTGGCTGAGCCTGGCTGTTAGAGCTGTACAAAATGCCGTGGTTTTGAAGATGCACAGGCTGGGTCAGATCTGGATCCCAGCTTCTCTTGCAGAGGTGCCTTAGGAACAGGATTTAGGAAGAGGAGCAGGTACAGAGAGGCAATGCTGCCACTGGATGGCATTTCCCAGCAGCATGGAGTCGGTGGGTGAGACCATGGCACCGGGGCGGTAGATTTATTGGAAGATTGAACATTCAAGCACGTTTTATTCTTGTGACGTGCCTTTTATCAGTGGTAAAACAAAGAAAGAGCAGAGGTGCTGAGATGAGGTGTTTATATCCAGTGAAAAGGGGTGACCTGGTTCCCATCTCTGTTGTGTTTGCAGTTCCTACTTCTCCTCCCAAAGACGTGACTGTGGTGAGCAAAGAGGGGAAACCTCGGACAATCATCGTTAACTGGCAGCCTCCCTCCGAAGCCAATGGCAAAATTACAGGTGGGTTTGGTGAGCGCTGGGGGTGGGTACAAGATGCCTGTTTGAGAGCAGGATAGAATCTGCCTGACTGTGGGAACATGTACTTCAGTTAGCCCAGAGCCCGCCGACAGCTCTGCATCTTCGTTGTCAATCTTTTAGAAGCTCAGATTAATGATTTACTTCTGTACCTGGTAAAACCATATAAAGATGTAAGCCAGCTGCAGTGTGAAACTGGAAATAACCAGAAACCCAACTGCAAGTTTAAGCATCTTGATAACCTTTTCCTTCATCAGCTTGTGCCCACCTACTAGTGTGCCTCCAGAAAGGCATCCCGAACGCCTCTGCCCATCACTATTTCATACAGGAGACTCCATCCCAGTGCTCTTTGTCATCTTCCTGTCATTGTTGTGGCGCAGAACAGACTTAAAGTCAGTTTATTAGTCCCCTGACATCACCATTGGGAGTAAACTGCTATTTGCTGTTGTAGCTGCATCACTTTCACGTGGGATAAATCATCTTACAGAACAGAGCAATTACACTTTCCTTTCTGGAATTTCTATTTGTGATCATGTTTCTAAAGGCTTTTTGAAGTAAGTCTTTTCCATTTTCCTGTTTTTATCCCAGGTGTTAAACTTAAAGCAGATTTTTTGGGGCATTTGTTGTTTGCAGTGTATGATTTTGGGTTTGTTCTCAGAATTAACTCTGGTGCAGAATCCAACCTTTGAAGCCTGTCACCGCCTGGGGTCTGATGAGGCAGGTTCTGTAGCCCGGGTTCTAGACGGAAGATGAAAACTAATTAGATCCCTCTGAAAAGGCAGAGAACTGGAGGCCCTTAACCTTTAGTAATTACAAGAAACTTTGAAGTGAGCTGTAAGACAGACCCCAGAAAGGCAGAGGTGCTATAAAGCCAATTCTGTGTTACTTTATTATCAGCAAGATGTTTGTGCTCTATGGGAAAGGGGGTTTGACTGGAGAACCAGGAGCCTTTCTCTTAGCTGAGGCTGAAAGGCTTGGTAGCCACCCGTCAGTCAGGGTCACTGGGAGAGGTGTGAAACATCAGGCACAGGTTCTGTGTGCTCCTAAGATCAGGCTGTCACCTTCCATCAGGTGTGTCCCTGGGAGAGGGAGGAACGTGCAAAGAGCTCAGTGTGTCCTTGCCCGGCGTGGGGGGCAGAGGTAGCACACGCAGCCCATCAGCCAGGGGAAAAACCTCTCCTTGCACTGGCTGTCCTGTGCAAGAGAACCTTGCCTTGATTCATACACGCTGCATCCAAACATGTAGTATTTGTTAGGTTTTGCCTAAGCAGCAATTAACAGCAGAAAAAAAACAGTGGGGAGGGAGGGAGGGAGGTGTGGGCTAAGTGCCCTTCAGTGGGGAGAGCCACTGCCAGCAGAAGAAACAGCTTATTACCCTGGTAATGACTCATTAAACTGGGCTCTGTTCATTCTGGGCATTAAGCAATGCCCTAGAAGCTGTGGTGATGGACGTCCCTGCCCGGGAGAGCCTCTGCGGAATCCTTGTCTCTGCAGCCCCCATCCCCTCCCCAGGGGCACAGGACGGGTGGGAAGTGGTGAGCTGTGCCAGTCTGGGTTCCAAATGCTTGGGCATCGTTATAGCTGCTGGGTAATTAGCAGAGTTATGAGTTAACTCAATAGTCTCGTGCCACTACGCTGTGTATAGCGCTTTTCACTGGCACTGTGTGTATGGGGGCGTGGGGTGTTGTCCCCTCTGAAACAAGCTACAGACCTGGTTTATATGGCTTTTTTCTCTCAATGGATACTTCAACAGGTCACAGTTAAAGATGGGAAGGCTGTCTAATATTTGAATGCATTCTCAGTCTTGTATAAAGTAAGAAATGAAAGGGCATTGTAGAGAGGTTGGTGCTGGTCTCTTCTCCTGGGCAATGAGCGACAGAAGGAGAGGGAATGGCTGCAAGCTGCAGCAGGGTAGGGTTAGGCTGGACATTAGGAAAGAGTTTTTCCCAGAGAGAGTGGTCAGTCAGTGGAATCAGCTGCCCAGGGAGGTGGTGGAGTCCCCATCCCTGATGGTGTTTAAGAGTAGATGAGATGTGGTGTTGAGGGATCTGGTGTAGGGGAGAACTTGTAGAGTAGGGCTGATGGTTGGACTTGATGATCCCAAGGGTCTCTTCCAACCTGAATGATTCTATGATTCTAAGAACACGTTTTCAGAAAGCCCGTGACCGTTTGGCTGTGCAGACATCCCTACAAGTCAAGAGAATGTTTCCTGTCAGATCTTAGGACTCTCCTCTCCTGTAACTGATCACATTTCTCTGCTTTTCCCTTTGCCCAGGGTACATCATTTACTACAGCACGGACGTGAACGCTGAGATACACGACTGGGTTATTGAGCCGGTGGTGGGCAACAGACTGACCCATCAGATACAGGAGCTGACCCTGGATACGCCCTATTATTTCAAAATCCAGGCCCGCAACTCGAAGGGCATGGGGCCCATGTCTGAGGCCGTCCAGTTCAGAACCCCAAAAGGTAAACTCCATACCTTCCTCCTCCTGTTCTGAATGCAGCCTCTCGAAGGGTGAGATCCCAGCAGCATGGATTTTATATTTAAACTGGAAAAGGCAGGAGGACAAAGGAGTTAGACTGGAATGGATTGCTCCTGGGTGCAGTTTATATGCAAATGGTGCTCAGCTGGTTCATTAATTGTGTTGGCTTAAAATTACCGGTGGGCACTCCCATCCTGCAGTCGTTAATGCTAAAAATGTCCTAAAAGTGCTTTCTGGAAAAGCAGTTTTCAGCTGGTTTGAGATTCTGGCTGTTGTGTGGCCACGTCTGCTCCGCTGAGAGGGAGAGAAGCTCTGGGGTTGGCAGAATGGGAACTCTTGGGGTAATGGAATGGGAACTGGTGAGATGCTCCTGGCTCTGCAGTCGAGAGCTGTTGGTGATGGGTTGAACACAGGAAGCCTGGGGGAAAAGTGCTCTGGTCAGAGGGGGGAAATAACAAGTGAAGAGGAGACTTTGTAATGGTCCTTATTCCAAATGAGTGTCAGGGGTTGGAAACGAGAGCCCAGCTCTGTCTTGTGCTGTGGGGAACTTGAAATTCTGCCTCTTACTCCTTCAAGCCTTGTGTGATCTTTCTCTTGTTTTTTCCTTCCCTGTGCCTGTCCCACTAGCTGAATCCTCAGATAAAATGCCTAATGACCAAGGTAAATGAACAGTCGTGCTTTCTCTTCTATTCCATCTTCACACATTCCGTTTTTCCTGTCCATCTGCTGGTGCATTTCTTAAATATCTGTAACTGTAAATGAGCAGGTGCCTGTTGTGCTTTTAAAAGGGGAAGAACTGGGAGTCCTGTCTGTGGTTTGGGCGTTGGGAACGTAAAGTGATGCCTGCAGTGTGATGGAGGGACAGGCGGGTTGTGCCAGGGCTGAGTCAGTCTGTCAGAGGGAATTAGGATGTATCCTAGTCTCTGACCAGGGATGCAAGGTCTTGGTACACCAGGGTGGAAGATCAAGCAGTTACCCAATTAGCCCAAGTGCTGTTTTGTGAGCTCAACATCTGTAATTATTTTGATAATAAAGGAAAGAATGTCTGCTCTGGAAAGCTTTTTTGCAAGAGTGAATCTGCTTGTCAGCTCATTTGGACTCCAGACTCTCCCAAAGAGCAGAGCATTAGCTACTATAAAAGCCTTAAGGTTTTAAATGTTAGCTTGAAAAATGGTAGCTTTGAGTTTACTGTGTTGAATTATAAGGTGAATGTCCCAGGGCTGTTTTTGCTTTCTTCCAAATAACATACAAGCCCAATAAAATGGGAAGAATTAGTCTACAGGGATGAGTTTAAAAGTACTTTGGCAAGCAACTCAGACAGACAATTAAATAGGTCCTAAAGGGGTGGGGAATGAGCTTTTTTATCTTTTGCTTGCTTTTCAACTTGTTACTTCAGAGTCATTTATTGAATACGCTTTTACCTCCCGTCTCCCAAACAGCGCTGAGAGCAAGGAGTTACGGGTGAAAGCCGTTCCCAGCCCCGTGTGGCAGAGGTGCTGGAGCTGGGCAGGGCAGGCAGGCACTCCCTGCACCTTCTGGGGTGCTCAGCACCCAGTGGAGGCACCAGGGTGAGATCAAACACTTCTGTTGAGGAGTTGCTCTCTGCTGCACTACTCCAACCAGGGCAGGCAGCTAAAGCTTCTCCTTCAGCAGTATCGTCTTAAACTCATAGATATTTCTAGGTACAATTTGATAGGTCTTTATAAAATTGTATCATTTATTACTCATAAAACCCTACAAAAAGCCAAGAGTTTTGTTTCAGAATTGCTGTAAGAATGGATAAATCACAGCAGTGGGCTAAGAGCAGAAAAGGAGCAGGTAGGCTGAAGAGCTGCAGCCTGCCGTGTGACAGCGCCACTAAATGTCCCTCAGGAAGCAGTGGACAGGTTATTTGGAGGGAAAGGAACAAAACTGCAATGGGATGGAGTCTCCAGCCTCAGTGGTTCTGTCTCTTTTCTTCTCTCCCCTACTTCACTGGTTTTGTTCAGTGTTAAGCCCAGCGTGTTGTTCTCCCCACGCTCCCCAGCACAGAGCTTGTACTGGGAGAAGGTACTGGCCGCTGCTGTCAGGCTTCAAGGGGTTGCACTGCCCTCACACAACAGTGAAGGCCACGGTACCTAATCCTGGGAAAACTGTCCTGAAGTGACAAACACGTCGTCTGGCTGTGGATACCTAACGGGTAACGTGGAGATTGACAGCTAAAAATACCCCAATGATTTCAAGTAAATGTTCTTTATATAGAATCCCAGAATGGTCAGAGTTGGAAGGGACCTTCAAGATCATCAAGCTCCAAACCCTTGCCCTGGGCCAGGGACACCTCCCACCAGACCAGGTTGCTCCAGGCCCCATCCAGCCTGGGCTTGAACCCCTCCAGGGATGGGGCAGCCACAGCTTCTCTGGGCAACCTGGGCCAGGCTCTCACTGCCCTCACAGCAGAAGTTCTTCCTGGTATCACATCTAAATCTCTCCTCTTTCAATTTAAAACCATTACACCTTGTCCTGTCACTCCACTCCCTGACAAGGAGTCCCTCTCCAGCTCTCCTGTAGCCCCTTCAGGTACTGGAAGGCTGCTCTAAGGTCTCCCTGGAGCCTTCTCTTCTCCAGGCTGAACAACCCCAGCTCCCTCGGCCTGTCCTCACAGCAGAGGTGCTCCAGCCTTCTGACCATCTCTGTGGTCCTCCACTAGACCTGTTCCAACAGGTCCATGTCCTTTCTGTGTTGAGGACTCCAGAGCTGGACACAGCACTCAGGTGGGGTCTCACCAGAGCAGAAGGAAATGGAAAAACTCAACAACAGACTTTCTTTGCTGAGAAAAAGGCTGGTTTCGGTACAGAAGACGCAGCGTGTGCGTATCCTGGAGCATCAAGGCCATTTTGGTCACCGCTTCCAAGAGAGGGGACGAGTCACAGCCCTTTTGCCCACATGAAGTGCAGGGAAGGGTCTGGTCACCTTTGAGGTTGCACTGCGTGAGATTAGCTCCCTGGAATTTCAAGGTGAAACACTTGATCCCTGTTTCAGGAATAAGGTACCAAGAAGCATCTTGGTTAGGTTCCTAAATGTATCATAGTTTGAGGGGTGGACTCTGCATCTTGTCTCTGCTGTCTTGGGGGTGAGCAGACACTGGCGGCAGGCAGTGGGTGTTGCTGTCAGGCATCCCTGGGCTCCACAGGGACTGGAGTTATTCCCGAGGATGCCCACAGCCTTTGGGAGCTTGTTGGAATACTGCCCTCTCCCTCTCACTGCCTCCCGAGGTTTTTATCATCTCAATATGCTTTTATAGACTTTATAGATACACACACAGGGCTGCAGGTGGCTGTGTGAGCACATACACTGTCACCCCCTAGGCCACACGGTCCCTCTCGGTCCGTGCAGGTGATTCCCTGGATTTTATTACGGACTGTCCATTATTTTATGTCATCCGTTAACTTCAGAAGCAATTATTTCAATTTTCTTTCAGGGTGTTATTAAGGATATTGAATTACACTTGGCCAAGCACAGGTCTTGGCAGAGCTCATTAGGAATATCCCTTGTGAATAATGCTTCTGCAATTATCATTCTTACTCTTATCAGTTAATTAGTTGTTAATCTTGTTAATACGTGCCACATTGCTTTTCTTTTATTATGCTGTTTTTCACAAAGCATTGTACTCAGTAAAATGTTTTATGGCAGTCTAAATATAGTGTGTCTGCATAGTGACTGTTACCAACCAGATTTATAGCCTGACATTTAGTTTGTTTGAAAGTACCCCTTTTCAGTAGAACAGAAACTGGCCATAAAGCGTCCCAGGGTCTCGGATCTGGGGCCGCTTCCGTGCTCTCTCCTCTGCCGGCACTCGCAGCGCACAGGGGGGTTCCCCCCTTCTCCCGCAGTATAGCTGCACCCAGGGCTTCCTTCAGGCCCTCTCGGGGGCATCACCTGCCCATACAGGTGTAAACACCCCAAGTATGAGCAGTTCCAAATGCTGGTAAATGATTCCATTGCTGCTGCCGCCTTCTCGGTGCCTCCGAGGCGGCGTTTCTTCTCTGGACCGGGGGGTGCGCGATGCCTCTTCCTTCGGGGGTTGCCCCGCAGTCCCTCTTTGCCATTACTTTAGACAGATCCAACTCCTCTGTCCTCAGGTTCCTTCTTCTCCTCCTTGGGGCTCCATCAACACTACTGCTTTCACTGTAGCTTCACAATTTCCACTTGTTACACACCCTGTAACGCTTAATACTTCTTGAGTAGAGTGGATTTTCAGCTGAAAAACATCCTTCTGATGATGGGGAAACTGTATTTGCAGGCTTTTTTTTTTGATAATTTTTGTGCACAGCAGTGTGAAAATGGGCAAAGTATTCTGGGTCCCTGTAAGAGGAAGGTTGCTCTGTGCACCCTGCTGTACGTTTCCCCACGGCAGGGCTTTGGCACTGGAGGTGATGTTGCATTCGTGCGTTTTACCGGAGACGCCGAAGCGGCAGAGCCGGGGTCTTGCCTGTCTTTGATCTGCAGGAAGCTCTGGGCTGACTCAGGGCAGGTCTCAACGTTAGAGGGGAACTTGTTGCTTCACACCCTGTGCTGTGGCACGGAGGGACCTCGGTTTGACCAGAGATACGTGGGGGGGATTCCTCTGCTGGGGAGAAGCACCAAGGAGCCCTGGGCAGCGGCTGAGGCTCTGCTGGGGCTGTGTCATTTGCTTCAGTTTGTAATAATTGAGTTGTGGATCTGTTCACTTCCACTGTCATCCTGTAAACAGAAGGGTTTGAAACTCTTGTTTGTTGTCCCAGCTTTCCCAAAAACCCCACTTTTGTGGTACTTCCTTGTCGTTTGTGGCAGAGGTGAGAGAAAAGAAAGGGGGAGAAGCTGAAAGCAAGGTTTTATGGATAAGGCAGGGACTTAATATTACATTTACTGTGCTTGTCAGCCTCCACTTATTCCAGTCTTCCACACTCACTGTAATGAGGTATTAGGAAGAGGAAACCATATAATTGCTGTTGCAAGGCAATTAAGTGTCTGTACGAGTATGGCAAAGCCATTTGCCTCAATATATACCTGGGTGTTAGTAGAAATCATTTTTATGGTATTTGTCAAACTGAATAAGGCTCCCAAGGTTACTCTGGAAAAGAGGAAAGCAGAAAGCTGATCAGGGAACAGCTCTTCTGAAGCAGCCGTTCCCTTCGTGGGGACACGCAGTGGCTGCTCGGAGGCAGCTTGTGTTGTGGGGGAGAGAGGAGGAGAAAAACAGCTCTCACGGTAGTTGAGAGCTGCTGCAAGAGCTACGGCAGTGAGTGTGTGTGTGTCTGTCTGTGTCTGTCTGTGTCTAAAACTGCCATGGTGTGACTTTTTCAGCCTCGGGATCTGGAGGGAAAGGCAGCCGCCCAGTGGACATGGGAGCGGATTACAGACCGCCCCTGGGTGGTAAGTGTCGGTCTCCTGGCGTTTCCCCGGGTGATGCCGTCTCCTGCTGGAAGCAGTCAGCTGTTTACAGCCCCTCTGTCCCAGGAAAGGTTTTCTCTTCATGAGGAGCTGTTCCCACTCAAGAAAGAGTATCATACCCCTGTCAGAGGTTCTTGCCTGCTGTGTGGGGTGCAGGCAGCAAACACCCTCGCGTGCCTCCATAAGCAGATCTTGTTCCCAGTGTAGTTTTGAATGGCTGCTGTACTGCACAAGTGCAACATTAATGTGGTAAGAGTGTATTAGGGAGGAAGAAAAAATTGGGGGGGTGTTTGTTCCTTACTAGCACTGTGCCCTGCAGGAGCCCAGCCCCGGGGTAGCGCTCGTTAGGCTCACACGAAACGCGTACTCTCTCATCGGGAGTGACGGCCAGAGAACACCCAGACCCACTCGGGGGTTACTGGGGATCCCTGCAGAGTTTTAGCAAGGTTCCAGGTTCACTCTCCTCAGACTCTGAACTATCACCGTTTTTCTGACACCTATTTGAGGAGGGTGATTGTAGATTCCTCTAGACTGTTGGTTGGTGATGGGACCTGGTAGATTTAACAACTGTACACGAACACAGCTGGCAGATGACAAAAAAGTGAGCAAGGGCTTCACTGGAGATCCCAGCAGACAAACCACCTTTCTGCTCCTCTGCCTGGTTCTGGAAGGCTTGCATGGGCACCATTCCCTTTTGGTGGGGACTTTTTCTGTCTCACGAATAACCCCTTTCTCCCCACTCAAACTCACAGGCAGTAACAGTCCCCACGGCAGCCCTACTTCCCCCCTGGACAGCAACATCCTCCTTGTCATCATCGTGTCCATTGGAGTCATCACCATTGTCATCGTGGTGATAGTCGCCGTCTTCTGCACCCGGCGTACAACTTCTCACCAGAAAAAGTAAGATGTGACTCTGGATGTTCCTTCTACTATTTAACCTTTGCCAAGCTTCACAGTTTAGTACTCTTAAGCCTTGTAGCAGTTCTGCAGCAGGTTAGTGATGGTTTGAGTTCTCGTGTTCAGAAGACAAACCTGTGTCAACCCCGGTAAGTTTTCACGTGGTGATGATGATGTTCTGCTTTTCCTCATCAGCGTTTGCAAAGCATCAAGGGTCCATGGGCAACCTGGGGCAGTGATGTCTGTATACCTGCACTTGCCCCTCTCTGAGGAGAAATCATTGTTTAAAATGCTGGGATTATCTGGCATTTCTCTTTTGTTGTTGTTGTGTGTGTGTGTTTGTTTTGGGGGGGTGTTTGTTTGTTTGTTTGTTTTTTAAATCAGCTCTGTGTGTGTTTGTGGCACTCGCAGCATTTTCTGACCAATTGTCTTGCTGGAAGTTCAGGTGGTCACCTGGGGGTTAATGCCTCGTTTTGCAGCAGGGGTGGAGGCAGAGTTTGGGCAGAGGAGCTCACAGGGCTGTCCTGTCTCCAGTCCTGTCTTTAGAGCTGGGTGAGCTCAACAGCTCAGGAGGTTCCTCACTGCGGTTCTTTGCCAGTGCTTCACTGTGTGGATGATAAAACCCAGTATTTTAGGTGGGTTACTGGTGTGGAATGTGAACCTGGTACCAGACTCCTTAGAAAGTGCCCCCAGATCCTAAATATTGGTGCACATCTGAATTGTTCCTCATTTAGAGCAGCTGGGTTCAGACTACAGCAGTGGTGCTTCCCTTCACAGCCTCCCAACGGCTGTTCCTGCTTGTTCTTTGAAAGAACCAAACACAGCTGAAGGGTTTTTTAAGTTTGAAAAGACCCTGTTACACGTAACAGATAAGAGATTATCTGTTTTGCTTAGGAGATAATCTCCACTTGCTTTGCTGGAGCTGAGCCATCTGCAAAACTGTGAGTTCTCCAGGAGAGGGGAGCGAGGGTACAGGGGCGATGGTCTCACAACAGGGGGGGCACAGCTCATGGCTCTGTGCCCAATAGAGGTGTTTTATGTTCAAGGAGCAGAAATAACCTTGTGAAATCTTGCTTCCCCCCACAGTTTCTAATACCTCCCTTGCATGCAGTGCATGCAGTAGCCCCATGAATAACCTGCTGCTCTCATTCTCTCCTTCAGCTGCGGTGCCCGATGTGGGGTCCCAGCAGCACCTCCCCCTGTGCCTCCCCTGCCCAAGAGGCTCCGGTCATTAATCACAGAATCAGAGAATCCTTTAGGTTGGAAGAGACCCCTGGGATCATCAAGTCCAACCATCAGCCCTACTCTACAAGTTCTCCCCTACACCAGATCCCTCAACANAAGGGGTGGCCTCCCCAGTGCTGAGCACAGGGGGACAATCACCTCCCTGCTTCTGCTGGTCACACTATTTTTTATGCAAGCCAGGATGCCCTTGGCCTTCTTGGCCACCTGGGCACACTGCTGGCTCATGTTCAGCCGCCCATTGACCAGCACCCCCAGGTCCTTTTCTGCCAGGCAGCTCCAGCCACACTGCCCCAAGCCTGTAGCCATCCATGGGGTTGGTGTGGCCCAAGGGCAGGACCTTCCAAAACTGTATTTAGTCGTATCTTAGCCATTTCTAGCAAGTGTGGCTACCCCATCTCTTCAGCAGCGATGGAAACAGCACGCTCATTACATCTGTCTGTCCTGAGCCAGGGGCAAAACGGAACCTTCTTGTCACCAGAGTTAACCATCCCATGGGGACAGTTGGCAGTTTACACACTCCTCCAGCTCCTGTTTGAGGTTGGTTGTAAGCCCTGGAGTACAGGCAGAGCGTGATGTACCCACGCTTCCTGCTTGCAGTATTCTCTTGATAACCATTAGCACAGGAAACTTAATTTCTGTTAATGAAAACTTAGACTGTAGAGCACGGTTCTGCAGCGTGTGGAAGCATTTGAGACAAAATTCATGGCATCAGAGTGGCAGGATGTGCTTTGAGATGTTGGATGTGCTTGTATGTAAAATTCAAAGCTGCCTGCCCAGTGGGGTAGCTTTTGCTCAGCTGGATACAAGATCTGAAGGAAATCTCAGTGAAAATTTGTCTTTTTCAACAAGTGAAAGGAAGCCTCACATCAACGTTTCCTTTGTTTTCCTTCCCAAGGAAACGAGCTGCCTGCAAATCAGTGAATGGGTCCCACAAGTACAAGGGCAACTCCAAAGATGTCAAACCTCCCGACCTCTGGATCCATCATGAAAGACTGGAGCTAAAACCCATTGATAAATCTCCAGATCCCAATCCAATCATGACAGATACCCCAATCCCTCGCAACTCCCAAGACATCACCCCAGTGGATAATTCCATGGACAGCAATATCCATCAAAGGCGGAATTCCTACAGAGGTGAGCGGTCAACAAGGACTTGGACAGTGGTGTTGGAATATTGCCCTGTCTGGTAAAATCACTTTATTAACATATTGTTCAGTAACCCTGATCTTTTATTGTTCTTATTTTCCAAGTAGTGAATTGGGTTTGTGCTTAGCTTATAAAACTCTCCAAGAAAGAGTGGATGTCCTATTTTAGTGAGAAAATTGGGTACCCAAGAGTTAAATCGTGAATTTCCCTTGGTAAATACCAATAGGTCATGGGGTGAGTGTTTCCTCTTAAACTGTGGGGCTCTTTTTTTCAGCCAGCACACAATTGGGTTTCGGTGCTGCTCAGCTCTTGAGCGCGGGTGAGTGATTAACTTGTTAATTAGCTCAGTCCTGCCTGTGACTGTGCTGCCATTCCCTGCCCAGAGCTGCCTGTTTGCCTTGTGGGCTGGAGAAACCCTCCAGTGCCCAGTAATCCTTACTCCTAACTGTTCTCTTCCCCACCTCCCAGTGGAGGAGGATGAAAGAGCTGGTTTTATCAGCTATGAGTCATGGAACCACTTACAAACAGGACAGCCCAGAAGGAAAAGGAGGCTGGAAATCATCTGGTCCGGTGTCACACGGGCCTTGCTGCAGTCAATAACCTTCAGTGTTTTTCCCTCAGGGCACGAGTCAGAGGACAGCATGTCCACGCTGGCGGGGAGAAGGGGGATGAGGCCCAAGATGATGATGCCTTTTGATTCTCAACCGCCTCAGCGTAAGTCAAGGGCCCACCACCCGCTGGCGGGGAAGGAGGGGCACCCAAACAGGACACAGGCACAGACTCGGGTGCTGCCTCCCATGGGCTTCTCCTGAGGAGTTCTGCCCTGTCCGTGCTGGGGATGGCTCGGGGGCGGCTCCCGAGTCCTTGGTGTGAAGGCAGAGTTGGATCAAGTCAAAAGGGAAAACGGAATAGCTGTATCTGGGCGAGCAGGAGGGGCGAAGAGTTAGGAATGTGTCTGTCTGTCCGTCTGTCCGTCCCAATCTCCAGCAGTGGCAGCTGCAGGTGCCTTTTAGGGAGAGCCGATGAGCCCAGCTGTGTTTTATAATCTATTCCCTTCGTACTGGTGGTGTCCAGCTGGTACACAGAAGCTGCAGAGAGCTGGTACATCTCTGTCAGGTTCTGCCCCACTGCTGGTCTCCCCTCAGACCAAGCAGCCGTGGCCTTTTTAACCTCCCATCACGAGGCAGCTCCTCCATCCCCTTTATCGCTTCAGTTGCCATTCTCAGAACTGGCTCTAACCGTCCTGCTTGCTTCTCGAGACGCAGAGAGGCCAGAGCTGCACAGGCACCACCAAGGTCACCCAGAGCAGGAGACAGTGTCCTCTGCCTGTTCTCAATACCTTCCTGCTGGACCAGGTGCCTCACAATTCGGTTGCCTTTTTTGGCTGATGTTGCACATTGAGCTAGTGGTATCAGAGATGTGTCAGCCCCATCTCCAGAAGCTCCTGGCTGAGTGGTAATGGCCAGCTCTGAGTGCTGCATCGCAGAAGTGGTGTCTGGATTATTTCCCCCCGGTGTGTTACTGTAAGTGGAAGCGATGCTGAAGTTTACCTGCCATCCCTTTGCCTGCTTGCTCTGTCTTGTGACACCCTTCTGGAGTTCCTCACCATCTGATAACCCCAAAGGCCTTCATATAAGTTTCCAAACTTGTAGATTTCTCTGATTTACCCCATGTCAGTCACTGAGGATAAATGATCAAAACCAGTCCCAGCACCGATACCTGGGGAATCTCCTGCTGAATGTCGTGAAAACTGCGTATGGAGCCCCTCCCTCGGCTTCCAGGGGAAACCACCTTCCAGTCCATCAAAGAGCTTTCCCTCAGCAGCAGCTTCATGTTCTGACTTTGGACTGGACCCTTGTCAGAGCCTTTTTGAAAATATAACTGTATTATATTCGCTGGTTCCCTCTATTGACACATTGATCTACACACTTTTTTGAGTGTCCCAGTCACACATTTAGCTCCGTTTGTGAATTTTCAACTGTTTTCTTCTTTTACAACCTTTTTAGTAGAGTAGCACCTTTTATCTTAGCTTGAAAATAGACTGGTGCTCCTTGATCTCTCCCAGCGTTACATGTATGAGGGTGGAGCAGAGGACACACCTGAGGGAGGCAGTGGATACGGTTTTACACTAATCATCTTTACTCCAGTTGTTTAAAGTGTGTTTGCTGGCAGAGGGGTGTCTCACACTGGGTTCTGTCACATGCCAGGTGCTGGGGCGTGATGAATCCAGACTTGTTTGCCCCTGTTACCAATTCAGGCTGCAGCAAGGCTTCCCTTCAGCTCCTCTCTGTGGTTTTCCCCTAAACTGGACGCAGCGTAGGATGAACCCGGGGAGGAGCCGTGCTGAGGGGCGCAGCGGAGCACAGAACCCCGTGCACTGTGTTATTCAGTGCCAGGGACACTGCAGCTTGGGGTGAGAAAGGCACAGCTGACACGAGCGAGAGCGTGGGGATATGTGCTTTCAGGGAGGGAATATATTCCAGTTCTTGTGGATATATTCCAGTCTCAGGTGGTTTTCAAGCTGATGGGATAACTCTGGCAGATGCAGCTGCTTGAAACTAAACAGTCCCTCAGCGCTAACCCCAGCTGTGACACCCTTTTTGGGTACCAGCCCTGCTGTGTTCACTTGAAGCCTGTTTTCCCCTCTTGGTTAGATACTGCCGTGCCCAGGCAGAAGGAGGCAGATGGGGACAGGGCTGGCTCACTGGGACAGGTTCTCCTCATGCACTAGTGTCAGGAAGGAGACGTGAGGTCTTCTGGTGCCCTAGGGCTTGAGATTGGTTTTGATGGACTTTTTTATCCTGTTTGCAGACACTCTGAGGGCTTCCCACTATATGTTTGTATTGTATGGTAGGTGGAAATGTTCATGCAATGTCTTTATATACCTTAGAGAAAACTGGTACCATGAGGTGAGGCCCGTTCTCAGCCAGCAACGCAGAGCGCAGGACTGTTTATTGAGTGTGTTTCAGCCTGTGCCTGCAGACACCTTCCTGTGGCCTCTCTCCCCATAGCATTCCAATCTAGTTATTTACCTCTTAAATACTAAATTAGGGTAATTTAGTATGTTCAATGTTAGTTGAACTTGCAGTAATGCTATGGGCCTACTTAGTTCCCTCCTAACTGAAAAACAAAGATTCTGGAAGGATATTAGGAAACAAAGGGCTATTTCTTTCTTAAAGCACCACATTTCTCTTTTATCCAATTCTTCATCTGAACTTTTCCTTGAAACTAAACAGCACATCATGATCTTCCTTAAGAGCTGCTGGTGCTACAGGCAGCTTTTTTGACCCGCAGAGCCATCTGATGTAGCATAGAATCATTCAGGTTGGCAGAGACCCTTGGGATCATGGAGTCCAACCGTCAGCCCCACTCTACAAAGGTCTCCCCTACACCAGATCCCTCAACACCACAGCTCATCCACTCTGAAACACAGTCAGGGGTGGGGACTCCCCCCCCTCCCTGGGCAGCCCAGTCCAGGCTCTGACCACTCTTGCTGGGAAGAATTCTTGCCTCATGTCCAGCCTAACCCTACCCTGCTGCAGCTTGAAGCCAGTCCCTCTCCTTCTAGCGCTCATTGCCCGTGAGAAGAGACCAGCACCAACCTCTCTGCAATGGCCTTTCAAGCAGTTGTAGAGAGTGATGAAGTCTCCCCTCAGCCTCCTCTTCCTCACACTAAACAGTCCCATGTGGGTCTGGTAACCCAGCAAACCATTAGGAAACCCCGTGGTTGCAGCGGGGTGGCTGGTGCCAGGGAAGACTCTCGGGGGATGTGGCTTTTCACTGGGTCAGGTTTTGCCCACTTCCTCAGCAGATCCTGCTTTGGGTGGTGCTTAAGAAAGAGTACGATTTTGTGTTCCCCTCCCCATCTCCAAACTCTTAGGAGATGTCTTGAAAGGTGGAGTGTACGTGCCTGGATCTTCACTGTGGCTGCAAAAACACGCTGCTGGTCCTTTGTACCGCGTTACGTTTGGTCGTGATGGAAACGCTTGGTGAAACTCAGGTGTGGACCAGTGGCTTCCACAAATAGAAGGAAGTAAAAGGCTTATGCCTGGAAAACGTCACGCTGTAAAATCTATATGTCTCCTACCTTGCTGATGCCTAGGAGGAGTCCTGCTGCCAGTGCTGACTGCTGTTTCTGCTGGATGTCTGATGTGAAGGTTCTGTGGGTTCTTCTTCCACGTGTCAGTTCCCTGCAAGACAAACTGGCATTTGAACCTTGCCTGAAGTGAGAATATCTGACATTTTACCTCCCCTTGACAGCCATCTCACAGGGCTTAAATCTGGGACCTACTGATTACTCAGAATTAGAGTTTAAGTTACTCTTCCCTTACAAGAGGTTGATAATGGCATAGTGTCTCAGTGGGGGAGAGAAATCCTTAAGGACCAGCAGCTGAACATCTCTAAGAATATCACCTCCACTGGTCAGTTCCCATTTCCTGTCCTGCTGACAGGCCATTTTCCAGGAAATAAAGAAATTGGAGGGTTCAGGTTTGTTTTTCAGCCGCTGAGTCCAGCCCTCACGGATGAAGTGTAACTGAGCTCACGGTGAGAGGATCAATTCCTGCATCCCAGCATTCCTAGAAAGTCATTTTTTCAAAGGCAGCACAGCTGAAGAATCTCCAGAAAGGGTTCAACAGAAAGTAACCAACCACAGCTTCTTTATTTTTAATTTATGGTGCCAGTGGTAGCATTTCCCTCCCGTTTTCTGCGTTGGGACTTTCTTCTGGGTCACTTTAAGCAATTCAGTGTTTTCCTCTGACGTAAGGAGGAGATCCTGCGTGGTGTTTCTCACCCGGCCGGCGCGTGGTGAGAGTTGGCTTTGCTGTTAGCACGAAAGAGTGAGGGCAGAGGATGAGTTATGCCAAGTGTAGAATTCATGTCTCACCCACGGGAAAAAGAAAACAGCTAGATAAAAACCAGTGGGTAAAAAAGAAAGAGAGGCTGTTGGTTTGAGGGCAGCGGAGCAGGGCTTTGTAGTCTGCACAGAGGGAGCCCTCAGTGTCCTGGCCTACCCTTATCACTTCTCTTGCATGATTTAATTAACCAAAGATGCCACGCTTACCTAGAGTGTTAAGAAATTAAATGACAGCCAGAAGTTCCTGTGGAATGTGAACTGGTGTGTCTCCTCTACCAGGTCTGACATCAGTAGTGAAATACAGGGAAGTTCTAACAGGAGCTCAACTTCATCTTTCTCAAGGGTAGCAGAAAGTGCTCGGAAGATACAGCCAGGAGAGAAGCACTTTCTGCACAGGAAAATGAGGCTCTGCCTCCTTGGGGGAATCTTGTGTCTTGGTGTGGAGGGAACTGAAGTGCTGGAGGGGAGGTTGGAAAATTGGCACTGAAAGGTGTCACTTTGGTGTCCCTGGAACGGCGCTGAGCAGTTGTCCCCCTGTTGGTGGCTGCGGGAGAAGGGAGGGCTGTGGTGCAGTTCATACACCTGTGTGCTTGTCTGTATGTTAAGCATTTTTCTGTCTTGTGTTCATCCACAGCTGTGATTAGTGCTCATCCCATCCATTCACTCGATAACCCTCCTCACCATCATTTCCACTCCGGCAGCCTCGCTTCTCCAACCCGCAGCTATCTCCATCACCAGGTCAGCCCGTGGCCGATGGGCACCTCCATGTCCCATTCAGACAGGGCCAATTCCACAGGTGAGATACAAGCCACCAGGTGGATTTTGCGTGTAACGGAACAGTGAGTTGCATGTGTGGAAATCAAACCCCGAGATGTACCTTGGTCAGTCTCCCATCATGCTGCTCCAGGAGCACACAGCAATGGGTTTGAGTACAGGCAAAGTCCTTGATCGTATCATAGAAATCATAGAAACACGAGATTGGAACGGATCTACAAGATCATCCAGTCCAACCCTCCTCCTGTCACCAACCCTACCCACTGAGCTACTAAGTCATGGCTCATAGCACCTCGTCCAGACAATTCTTGAACACCACCAGGGACGGTGATTCCACCACCTCCCTGAGCAGCCCTTCCCAGTGCCTGACCTCTCTGGGAGAGAAAAAGCTTTTCCTGACATCTAGCCTAAATCTGGTGCAACGTGTGGCCATTCCCTCCAGTCCTGTCATTAGCTCTCTGGGAGAAGAGGCCACAGCCTCCCTGCAGGAAGCTGGAGAATGCCACGAGGTCTCCCCTGAGCCTCCTCTTCTCCAGACTAAACAACTCCAGCTCCCTCAGCCGTTCCTCACAGGACTTGTGCTCCAGACCCCTCACCAGTTTTGTTGCCCTCCTCTGGACACGTTCCAGGGCCTCCAAGTCTTTCTTGTAGTGAGGGGCCCAAAGCTGAAGCCAGCACTCGAGGTGCAGCCTCCCCAGAGCTGAGCACAGAGGGATGAGCACCCCCCTGCTCCTGCTGGCTGAGCTTTCTGTGGTTTCTTGTGTAGATCAGATTTTGATCCTTGAGATACATGATGGGATCCTCTGGAAAGGAGGCTTAATGTTCCATGTACAGCTTCAAATGGGAAGATCCCCTATTCTGAACCCTTCATCCCGGAGTCTGAAACATCAGATTAAATCTGATTTGAGCTACTTAATATGGTCAGTTTTTTCTGAGCACTTGTGTTTAAAATGAACAAAAGCCCAGATTTTCTCCCGAGAGCTGATGTTCCTTAATCTTCCTCAAGCACACAGAAAATAGGGATTTTTAATGCAGCAGTTTCAAGCTTGAGGCACAATTGCTTGCAGTAGTTTGTGTAACGTCTCCAGTGCTCTGAAAAATCCTGAAGCAGCAGCATTGGGAAATGGCACCTGAGTAACATCTAGAGATGCAGGGAATCCTGCACGTCTCTAGTTTAAGGTCTACCTTTTAATGAAGGTGCCCCAGCCAACAGCGTTGGTTCCTGTGTCCCTCTAACAGCAGTTCAGGAGGCTGCAGTGCACAGTCACCCAGGTGTTAGTGGCAGAGGGTCCCTTGGGCTGGTTTTATGCTGCTGAGGTGACAGCTCTCACTATCCACATCTTCTGCACGTGGTCTGAGTAGGATCACCACGCCTTAAGTTCAATAGACCATCTACTGTTCTCTTAGATCAGGGTGTGGGGCCTGCTGCAGACAGACAAAAGAAGCCTGTGGTTTCATTTTAGCTTCAGCAGGTAAAGACATTTCAAGTCTATCTCGGGAAAAAATGCAGCTCTTCTCTGTGGACTGCAGAGGCACGTGCTTTGTCTGTACCTGTTCAAGAATGCCAACTCTGTGGGTAAAATGAGAATGAAGATCTGTGTTCCATGCTCTTCCTCTGAGGTCTGTTCATTTAGTATTGTGCCTCGGGAGTCATTCAGTTCTCAAGCTTTACTTTGTCACTAGACCTGTGTTGCCATTCACCCTAAAACCCGAGTGACACAGAACTGGTGGTACCTGCGACACAGTTCATTAGCTGGGAACTCCCTTCCCATAAGGGCAATCTCAGAAAGGGTGTTTGCAAACACCACTGTGGTGTGTCCCTCTGACCACAGGGAACTTTTCTGTTAAACAAAAGAAACACCTTTTGTTTTTCACCCTTTTTTTTTTGTTTCCTTTTGCGTGCTGCAGAATCAGTTCGAAACACACCGAGCACGGACACCATGCCGGCCTCCTCCTCTCAGCCCTGTGCTGACCACCAGGACCTCGAGAGCAGCACGGGGTCTTTCCTGGCCAATGCACAGGAGGAGGATTCATCCCAGAACCTCCCCACGGCCCACGTCCGTCCTTCCCACCCGCTCAAGAGTTTCGCGGTGCCGGCGGTTCCCGCGGCGGGTCCCAGCTACGACCCCGCGCTGCCGAGCACGCCGCTGCTGACCCAGCAAGGTGAGCGGGGGAACACTGGCCACACAGGGAAGGGAGGAGGTGTGTAAGAAGAAAACAAGAGCAGCTTTTTGAGGGGCAGGGGCTGGAGTTGGGCATCAAGGAAATACAGCAGAAGTGGGAGTGCATTCTGCTGGTGTTATTTTCAAGCCCTTTTATGCAGAGAGATAAATGGCTAAAATTCAAGTTCAGCACTCTGATCGTTTTCCTCTCATAGAATCCTTTTCATTCTCCTGCTTGTGAGCGCTTTCTGAATAAGCAGAAGGACTAATTAACTGAGGCATAACTGTAACAATTTATTTTCAGCTCCTAACCATCCAGTTCACTCGGTGAAGACTGCGTCCATTGGGACTTTAGGAAGAACTCGCCCTCCCATGCCGGTGGTGGTTCCCAGTGCCCCCGACGTGCAGGAGACCACCAGGATGCTCGAGGACTCAGAAAGCGTAGGTACTCAGACACTGCCAGGGCCTTGCTTTGGCAGTGCTTACCCCAGGGGGTGAATCTCTCCTTATATTCTTGTAAACTCCAGCAGTGTCTGCACCGAGACGTTCAAAGGTGGAGGAGCACAGTGAGGCTCCTGAGTGCCACCAAGGGCCGTTGCCTCTTGACCCACCCACATAAAACAGATCTAGTGCAAGCACCTTTTACACCAGGCAGCAAATTCAGAGAATAAGCACTTAAACTGCAAGTACTAACAGTGCTCTCTAACTGTGAGAAGGACTTCAGGGCCCACCTTCATTCCGGGTTGCCCAACACCAAAACAGGCAGCGCCTCCCCGCCTGTTCCTCTCCTCAGGGCCCACTCAGTCAGGAACTGAGGACCCTTGATGTCGTTTTGGCCGAAGGGAGGCTTTCAGCTGCACACAGAGTAATGTTCTCTGCGATTTCTGTTCTTGACTGGTGCTCCAGGCTCCTGGTTTCTACCAGCCTCTCACAATGATGAGAAGCAAAGACCTTTCTAGCACCAGCTTTTCCACTCTGTATGCAGCTTCGCTCCGTGACTTGGGCCCCCGTACCTGCACATCAGGTTTTTTGCTGCTTGTCTCACTGTAAAGAGAGCTTGTTCGTGGAGCTGAAGGCCCCCAACAGTGCTGTGTGCTCTGTGTGCAGATGTTGTGTGGGTGCTTGCTCTGAGATGCCACTGACGGCTGGCTGGTTTGTGGTGCTGGGCCTGGGTCCCCCGAGAGTTGTCCTGAGCTACTGCCGAGGGTTCCAGAGTGTCATCACAAATGGAAAAGTTTAGTGTTAAAGCCCCACCATCCCACATACATTTTTAGATACTCAAAAAAGTGTTCTGAGTTTCTGGAAAAAGAAATGCAACTGTTGTGCTCCTTTGGAGATAGCTGTTAAGACGTGAGGCTGGATCTGGGTGTCAGGCACTGGAAGAGCTGTTGTCCTTTCCAATTGCAAGCCCCTCAGTCACTGTATTTGCTGTTGTGTTACTGCTGCAGGAAAGGCTTGTTTTGAATTTATTTATTTATTCTTGTTTCCTTTCTGTCCTTTCCTTTTGTCACATTGTTTTTGTCACCTTCTTGATTTTTTTCCTGTATGTGCTGGTCTAGAACTGCCCACATGCTTGATTTGGTGCACTTTCCCCCCCTCTGGCTAGGTGTTGAGCCTTCTTACTCCTTTTTTGGGTTTGTACCAAAAAATGGGATACTCATTAGTTGATTCATCAATAAATTTTTAGTATTTGGATATACATTAGTACAATAAGTACTAGTTAAATTACGAGTGTTCATAATGAGGATTAGCTGGTGATTTGAATGGCTGCTGAGCCTGCAGGAGTGAGTCCACCTCGCTGCTATTGCTCATTGCCAGCAGCCGGCCCCAGGACAGAGAGGACTCTGCTGGGACAATCTCCATTGCCCAGTGAACTGCAGCTCACTTCTGTTTAACCCAAATAAAGGGTTGGTGTACCAGAAGCAAAGGAAGTGAGATGGGTCAGGGTGGAGGGCTCCGCTTTGGGAAGGACTCCAGCTTTCTGGTACGTGATCAGCTGAGCAGTAGCTTTGACAGACTCCAGTCAGAAGGAGTAATAAGGGACCTTAAATACACAGAGCAGAAGCTCTCAGGATTGTGTTGCTCCTGCTCCAGCACGAGCAGAGCTGGAGTTGGAACAGCATGAGCCTGACTCCCCTTCTGTGGAAAGAGAGAGAGAGCAAAGAGGATTTGGAGAGAAGCTCCGAGAAGGTAAGGGGTTGAAGACGACCCAGTGCTGGGAGAAGCCTTGGTCAGCTTAGGAAAGGGCTTGGGATGAAGTAGTTCCTGGTGTCTATCGACATAACGTGCACTGATAATGCAGCTGAAGGCAGACAGTTGAGGCTAAAACCAGAGATGATTTCAGCAAGAATAATGATTCTCAAAGCAGTCCTATTGGAAGCGATTCCTTTGACCTTTCTTTTTTTTCCAATTAAGCTGGGAAGATTTTTCTAAACTATCTCCTTTGTTTCAAAGGCAGCTGTTATCTTGAAGCAGGGACTGACACAGAGAAAACAGATTAGACGATCACGGCCTTAAAACTTAGTGAAACTATGAATCACTGTTGCCAAAAGCCCTGCACTTAAAATAGAGAGTTGTGTCAAGTTATTAATTCCTGTAACCGCCCATAAATCTGCTTCTGCTTATTCATGTGTCAGGGTCACAATCTCCCCCCCCAAACACTCATCTGATTTCTTACTCTGCCTCTAAAGCAAGCCAGTCACCTTGTCAAGTACCTTTTTTGGTCTCCCACAGAACTACGAACCGGATGAGCTGACCAAAGAGATGGCCCACCTGGAAGGACTTATGAAGGACCTTAATGCCATCACTACAGCGTGACCACCTGCACCAGGACATGACTCCAGAGAGTTTTCACAAGTCCTGGGACTCAGCCTTGGAACACAAGGAATTGTACAGAGGAAAAAACAAACAAACAAAACAAACAAAAAAAAAAAAGAAGAGAAAAAGGAACCAGAAAGAGGGACGGCTCGTGAGAGCGGACACGGAGCACAAACGCCCCAACCCGTGCGTTTGTGCCAGGGCCGGTCAGCGAGGGGTGACCTTCCTCCTCACCGCCGCCAGGTGGCGCTGCGTTTCCCCGCGGGGCCGGGGCCGGGGGGGCCGTGGCAGGATGGGATCCAGCAGCCGGACGGACGGAAGGCAACAAAACCCCGAGAAGAACAGCAAAGTAAAGGTGGACTTTGAGGGGTTTGGGTTTTTTTTTTCTGGTCAGGTTTTGTCTCAGTGGTGTGATTGCCCTGCCTTTTCAGTGTTGGACATTTGCATTTATGTACAATTTTATTTGTGTTTTTATTTTATCTTTTTTTTTATAAAAAGAAAAAAACAAACAAACATTGTAATCAAAAAAAGGAAAAAAAAAAAAGAAGGNGGAGGTTTCATTCTTGTTGTTTTTCCCGTCTTTCTCCATGGACTCGTGTGACGAAAGGAAATGAAAGCATCTTCTGTAACGTCCTTCCGTGTACCTCCAGTCTCTGGCACTGAACTGCGGTGAGTTTAGAAACAGTAAAGCCAATTTCCTCCTGGAAAGTGGGGTCCTTGCCTTTGGATGACACTGCAGCTTATTTTGGCCCCAGCGCTCGGTTTTGTTGGTGTTAGTTTAAAGATCACACCCGTGGAACTATAAAGTGCTCAGCCCGGGACCCTTCCCTGCTGGGGTGCTCAGCTTTGAGCTGCCTGAGGGGGGGCTCAGCTTTGAGCTGCCTGACCCCCCCCCGAAGCAGAGAGGGGGGACCCTGTTCTCCTCAGCAGCACCCAGGGCCACAGCACCCTTCAGCAGCCAATCCAGCCCACCTCGGTGCACTCGCTCTGCCCCCCAGGCTCCTTAAACCAAGAATCCTTCTCTCAAGGATTCTTCAGAGACATAAGCAAGGCAGAAAATGTATTTTTTTACACTTCTGAAACCATGTAAAAGGAAAAGCAGTATTAGTGACTCAGGTGCTCTCCACTGNGGGAGAACCTGTTGTTTTCCACAGCCTAGACTGAGATTGGGCTGCTTGTTCTATTGTGTATGAAAATTCATTGCCAGCGTGGGTTGTTCCCCTTTGGTTTTTATCCCGCGTGTAAGTAGGTCCCCTCCTGGCAGTTAACCCACGGCCTCCTGGGATGCTGCACTGCTCTTTGTACGCTTCTTTTTTATTATTTTTATATTCTAATTATTAAAAGCCTGCCTTTCTCCTCTCATCACTGTGAGATTACCATTTCTGTTGGAATTGAAATGTCATTCGAAAGGCTTGTTCGTCGCTTTTTGTGCAGTTTCAGTATTTTGAGGNCCTGACCCCCCCCCGAAGCAGAGAGGGGGGACCCTGTTCTCCTCAGCAGCACCCAGGGCCACAGCACCCTTCAGCAGCCAATCCAGCCCACCTCGGTGCACTCGCTCTGCCCCCCAGGCTCCTTAAACCAAGAATCCTTCTCTCAAGGATTCTTCAGAGACATAAGCAAGGCAGAAAATGTATTTTTTTACACTTCTGAAACCATGTAAAAGGAAAAGCAGTATTAGTGACTCAGGTGCTCTCCACTGTCTGTCCAGAAAGGAAGGAAAGTGAAAAGGGAACTCCTGTACGAGGGGGAAGAGACGGGGGTTTGCTCTCCCTGTTCAGTGCCCTGGGTTTTGCTCTCCCTGTTCAATGCCCTGGGTTTTGCTCTCCCTGTACAATGCCCTGGCTCTGTCGTGCTCTGGGGAGGAACGGCAGAAAAAAGGAAAAGAGGTATTTCAGGGAAAAAAAAAAGACAAGGAAACCCCTGCTGCCTAACAAACTCCTGCACAAAAAAAAACCCAAACTTTTAAGATAAGGAAATTCAAACCTTCCTGCTGATGGGGATGAGTCTGTTCCTCCTGAGCGATGGGGTCAGTGATGACGCTGGGGGAGGCAGGTGATGACGCTGGGGGAGGCACTCGAGCGTCTTCCAGGGCCGGCCCTCGGTGCCCGGTACCCGGCCAGGCCTCTGCAGACAGAAGGACAATTTGCTTCAATTCAGATTTAAAATAAAACCAACCCAAAGCAAACCAACTGAGAGCTTTGCTTCGTTTACTTTCTTCCCTCCCTGTGACTAAGGCAAAGGCTCTGGCCCCTTTTCATCGTCCCTGTCAGTGAGAGACGGGGGAGCCAAGGGATTGTCCCGGGGAGCAGCAGGGCTTTGGGGCGGAATTTTCCTTCCTTTCTTCTTTCCTGGACTCTGTGGTGTCATTTCTGGGACATTTGCTGAGTCTGTTTATTATTTTGGAGGGGAATTAAATTCATTGGAGCGCCGTGGGCCACCTGGATAACTGACATTTTGGACTTTCAATCAGTACAATTCAGGGCAAAATAAGCTACAGAATTAATTATTTAAATACTAAAATACACCCCTGGTCCTGAAAGGGTGTGTGTGTGTGTGTGTGTGCTTTCCTTTGCCTGTTTTTACCTACACCCAAAGAAATACCATCCTACGTACGCAGTATTCTTAGCTGGTGGGTCTTTGTGAATATTATGTATAACACCATGAATGTTAATATTGGCATTGAATTTGGGGAGGGGGAATATTTTTAATGAGAAAACAACTGTTCAAAGTTGGTTTTTTTAAGGTTAAACTGAAAAGAAAAAAAAACAAACAAACATTTATTCAATTCAGTGTACAATCTGTATTGCACTTTTTCACATCTTAATGCTACATTTTCTTACATATCCTGTGATTTTAAATTTGGAACATTGTGTATCCTTGTAGTGTCATAGTCGAGCTGTTCCGTGGCAGCTTCCCTCAGAGACGTGTGGGGAGGAATCCAAACCTGTACATTGTTTTAGGAGTCTCATGTAGGACACTCTGGAGGGCTGCTCTAGACGTCGACCTCTCTGTACAATTATTTTTTGGGTTTTCTGTAGTATTTGCTGTATACTCTATGGCTTTTTTTTAATAACTTCATGTTTATTATTTTGTATTGGACACCCAATACACTTTTTTTAATCCAATCAAATTCTGGTCTCCGTGGAGAATGTGTTCTCTTAATTATTCCTATACCTCCCTCCCCCATTAATCGGTGTGGTAACCAGGGTGGGGATTTTACCTGCATCTTTTTTCTGTCCTGGTTTGCAGGTTGTGTCCTCCAGAGGAAGGAGACAACCTGTTATCACACCCACACACCCCGAGTTTGTGCCTGTAGGGGCTTTCTGGCCAACTCCCACTGCAACACTCAATAGTACAAGTGCCACCTAACCAGCAAGCATCACAGGGATGGGTTTCAAATAGGTGAAAGTACATTTAGTAGCCTCAGTAAAACAGCAAATCACAGAAAAATAATGCTGTAATTCTGTGAATGTAAAATCTACAGTCAGAAAGGGGTTATTTATTTATATTTATAAAATATAATATTTTGTATTTATAAATATATAATATTTTATATTCATATTTATAATATATTTATATACCTTGTTACCCTTACACTAACACCAGATTGTGCTG
>VZTM01018164.1:71540-189608 GCA_013400555.1 Jacana jacana
GGGCTGATGGTTGGACTTGATGATCCCAAGGGTCTCTTCCAACCTAAATGATTCTATGATTCTATTCTATGATTCTTTCAATACTAGAGACTCGCACTGATTATCAGCCTCTTCTCTGCAGGCTTCTCTCCCTCCCCAGTCCCTCATGTCCCCTGTTCCTGGGAGCACCAGGCCATTCCTCACCCTCACCTCTGCCACCAAGAGCACAAACTACTGTGTTGGTTTGCACCCCCTGCTCCCACCCCCTTCTGCCCAGTTTTTGCCACTCTGAGCCTTCTGTTCACTCATTGCATTGTGCAACCTGAGGGCTCGGGCAGGAGCTGGGCTCCAAAAACTCTCTGGAAGGGATGCCATGAACCTGCTGCTGGTCAGGGGCTTCTCAGACATGCTGGAATTGATAAGGGGTACATGTGTATGGGTACAACAACAAAAACAAGGAGAAATTGGGAAGAAGAGCATTAATCATGAAGTTGGGAACACCACGAGGTGTATCTGAGCTGCAGATGGGCAGAGTGGATACAGGAAAAAATCCACCAAACCTTGAAACACCACCTGTAAAGCACAGCTCTTGCTGGGTGAGTCAGTGCAGCTCATGCTCTGCACTCTGGAAGAGGTGACAGTTTTAGGAGGTGGCTCTGTATCAGTCACCAAGTCCCTTTTCAGCTGGTTTTAAGGCCGGGAGGTGCGGGCCAGGGACACTAGAGGGCAGCGGTGACTCGCTGGAAACCCGCACCAGCGCTGCACCCACCTGAAGAGAAGGACTGGTTTCTCCTCAGCCCGGGTTGAGGCCATTAAACACTGACCAGGCTTGTTTGTTTGTAGCTGCTTGTCAGTACAGACCTCACGCTGCAAACCGGAGTTTTTTCATGCCTCCCTGTGGCTGCCCTCGCTAGCTCTTTGGCTTCCTCAAAGGGTTGCCTCCAACACCTCTGATGATGAATGGGTGAAATACTTGCAGGCTCTTTCCCAACTGCCTTAAGACAAAAACCAGCTTGGATCCACGCTAAGAGCAAATCATGGTTTGTCTCAAATAAAAGCATTCCTGGAGGGGCTCGGTCTAATTCAACTGAATTGCCTTTGCCAAGGTAGGTGAGGTTTAGTCTCCCCTAACCCAACACAGGCTTCAGCCAGGCAATCTCTCCTTCAACTACACAGGGCTGTGACCACATACAGCCTCTGCCACTCTCAAAAGCCAAATGAGCTCCGGTGTGGCTCTCTAGAACCTTCCATAAGCAGACACAGCAAAATCCCTGCCTCTAAAAAGCTTGCCAGCTCTCCAGTGATGGACACCCCGGAGGCCAAGGTCCTACCAAACAAACCTGCAGGGATTCATGCTGCTGGGCCACCTCACTGCAGGGTGGGGTGGGGGGAATGTTCACAGACCAGTTAGAGTTGGAAGGGACCCTAAGGATCATCAAGTTCCAACTCCCCTGCAGTCCAACCTCCCACTAGAGCAGTGTCTTCTAGAACTAGAGTTCTCCAGCTGAGAGCACTCCTGACACTCAGCTGCCTGACTCCCGGGCAGGGCTGGCAGCAGCTGTGCTAGGTTAAGAATTTAGTCCCTGTCCTTTAGAAAACAAGGATCAACTTTTTCCAGTTACTGCCCAATTTTAGCTCTTTTTTCTCCACCTTCTTCCAGCATTTTCCAGACCTTCCTCTCTGTAGGGACAATGACCAAGACTGCCGGTGCCCTGGCTGCAATTTAGACCAAATGCTAATTTTCCTTGGTAATTTCTTAGGATTTACTCCTCTGGTCCCCAACCTGTCTGTCTCAGGACATCCCAACCTCAGCCACTGGCTGAGGTGACACTGCAGGGTGCTCTGCCTACAGGGTAGGGTTGGGTTGGGTTTGGTGGCAGTTTAACCACAGCCCTTTTGTTTGATATACAAATGCACCAATAAGGTCACTACTGGCCTCAGAACAGTGATGTAGCCCGGCTTGAGTATCTGCAACCCCTTACCACCTGAACCAGACACAGACCAGCCCTGCTTCCAACAGCCAGAAGGACAACAGAGCTGGTGAGGGGTCTGGGGAGTAAGCCTGATGAGGAGAGGCTGAGGAAGCTGGGGGTGGGTGTTCAGCCTGGAGAAGAGGAGGTTGAGGGGAGACCTTCTCACTCTCTGCAACTCCCTGAAAGGAGGGTGTAGCAGGGTGGTGGTATCAGTCTCTTCTCTCAAGTCACGGGTGATGGGACAAGAGGAAATGGCCTCAAGTTGCACCAGGGGAGGTTCAGATTGGGTATCAGGAACATCTTTGACATGGAAAGTGTTATGAAGCCTTGGAATGGTCTGCGGAGGGAGGTGGTTGAGGCACCATCCCTGGAGGTGTTTAAAAGCCGGGCTGACACCATGCTCAGTGACATGGGTTAGTGATGGGTTGTTTTTTATCAGTTAGGTGGATGGTTGGACTAGATGGTCTCAAAGGTCCCTTCCAAACTAGACAATTCTATGATTCTATCCTGCAGCAATCCTGGGGCTGCAGCGGCCGGGAGAATTAAACGAGACACACTACAGATGTAAGCATGAAATCAACACACATTAACTTAATCCAAATCAGAGTACTCACCCCCCCATGGGCTCCAGGCAAGGGAAGAGCGCTCACAGGACTGTCACAGGCTCCTCCACCTGGAGGTTTTGCTGCCTCCCTTTTCCCCTGCTTTCATTTTGGGCTGGCTGGCAGAGCCTCCACCTCCTTTAACGTCGTCCTTCTTTAAAGAGGGGGCCACAAACCTGAGGGGAAAAGAAAGACCAACCCCATTTGTAACCTCAGTGACTGCTCCCTGGCTGGCAGGGCCACCGCAGACAGAGCTGGGACAGTCAGGGGTTGTGCTGGGAAGCCCTGACCTGACTTCAGGCTCCTCTTAGGACCCTTTCCCAGGGAGCACAAGACCCAGGCCCCATCTCGCAGCAGGGCAGAGGGACTGAGTGGGGACAACCCACTCTGGGACCGCAGCACCATTGTGGGGAGTTGCAGGAGGCAGAGGTTCATCATTGGGCTAAGTAGAGCTGGGCTGTGATGCCACAAGCCCTGTACTGGGGCCAGGGACATCCCGGGGAGGGCTTTCCCCAGGGGAAGGTGATAGCGGGGATGGCTGTGTGCCATCCCACCCAGCATCCCTCCCGATCTCCGCATCCTTGTAGGTGAGGAAAGCACCAGCCCCCATTTCTCCTCCTGGGCACCGTCTCCATGGTAACAGCATCCACTTCTCAAGGCCCAGCTCCACGCTGAGGATGGGGAGGCTTCTCCTCCCGCACAGGGTTTCCCCTTTCCCCGGCAGCTGCTGCTGGTTGATGAGGCCCAGGAAGGGCACTGAGCAGCTGCCGGGGAAACCTTCTCTGGTGCCACCATAAACCCTCTGCTGGCACCTCTCAACCTGGAGGGCTGCCCCTGTGTGGGGTGACGGAGAAGAGCCACCTCCCAAATGCTCCGGGCCTGCTAATCCCAGGGAGCAGGCCCCCTCCAGCAGCTGGGCACTATCTTGCCGTCCACAGTCTAGACACGCTCCCTTTCTTATCCCTCCATCTCTACCTGGTTGGCTCGTGCTCCTCCAGAGCAAACCAAAGGCTAATGTATTTCTCCAGGCTCGTGACACCCCGGTGCCCCAGCGACCGGGCTAGAGGCACAGCCACATGAGGAGGTGCTGCACAGGGGTCCCTTGGCCACACGCTCCCCCCCAAACCCTTGTTCCCTGCACATCTATTGTCCTCCCATGCCCAAGCCCAGGCTCCAGCAGAGATAACCCAAGTGGTTCTTCCCAGCTCAGCCTGCCTGGGCTCCCCAAGCCTGCAGCTTGCCACCTTGTCCTTAGAACTGCCTCTTCATTGAGCTAAATGATGGGTTCAGCAACGGGAGTATGGAGCTGAGGCTACCCCAGCCTCACATGGGACCCGGGTGTGCAGGATGAAGCCAAAAGGACCAGGCACCTCCAGATAAAGGGCTGGGGGTAAACTGCTACCCCAACTTGTTAGCATTTGAGGGGACCCAAAGAACAGGGCACACAGCCCAGTTACCAACACACTGCAGCACCTTCCAGAGCCTGACACACCAACCTTACCCCCCAGGGCCACCTCTGAATCAAGGGCAGCCAGAGTCAGGGGAAAGAGTCCCCAGTGCGGACTGGGAGCACAAAGCCAGAGCTCAGCCTCTCCCCCACAGTTGCTCCCAGCTGCCAGGAACTAGGAAAGCCACCATCATCCCAAAAACATGGACTTCAGATGGGAAGACACCCCAAAACCCCCACTACTCTTACCTGGAGAAGTATCCTCCTCACTGTGAAGAGCCAGGCTGGAGTCTGCCCTGGAGCCTCATGGTCCCCAGGTGTTTCCCATCTCCACTCTCAGGAGGAGGACCCTTCCCAGGTGCAGAGCATCAGACTGAGTGCCCAACCCAGTGCTGTGAGCTGATTCTGGCCACCTGGGCTTTGTTCCACCTGGAAATGGGATCTGGGCAGCAGTGGAGTTTTGATGGGTGAGGGCTGCTTTAGGTGCTGTGTGAGACACACTCTGAGCCTATGAGACCTAGGAAAAGCAGCAAGCAAACAACAGCATCACGACAAGCTAGAGATGGATGCAGAGTCCCTTCATGGCTCCCAGAGGATACTCCCGAGTCCCCAAGGCTGATGTCTGTCTGTTGAACCAGCTGTGTTCAACACTACTCAAGCCAAACTCATGCCACTTGAACCAAACCCTTGGAGACTATTTTGCTGGAGGCAGGGAGGAAAAAACATGAGTGTGTTGTGTCCATGTACAAGTGCCTCCAGGTCTTCCTGTTGGTCCCTGGGGTATCTGCAGCTCCTACAGGTACCCTCACTGTGGCAGGATGGTGTCACACTCAAGCCTTCATGGCAGAGCTGATTAAAAGCTACATGCTAAGCATGTCTCTAGAGCTAAATATGTATGTTCTCAGTTGCCACAGCCTCTCCAGAAGCACAAGGCTTATAGTGACACAAAAGATCAAGCTGTCCTGATGCTAAATCTTTGCCACAAACCATGAGCTACAAGGGGAGCTTGGGGCACCAGGGAGAAGGTTCATAATCCATCAAGGACACTGTTCCTGCCTGGCAGTACAGCCATGACCTACAGATGTGGTTTGGGCCAGCAATGTCCTGTCCCAATCAGGGTGTCCCCTCCATCCCCAGGCCATGTTCAAGGCAATACCTTCAGGCTGCTCCTGGGGAGGGAGGTAGAAAAGCTGACAAAGGAGCAGCACTGAAAGCTTGTCCCCCATTCTTCCTCCCTCATTAAGAGCAAGAAGTCACTCCCAAGTCTGCTGGGCCTTTCTGACTCTGGGGAGTTTGCCCCAGCAGCGCCAGGATGCACCATCACCCTCCCCATGCTGGGTGAGGGGGGTGAGCGCCCTTCTCCTGGGTGGCTGTTTCCAGGACGGTGAGGCAGCTGGGCCAACTGGAGCATCAGCAATAGCAAAGAGCAGCTCCCATCCCCAGCTCCCCCGCTCTCTAGTGAGCCACCCCAGGGGCTGCACTGGCCCACACAGCGTGGTGGAGCAGCACATCAGCGCCCAGCCTCTGCGGAGAGGAGCTGACAGTGATGGGCATGCACAAGGCTGGAGGTGACAGCATCCTTTGGCCGCAGCAGGAGGCCAGTGTGGGTGGATGGGACACCTGAGGGGCAGCACCGTGCCTGGGGAGGGCAGCTGGCCATTCCCCCCGTCCCCGAGCCACCCTGCTGGAGGGCAAGAGCAGGGGTGCTCCTCCAGAGAGGCTGCTGTGAGCCGTGTGTGGGCGAGCCCCAGCCATTCCCATCACGGCTGAAGAAAGCGAGTGCATAAAAAAAAAATAAAAATAAAATGACCCTGAAGAGCTGTCTAATTTGCAGCACAGTCAGGGAGAGCAGCTTCCCAGAGAGGGGAAGGCAAGGCTCTGAGAGGTGGCACTGGGAGATGCTGTTAACACCTTCCTGCCCGGCGCTGCAGGACGGCTTCAGCCCGCTCCCATTCCTCCCAGTCCCTTGGAGGGGGTGGCATTTGTGGAAGAGGTGGCCAGGTCCTGCAGTGCCCATGCTGACAGGAAGTCACAGGAACTAGGATTTTCTGGGCTAAAGCTCCTATTTTAACCTATCAGGCTGTTGTTTTTCCTCCGTTAAAACAAAAGAGCATCTCCCTCTTCCGAGACCTTTCAGTCAATGTCTTGGCTAATCAGGTGCCTGCTAAAAGGTGGACTTGAGCAGAACTGTCACTGCTGGTGATTGGGGTCAGCTGGTAGCTGGAGGCTGAAAGGCAGCTGGTTTGTAATGCCTTTTTAAAAGAAAAATCAATCTCCTTCCCTGCAAATGTTGCTGGCAGAACCCAGTTAAGATTTTCTTCCCTTAATTTGCCAATAGCAGACGGCACCATATTCAGCTCCATTAAATCTGGGGCCTAAAGTCAAAGTGGGGCTTCGGTAGGAGCTTGCTCTGCTGGAATTAGGGAGACCAAATGTCTGAGGCCTCTGCAGTGACACAACCCAGACATATATATATATGTATGTATATGCATATAAGCCTGCGTGAAAATTAACCCTCTTCTTACCACCAGGGAGAGAGCAGGCAGGAGGGGATTTGCTTGAAGACCCCTTGTCAATGCAGCCAGCAGTATGCTGGGATTGCTGGGGGCAGGGACAGGACTGGGGACATTGGAAAGGTCCCAGCACAGCACTGGCTCTGATCACAGCATAGTCCTGGCCAGGCCAGACCCTCAGCTTCACCGGGGGCTGCCAACAGGGGCATCAGGAGGGTGGCACTGAGAGCAGACCATGCACACACAGGGTCATCCTGCATGTCAGTGAGGGGACACCTTACAGGGACAACACCTGGGACCTCAGACTTCATGGGCTGTGCTGAAAATAAGCAGTGCTCAGCTGTGACCTGGGGACAGGACCTCAGTGTGTCCCAGCTTCTCCACTTTGCTCCCTCCTACAAGAAAAGCTTACACCTCTGCAAAATGGGGGGGGGTTGTGTGTGTGCAGTTTTGCTCACAGTGTGCTTAAATGGTTGGATTTAATTCCTGCAGATTTCTGAGTGTAGATTTGAGTTCAGAAGCCTGTGGGTGACACCCCAGCTGAGGGGCCACATGCACCCACAAATTGAGCATTTCCCCGTGTGGGGAAAGAGCAACCTGTGCCCAGGGAACTGCAGGGCTGCTGAAAAGCAGCTGCCAAACCACCTCCAGCTCCCGAGGGCAAACCCCAATGGCATCTTTGCCTGCCAAGAGTCCCTTCCCACGGAGCACAGCTTGAGTTCAGCAGTGGGAAAGGGCCACCCATGGCCCCACTCACAGGCCACCAGCTGCTCACCCCTGCTGGGGACGGAGGGGTGCCTGCGAGGGGGCAATGGTGGATGGGGAGGGAGTCTATGGCACTGAAGTGCCACCAGCAAAAGTGGACAAATTGTTTATTCCAGTACATCCCAATTCCTGGGCTTTTACCCCCTGCAGCTGGCACCCTGCTCCAGCTCTTCTGCAGCCTGGCCCCACCAGCCTGGGGTCAGCACTGAGCGTTGACACTGGGTTCCCAGGGTCCTAGCATTGGTTGGCCTCTTCCCTCCCTTCTCCTGGGACTCACAAGGTATTGATGCCCCAGCTGGACCTCTCTGGGGCTTGGAGAGGTGGCTGCCACCCACCAGGGCTGGGCAGGGAGGATTACCTTCAGGGGATGCACCTCATCAGGCTCACTCTGGTGCCAGGAGCTGCTGTCTCCGGTTCACCAGTGGTGAAGCTGTGACACTGCTCTTGCCTAAGGGAAGCAGAAACTCCTGGTCAACCTTTCAGTTCACGCGTGATTTTCAGCAACCCATGTTGAAAAGGCAACGCTGGCCCCTCTCCCTTCCCTCCCTGGAAGCTCCCTCAGCTACAGGACTTTGCTCCCACCTTGGTGCCTCCCCCAGGCTCTGCATTCCTGGTCCGTACCCCTGTATCCCAGCACTGGCAGCTGTCCCAGGGCTGGGCTGGTCCACCTCACGTACTGCCCGTGTCCTCACCTTCCTCCCCCTCACCATGTCTCCAGACCCCCCAGGAGCTTTCGGGCCCCCGTCAGTCCCTCCTGTTCCCTGCAGTGAGGTGTGGTGTGATGGGCAGTCTGACCTGGGGTGGCTGCAGAGCAGCTCATATGGGCGACCAGCTCTGACTCTGGCAGATGGGACATCTGCAAGGGTTGGGAAAAGTCCCGTGCTGTCCTACAGGGGTGTGAGCAGTGAGATGTGACCTCTTTGCCTGGCCAGTTTCCTCCTGCTCCTGCCTGAAGGTGGAGGAGCAGCCGTGGGTGACCCTGCACAAGCCAGGCCTTGAGCAACTCTCCCTTTTGCCCTTTGTGTTCTGTGATTTGCACACAATCGGGAGCATTGCCTTCTGTGCATCTTCTCTTCCACATCCCAAAGGGATCTTCTTCCACACAAAAAATCACAGCTCACGTGGTTTGCAGCTCAGTGTCCCACTGCCACATCAGTCCTTGGGCTGGCAGGTACACGCTTGGCCCCCAAGGCTGAGTTGAAGGAGGGAATTCTGTCATCAGCATCTGGTTTTCTTTGTTTTCAATAAATTATACACTGTGATGTACTCATTTATTTAAAGTGGCGGTTCCTAACTTACTGATGTCTCCCCTAGCAAGGAGCAGAAAGATGCAAATCCCTTTTCCTCCTGGGTGTTCACTGGTGTACCCCATAGGGTACCCGCTGCCTCCCCCGAGCTCCCCAGTCCAGTGCCCAGCGCTGCGAGAGCCCCGAGTTTGCAGAGGAGACGAAGAATGGACTCAGGCAGGGAAGGCACGGTCCCATCCCCAGGAATCTCCTCATCTCACTGGTCCAAACAGCTCACATGGAGTTTGCAAAGAGGAACAGAGTCAGCAAAAACTCATTTCCAAGAGTTGAGTCTCAGCCTGCTCCTCACAGCAGCTCTGGCATCACTTTCCTTCCTAAGGATGGCTGGTGCAGCAGATGGGACAACGCTAGTGCCTGCAGGAAAGCACTGCCCAGAGCTCTGTTCTGCTGTCTCCAACACCTCAAAATCTCTCACAGGGTCCAAGAGGTATGAGTTTGGGAGCCCCTGCCTCTCTTCAAAACTAGAGACTGTTTGCTCTTCTCTAGGCAGGAGGGAGAGGGGTGGACAGCCAGCCTGGGACAAATGCCCAAGACAAAGCTGATATTCCCATGAACAGTCCTGGCCAAACTGCGAGTGGGGAAAGGGAGACATCACAGGAGCTGGTGGTGATCCTGCCTTTTTCCCACTCTGAGCCCTGCACCAGCAGGCTGGGTCTTCACAAGGGCAAGTAGTGCTGTGGAGGTGGATAAACCCCACTGTCGATAGCCTTGGCAGAGGTACCTGAACAGTTAACTCCAGACAGCTGGTGTGCAAGAATCATGAAATCCCAGGGTGGCCTGAAGTCCTTTCAGTAAGGTAAGGAGGCACCAAGGTTAGTCAAACCCTTCTGAGTGTGCTCGTCTAAAAATGATGGGGCTTCTCCAGAGAGTGACTTCTCTTTGGTCAGGGAGAAGCTGCCTGTGCCATCCTGGTCCACAATGGCCTAGAGCACTGTGGCTACTACCTGGGCTGAAAGGCTCTGGGTGAGGTAAAGACCAGAATCCAATAGCTAAGCAATCTCCTCTGGTATCAGATTTGTTATAAGGACCTCATGGTTACTGGGTTCTGGTAGTCTCCTCTGCCCTCAGGAAGGGCATCAGGTCCTCCTTCCTGATTACAGAATGGTCCAGGCTGGAAGGGACCTCCAAAGGTCACCTAGTCTGACCTCCCCACACTCAGCAGGGACGCCTCCAACTAGACCAGGTTGCCCAGGGCCTCCTCCAGTCTCCTCTTTAATATCTCCAGGGAAGGGGCCTCAACCACCTCCCTGGGCAATGGGTTCCAGTGCTCCACCACCCTCAGAGGAAAGAACCTCTTCTTAATATCCCATCTAAAGCTGCTCTTCTCCAGCTTGAAACCATTGCCCCTCATTGTCCTGTCCCTGCAGGCCTTTGGAAACAGACCCTCCCCAGCCTTCCTGGAGCCCCTTCAGGAACTGGAAGGCTGCTATGAGGTCTCCCTGGAGCTTCCTCTTCTCCAGCTGAACAACCCCAGCTCCCTCAGCCTGTCCTCATAGCAAAGGTGCTCCAACCCCCTGAGCATTTTGGTGACGCTCCTCTGGACCCACTCCATCAGGTCCACGTTCTTCCTCTCTTGAGGGCTCCAGACCTGCACACAGGACTCCAGGGGAGGTCTCACCAGAGCAGAACAAAGTGGCAGAACCACCTCTCTGGATCTGCTGGCAATGCACCTTTTGATGCAGCCCAGGATGGGACTATCCTGGGTTGCAAGTGCCCACTGCCTGCTCATGGCCACCTTCTCAGCCATCAGCACCCCCCAGTCCCTTTCCTCAGGGCTGCTCTCTAACACCTCATCCCCTGGTCTGTGTTGGGAGTGAGGGCTGTTCTGGCCCAGGTGCAGAACCCTGCACTTGCTCTTGTTGAACCTCATGAGGTTCACCTGGGCCCACCTCTCCAGCCTGTTCAGGTCCCTCTGGATGGCATCCTGTCCCTCAGGTGTATCGATGACAACACGTGATGTAGTCCTGCCTGTCCTTCTTGCGGACTGGAACTCATGGCAGTGTCTTGAATCCCTGCTAGACACTGGGGGAGAACAGAAGGCAGGTTTCACAAGGAAGTTTAAGACTTCACAAGAAGTTTAAGTTCAAAACTTCTGTTCTACTCCAGCATGAAACCCCCTGACAGTTTACAGATCTGTGAAACAGAATGTTACAGGAAGTTTTTGGTTGGGCAGGACTGACTCACAATCCCAGTTTCCTCG
Organism: Jacana jacana; assembly: GCA_013400555.1. Taxonomy (NCBI): domain Eukaryota; kingdom Metazoa; phylum Chordata; class Aves; order Charadriiformes; family Jacanidae; genus Jacana; species Jacana jacana. Next base: position 82,327 of record VZTM01018164.1, read on the forward strand.
GGAAGCCCAAACCACAACACTCCATAAAAGTAACGGCACGTAAAATGAAAAAGCCTGGCATGGACATCCATTCTGAAAGGCAAGCCAATTTTCCCCCTCACTGAAAGCCCAGGACAACTGACCCGCCAGGGCTGAGCCATCTGGTTTCAAGGGCACGAATAAAATGGTTGGTTTACTCTGTCCTCACCAGTTCTGCTCATTTACAGCCAGAAAAAGGTGAGAGGATCGACAGAAAGGGACAGAGAGGGTCTCCCATCCTCCCATCCCAGCAGCACAGAATCATAGAATCATTCAGGTTGGCAGAGACCCTTGGGATCATGGAGTCCTACCATCAGCCCTACTCTACAAAGGTCTCCCCTACACCAGATCCCTCAACACCACATCTAATAGGGAGCAGCAGGAGGGAGCAGTGTCCTGCTTGGGCTGAGCCTGCGCTGTCGGTGGGGGTGAGGGTGCGTCTGCACATCCTTCTCTGCAAAATTCTGGTTTCATTCATGGCCCTGGGGCTCCTTTTCTGCCTTTTTTTTTTTGCCATCTCTGGCATTCAGAGTCCTCGTAAAGATGGTGCTGGACCTTGTTCTCATCTCAGCAGGAAAGACACACTATTGGTGTGTCTTATTGTGTGCTAATGCAAGTCTTTCAGAGCCTGGACAAAACGTCAGAGGGCTAAACACAAACATTGGATAAGAAGTTACGAAGAAAATGAGATTTCAGAGGAAAAATTACTGAGATTATCTGTGAGACAGAGGTGAGAGGTGGGGCTCTTTGTGTCGACTACAGGAGAAGAAGCAGGGAGGATGGGATCTACTGGCATCTCACATGGGCTGTGGGACACACTGTCGCAGCTGGGTTGCTTTGCTCCATGTTTCCTTGGCTACAAGAAAGGGGCACAAGTCCATCCTACAGCTCCAGTGTGAGCTACTGACCCAAATCATCCATTTTTGTGCACACTTCCTAGAGTGGCTTTGGACAAAGACTCAAAGAGGATCTCACAGGAGAGAAAGGAAAGCTGAGAGTCAAGACTAGTTTTACCTTCCTAAAACACATCAGGTCCTGACCTCGCCATCATCATCCAGCTGAGACCTCAAAACAGCTACTTCCTTTCTCCTGTTTTCTGTCCACTTTCCGTGACAGTCCCTATTCCGAGTTGTTACAGTCTGTATCCTGTGGTAGGGCTCCTCAGGCTCTTCTCCGGGGATCACAGTCAGCCAGAGCCTCCATGTCTGCCAGTAACGTGAAGGATTTTCATTCACACGTTTGCAAAGCAGCTCCCAGCTTTCTCCTGTTAAAAACTCAAGCGTGGGCAAAAGTATTAAAATTTTTGCTGCCAATGGTTTGGTACAGACTTCCTACAAGAAGGTGTGAGGAGATGTGGCAGCAGGTAAACACACTACTAAAGTTTTAAAGACATCATGAAAATGAAGACAGAAAGTGAGACAAAGCCCAGCACCTCCCCTGTTCAACAGGAGAGGACCGAAATGCCACCCAAATTTGTTTTTTTCTTCTTTAAAGCACATCTCATGTTGCCTGAAGTTCAACACTTGAAGCAGACAGCAAGTCAGAGGGATGGGTTTTTCAGGTTTTTATTTACTAAGGTTTTTATTGTGTGTTTTATATTGCAAACCCCACCCTAGAAGTCGTCCCTCCCTTCCCCCCAAAATAAACCAAAAGATAACAATAATAATAAATATAGTTCCACCTACTGAGACAAGCCTAGTGTTGACTGGGGTCCAGTCGAAATAACTCAACATTGGCTACTGCACTGCTAAGAACTGGGAAATCCAACAAGATCCCCGTGAGAAAACAAAGCAAAGGAACCCAACCGAAGGAGGAGGATGACCAGAGCGGTGGATGGAACGAACCAGAGACAGCCCTCGGGGTGTTTCTGCACACCTCCGTTTGTCTGAGTGTCCACAGGGGCGTTGAGATTCAAGTACCAATGCAGCAGTCACGGGACAGGCATCCAGGAGGGCTTGGCATTGCTGGGCTGAGGACCTTTCCCACCTGCTTATATTAGATACACCAGACCCAAACAGCTCAGCTCCCGACCTCTTGAGATGCTCATTCTAGGGGCTCTCTAGTGAAAAGATCCTTAAAACACAGAGAAAACTGAAAAGGATATTGTGAGTCTTCCTCCTAGGAACTGCCTCCTACCTTTGAAAATATGAGAGGGTCTGTGAGTCTGCTTCGATTCCGTCAACTGAGGCTCTTTCAAGACGAACCTGTACATATTTGGAAAAGCAGGATCTATATATTATAATTATCACCCGCCAATCACTCCTACAGGAGGGTCAAAATTGACATGTAGTTTAAAACTAGGAGATATATATATATATCTAAATATATGTGTGTGTGTGTGCGTGCTTACACATGTGCATAAACAGACTACATATGTGTATAACTGTATACTATATATATAAAAGCATGTGTGTATATATAGATAGATATATAAAATCTATACACACACACACACACACACACACGCACCCCTCCCACCACACACACTCATACATACCTAGTTGTATGTAGCTAGTAGAAAAAACCCTTTCCAGAGTTCCCCTGACCCTTTAAGGAAGACCAAAGCTGAATTACATCTGAATGCTGAGCCACCAAAGCACGTTGAAGCAGGAGTGCCCAGGAATGCTTGCAGCAACATTCGAGATACAGGCACATGTAAAGAGTTTTGCAAACGATTCCGTATAAAAAAAACCAACTGTCAGCCAATGTTTTGGGAGAGAGTTGGGGTGGGAGGAGGTAAGAGAGGAAGTCATATGGACCTGTATCGTTACTGTGACAATAGTGGGGTTTTTGGCACTGCTGCGTGAAGGCCTGCTTTCCCTCTGACCCCCACGACCGCTGGGAACAGAGGGAGGCGGGACACGGGTTTCTAACAAGAGTTAGAAAAGTTGAGCACCTGACTCTTTACAGTGAGGTGGCCGGGGACACCTCTTGGCCCAAAAAAACCAACCCAGAAACGAAAGAGAAAGAAAGGGTCAAAGTAAAAAGAAAAGGAGACACTTGCCCTAGAGGTAAAGGCTGTAGCTTTGTGCACCCAATAGCCCCTTACTGTCTTCACCCCACTCTGACTGCCTTAAATCAGGGGAGCCCAAACCCATCCAGCTGAGGGTGCCTGCCAGGTCCCAGATGTGTCCAGTGACGCTCCAACCGCAGGGCGAGACCAAAGCCAAGCGGGCACAGGCTGTTATTGCTGGTGAAATCAAGCAAAGGATTTCAATTCCCCCGTCAGAGGAGAAGTGCTGACCATGGCTGGCCAAATTTCTGCTCTAATCTGGTGTAATGGTATCAACATAGTTGCCAATCTGGAGGATTCTTGCCTTGGCACCGCTCTTACCCTCGGTGCCTCAAAGCTCGAGCTCCCCTGGGCTAAGGAGGCAGAGGGCTGGGGTGACCCCACCCCACTTTTCCAGCTTTTTCTATCCAGTTCTATGCAAAGCAGTCAGCCCATGGACACTGAGACATTAACACGAGAGAGGGAAGGTTCAAGTGCTGCCTTTTTCTTCAGCCCTCTCCTTGCTTTGAACGTCCCCAACCCGGCAGGCAGCACTTGGGCTTTCCAAACCATGAAGAGGTTGCATGGCCGAGGCTGGCTGCCTGGCATGCAGGCAGGGACAGGACTTCTCCCGTAACCCCCCCTCTACGCTGCCTACAAAACTACAGAGGGGACATTTGCTGCCCTCCTTGCGACTTACAAGGGGTTGTTTCTTGTTCCCACTAGAGCATCAGTGGGATAAGAAAAAGCCAAGCATCTGAAGTCAGGCCGGTTCATCTCCTGGTCACCTTTATCTTCTCCAGATGGAGTCCCACCAAAAACTCAACCCTTCTTGGAATCCCTAGAGCGGGCTGGGTTAATGACACTCCCCCCCTCTTGCTTCCTCTGCAACCCAGGAGGAAACCTGGGAGGAAGGGGAACCTTCTGATGCGCAGAGTGAGCCATCCAAGTCCCCCCATAACTAGGTGCTGCGGGCCAGGTCCACAGCTGGTGCAAAGCAATGCGAAGCTGAGGCCAACCAGAGCTGTTCTGAGAACACCAGCTACGGGCCTGACCTGGTGGTCCTTTTCACGGCCCACATCAACCTCGGATCTTTGTCTCAACAGTAAAACCTTTTTTTTGGTGGCTTCTATGGCTGATCATTCACATGTTCCAGCTCAGGCACACACCTTGTCTGTGCGTTACCTCGTTGGATTAAATTTGCTCATATCCTTTTTGTTCCATGTATTAAAATATTCTATAAAATCAAGTGACCAAAAATCTATAGCTCTAAGAATACCTGGTTATCTTCTTTTTTTTTTTTTTTTTTTCTTTTTGTCGTTTTTCATGTGGTTTTTGTTTGTTTCTAATCACAGTTAATGGAGAAAAAAAACCGAAAGGGCGGGGTGGGGAGGGAGGGGGAGAAAAGCAAAACGTGAGAAATGAAAGTCTAACCGGGAACTGAACTGCACGGCTGACACAACCAGCTCTCAGAAGGAGTCCTCACAAATTGGAGGGCAGTTTGGATCTGACAGGTTCCAGATCCCCTGTGAGCGCTATGGATTCCTTCCGCCCACCAGCAGTCAGAGAAGCGGGGCCTGCAGCACTGGCCCCAAACACCAGGGGATGTGGTAAAGAACCTGAGGACATCTGACGTGGCAAAGTCACACGCCCAGGAATTGAGCTACAAGGCTTCCCGAGAAGTCCAGTCCCTCCAGCAGGGAAAGGAGAGAAGCTGGAAACAGATTCTCTAGAGGAATGAGGAGAACTTTGGCTCAGTGTCTGAGCCAGCTCTTGGGGCAAAGATGGCTGGGAAGCAGAAATCAACTTGATGTCCTGGTTGAGACGTCCCGGTGGCACGGGCGGCGTGCTCTTGGACTGCAGGATCTGCGGAGGTGGGCTGGCGGTCTGAGGCAGGAGCAGAGATCCGTGAGAGCCTGAGGCCCCAGAAGGGCCACACTGAAAAGTTCTCGTTGCCACTGGGCTCTGACTGGGAGGACTAAGGCCAGAAGGGGTATAACAGGGAGAGGCGACGCCGGACTGTTGGAGTGGAGACATGGAGGCAAAAGGTGGCCGTTCTTGGTGGAGCTGGGCTATCGTTCCAGTTAAAGATCCTAATGCACTTGGATGTGTTTGGCACAGGCCTGAGGATGGCCCACCAGAGACCTGTGCCAGCTGGCTTAGGCTGGAGGATGGAGAGGTGGAAGGAGGGGCTTGGAAGTGATTCATTCCCCCCAGAGTCCCACTGCCCGAGAGCTGCTGCAACTGTCCCCCCTGCAAGGGTCTTGTGGTGGGCTGGAACTGGTTGAGAAGACTGGGGGGTGAGTTTGATGAGAGCTGGGTGAGGGATGTTGATGGGGAGCTAGTTGTGGCTTGCTGGAAGTGCCCAAATCCACTGCTGGAAAGGGCCGGTGGTGGCGGCTGCTGCTGCTGCTGCTGCTGCTGCGTGGGCTGAGCGGTTCCTAAGGGGGATCCAGAAGGTGCCTGTTGGAACTGGCCCAGTCCCACCGAGGACGTGCTGCTCAAGCCCGCCTGGCCAGAGCCCCCCGGAGGGGATCCCACCTGGAACTGGCCTAAGCCGGCAGCCGCCGAGAATCCCGCCAGCTGCTGGATGTGGAAGGAAGAGGAGGAGGGGGTTTCTGCTCCCGGTGTGTGCAGCTGGGAGGGAGTGCTGGAGGGAGAGCCGACGGCGGACGGCCCCGTGGACGGGATGAGGGACTGAAACCTTTTCAGCTGCCTCGGAGTCTGGTTGGATTGCTGCCCCAGGGAACCCAGGACGGACACGGGAGGACGGAAGATGGCTGTGGGGAGGCGCGGGTGGTGGGTCAGGGCTATGGCGACGGAGGTGGTGGCGGCTGCAGCTTGCAGGGGCGCCTGGATGAGCGGGGTCCAGATGACAGGGGTTGGGGTGGAGGCGGCGGCAGCAGCGGCGGCGGCAGCGGCCTGGACGTTGTGAGCACAGTGTGCCATCTCCCTGTCGTGCTGCACGATCTGCTGGATGATCTCATTCTCTTGGTAGTTGAAAACACCCGAATTGAGGTCATGCTGGACTTTATGCAGCAGAATGGAATTTTTCTTGCCTGTAGAGAAAGTGAAGAGAGAAAGAGTCATTTCTGGGATGTCAAAGCACGGGAGGCTCCCGCAAAGCTTCCTGCCAGGACTTCCTCTGCTCTTACTGTGGGATCTGTGTGGAGTCTCCATGCTCCAGCAACAAGATGGCAAACATCACACCTTCCGCTGCTGTGGTATGACCAACGTGCCTCAGGATCCCATAAAGATGTGCCAGACAGGACACATATTCTTAGTTGGCCAGTAAAGCCACTCTGGGTAAGTGTGGCAGACTGGTAGCAAAGCTTAGAAATCTGTAAGATTCTAATTTTGCACCTCATAATGTGAAATTCTGTTAGAAAAAGAGGATAAATCCAAAGGCTGGTTGTTTTTTTTTTGGGGGGTGGGGGGGGGGCAAAGGGAAACCTCCAAAATCTAGAGTCCAGTGAAGGCTCTTGAGTCTTCAGCTACTCTCCAGCACCACCTTATTCTCATCTTTCTTATGCAACTTGCTCACTCCAAAATCAAATGTTTTTTTTCTAGTTCAAAGGAAATTTCTCTGAGAATGAGGGAGAGAAGGACTTTGCGTGCTGGACAAGCTCAGCTGGCCCCAGTACGAGCCCTTGGATGTGCTGCAGCTACCACCATACTTGGCTTGACATCCAGACTGTTGGGGTTTGCTTTTTTTACTTTATGGTGTACCTTTTATACCTGTGACAAATAACAGAGTCAAGAGTTTAAGGCCATGCTTCTTACTTTGGCCAAATGTAAAATCAAAGGTCTGGCAGCAAAGAACTTGAAGGACACTCTGAAGAGGGCAGCTGGTGTCCTAAAAAGTAATGCTAAAATGTCAGAGTCTTGAGGGCAATTAGTTGAGTTCCAAATCTACCACCAGAAAGAGGTGAAGCAACTGTTGCAGAAATAAGAAGGAAAAGATGAAGAGTAAGAGATACCAGTCACTACTGCACAAAGAGCTAGGAAGGCACACAGGATGTGTTAGTTCTACCTGAAAGCATGAAGAGGTGCAGAAAACATCCACAAGAACCAGGCTTGAAAGACATCAGCAGCTAAGTACAACGGATTCAGCCTCTCTCAGAGCAGAGGTGACTAGATACTGACTTAGAGGGAATTTCATGGATGAAGGAAGCTGCTAAGAACCATTCCCTTCGGTTCCAGAAGGATCCACGAGATACTCTGATTTTAGACAAGTCCAGAAAAAAAAAGAAGGAGCAATCTAACTGTAATTGTAGTCAGGCATTGGAAGAAGGTTTTCTCCTTCACTGTACTTTAAAAAAACCTCCTTATAAAGGATGAGGTGTGGCTTGAGCACTGCAGTGCTGCCCAACAGTGCTGGGCACAGCTCACAGCAGGCAAAGCCCCCACACTGCGGGAGGAGCTGCACCATAAAACCAGAGCACCAAAACACTGACAGGGTTTTGAGACTGGATCTGCAACTGGTGTGTTTCAGACGTGTCTGCTGAGGGTAGAGCTGTGGGATGCTCAATGCTGTTGGGGTTTACCTACTGCCCATCGCTCTCCCCAGAAAAAGCAGGGAGACTCATGGACTGGCCTTTCTTGTCTCACCTTGGAAAAGACACCAGCCCTGGAAGGCCACAGTCCTGGGGGCAAACTCTGTTCTGGGCTGCTAATGTCGTTCCCAGGGCTGGAGAGCTGGTCTGCACTGGGGCTGTGTGTGTAGGATCTGTATATAAATGTCTGGGTCGTTGCTCTCCGGGCTGGAACACGCAGCACCGGATCCTGGCTCTCCCCTGCCGTCCCTGTCCCCAGGCACCCCAGAGGGACCAGGACTGTCACCTTTAAACTTCACAGTGCACAGAGTGAAAGGAAGTGAATGGCACAGAGGATGACACTACACACACACACAGAGAGTAATTTCCACGTGGTGCCTACTGGAATAATACACCCTCCCAAACAAATGAGATCACCAAGAGCTGCTTGAACAGCAACAGCAACACTGACTGCTCCAAGGCTGGAGAGAGGGAACAAGCTATTTAAATAAAACTGCCAGGTAAGAGAGACTCTGGCCAGCCCACTGGAGTTCAGGAGGGATGCAGACTGCAGGGGTGCCATCATTCTCCTTCTGGAGCTGAAGGTACAAATCCCAGCATGGGGAGCCCATAGAATCTCGCCCGTCTGCAAGGTCAGGATGTGGCTGGGAGACAACCTGCTGAGCTCAAAGCAGACGGGCAGAAAAGCCACCAAACCATGTTTGCTTTCTTGGTAACGGACTGGAGCAGAAGGAGGCAGAGGAGGGATGGAGAGGGGAGAGGGAGGACCAGCAGCCGGTGCCAGCGCCGCTTCCCAAAGAGCTCACTCAATACCAGCAACCGCCCCGTGTTCCCCGCGTTCCGCCTCATCTCACTCTTTTCATTCCATCTCACCCGTCTCTGGCTCCTGATTTGCTTCTCTGTACCTGAACAGCCTGCAATTTCCAGAGCTGCCCTCAATTCCAAGGAGACCCCGCAGTGACATTGATCAGAGCTGCAGGCAGGGACGGGGGGGACCGGTACTTTCCTAACCAGGGAGGGGCTGAACGGCAGCCACCGGTCTCCTTGGCAGAACAGGAACCAGAGAACCCGCCAACGTTTTCTAAACATGCAGAATACCTACTAGAAAGTGGTTTGATCAAAAATCAGTTTGTGTCAAATTCATAAAAATGGTTCCAGCAAAACCCTTGGAATTTTTTTTCTTCATTGTTGAACAGAACATTTCCATTTTCCTTTGGAACAGCGTCTCACCGAGCTGTTTTCCTGAGCCCGACCCGAATCAATCAACGGTTTCATTAGATCAAATTTTTCTGTTCTGTTTTGCCAAGAAAGTCTCAACTTTCTGCTTCAGAACCTTTTAAAAGATTACTGAAAATCTTCTTTCAGTTATTGAAGGGGAGAGGAATTTTTCAAAATTCTAACTGGTTAGCAAACTGAAAGATGAATTGGTTCCATCCTCTGATTAACTCCATCATTTGCATGATGTTTCCACACACCAACGTAAGTCTTAGTAGTTGCTTCTGGAGAAAATCCTCCTTCCAGGAGGGCAGAGAGAGCCCTGGTGGGACAAAGCCATTTTCCTGGCAGGTCTGCCCACGGTCCTGCACGACACCTGAGCTGATGGTGGAAGGAGGCAGCAGGAGCGAGTTTGCTCCAGGGGCTCCCAGATTACTTCTCCCCCTCATCATTTTTACGGAATTGCTTCAGTTTCCAATGTACTTTTCCTGCCCTGGATTTGCTGTCACAGCACCTGCCTCAAAAGGAGAGCAAAAGAGTCAGCAAAGAACTGAAAGGCTCATTGGTTTGGCTCTGTGTAACCCTAACTGAAGTGACGTTCCGCAGCTCACGGCTACAGCCTGCGAACCACAGTGGAGTCCTGTGTTCTCACTACACCAGTGAGGAGTGAGAGAGGAAGGAGGGACTCCTGTTTCCCTTCAATCTAACCACTCAAGCCCAGGAATCTTAGCTTACAGAGTTTTTCCTTCTATGTTCTTGATCCCACATCAATTAAAGTGCTGAGCAAAGTCTAAGGCACTCACATAAACAACCACAGAATTGCAGAATGCTCTGGGGTTGGAAGGCACCTCTGGAGATCATCTCCTCCAACCCCCTGCCAGAGCAGGTCCACCCAGAGCAGGTCCCACAGGAACGTGTCCAGGTGGATTTTCAATGTCTCCAGAGATGGAGACACCACCACGTCTCTGGGCAGCCTCTTACAGGGCTCTGCCACCCTCACAGTGAAGAAGTTCCTCCTCATGTTTAGATGGAACTTCTTATCTACAAGTTTATGTCCATTTCCACTCAAATGTTTCTCCTAAGCGCCAAAGCACTTCACAAATTACTGAGATGCCCCGGAGCTGGTGCAGGAGCCATCTGCAACCACCTCACGCCCCAACTCCCCATCCTGGGTTACTCTGAGGTAACCCCTTTCTCCAGAGGAGAGAGAAGCTGCTTTGGGCTTCTGTGGGGCAAGTGACAACCTGGGGAAGGGGAGACTTGGGGGGGGCTCCAAACACCCACTTGGGTTGGATGTGCCCATGAACAGGACCGAGGGACAGTTCAACTACCAGAGCTACAGAAGCACGGTCAGCACTCAAGATGAAAAGGTCTCCTTGGGACAAGTGACTCTTTCATTCTCTGTGGGCAGCTCCAAACACTGTGAGTCAGACAAAAATAAGTACCAATGGAGAGGTCTGAGTTCTAGAAAGTTTGTTTTCCTCACTGCAACAAATATGCTAAATACAGGAGGAAAGAAGAAGAAATTCAGAGCCTGGGAGACGTTCACAGCAAAGCTACCAGGGCTTTGAAGCGGAGAAGGTTATGTAAAATTATGGAAACGAAGCAAACAGACGTCGCTCCCTTAATAAAGAATTGCCAAGTCAGATTTTCCTGGACTGGAGATAGCAGACCAAAGAGCAGGGAGAAAGGCTCATGTGATCTCGTAAAAGGAGCCAGCCCTCAACAGCAATTCCTCTATCAAATAATCAAAATTAGCCTTCTGTTGTTAAAATTCTGCGCAGACACAGGGGCATGAGCTGTGACTTTGTGCTCATTGCTCTGTTCAGCCCCTCTGTGCCCACTGGCTGCAGGTTCAGAACTGGGGTCACTAAACTGCCCTCTGAACCTGCACGCACTGGAAATAACCTCACTTCATCAGGCTGGTGGGTGCCCTGCTCTGCTGGCAGAGGCTGCCCCCCACCACACTCCTCACAGGTCTGTGCTTCTTACTCTTCAGGACTCAACACCCTGCATGGATCGCTGGTGGCCACACAGGGCTTCCACACTGACGGTGGTCTCTGCCTTCCCTTGGCTGTGGGTTACTTGTGTCGAAGCCAGTCTCCTGTGGTCACCCTGCTCGCTGTCATCCTCCCTAGAGGGGAAAGACAGCGACTGGTGACTGCAGGCAAAGCAGCCCTGGCCATACTCAGTATCTGGGAATTTGCCACATGGGAGGTCTGCACTGGGACTATACTGGTGGGAAGGTCTCACTCCACCAGCTCTTGCTGGTCTTATATGCTGGAACAGAGATTTCAAAGGAATTCTGGATTCCCAGTGTAAGTGCTCTTCTCCTGTTGAAGCCTGATGTTCTCTCAAGCATCAGCTGACCCTGCTGGACTGTATTAACTGTAAGGGGTTCTGCTCACAACTGAGCAGCTCTTGGAAGCGAAGCAAAGCCAGCTGGAGCTAAGAGCATCCACAGAGTTCAGTGCACTGAATACATCTGCTCTAGAAACTGATTCAGATTAACTTTCCTAAATGCATGAATACATAATGATTGGACAGAATCATAGAAGTGCCTGGCTTGGAAAGGACCTTTTAGATCATCAAGTCCAACCATCAGCCTAACACTGACAAGAACCTCCCCCTAACCTGTGTCCCTCAGCGCCACATCTACCCAGCATTTAAATCCCTCCATGATATGACGCCAAAGACCATGATTTCTTTTTTACCTATGCTAGAATGCTTGCAAAAATAACTTTTGAGACAGTCTTGCATAAACAAGTCTGGAGATATTGTATCCTTGCACCAGAACAGGTGAAAAGGAAGTAAAGTTGGTATGAGCTGGTCCTGAGGTAAAGAAAATTACAACTAAGGAGAATTCCATAGATAAGACGGGGTGAAGACGATTCCTGATGACCACCAGAGGACCCTAAAAGACCAGGAGTGGACACAAGTACGCATGCTTCAAGGACAGTAACATATGCTAATGAGTTCTAAGAAACAGTATGAATATGCTAATAATATCTCAGAAATGGAATGGATACGTATCTCCTTACTGCACATAATCTATGCAGTTAAGTGATTTGGGGTACACATCAGGAGGGATCTCCTGTGCACCCAGCACCGCAATAAAGATCTCCTGCTTTCCAAAACTCCAAACTGAGTCTTCAGAGAGTTCTTCTCTTGCTGGTTTAGGGTATCATCCAGGGATGGTGACTCCAGCACCGCCCCGGGCAGCCTGTTCCTGCTCTGCAGTCCTTGCCAAGTGCCTGCTCTTACACCAGGACACAGACAAGGTCCCTGTCTTTCCAAGTGCAGGTCTTCCTTCCTTGTACAGCCCAGACCTACCACTGACTGCTTTTCCTCTGCCATCAACCCAAAATATGTGTCATCTCCTGCAACAGACAGAACACTGCCTTTAACTGGGCCAAACTGCTATAGGTCCAACGGTAACGCTGAACAGTGTTACTTGTGTGAACCTCCTGACAAGTAAACAAGACTTAAATTCATAGAATCATAGAAACACGAGGTTGGAAAGGACCTACAAGATCATCCAGTCCAACCCTCCTCCTGTCCCCTGTCCTACCCACTGAGCTACTAAATCATGGCTCATAGCACCTCATCCAGATGCTTCTTGAACCCCACCAGGGACTGTGGCTCCCCCACCTCCCTGAGCAGCCCATCCCAGTGCCTGACCACTCTGGGGAGAAAAAGTTCTCCCTGACACCTCATCTAAATCTCCCCTGGTGCAACTTGTGGCCATTCCCTCCAGTCCTAAACTCTTCCCTTCTAGTCTTTCCAGTTATACCCATTATACAGACCTTTGCAGGAACAAAATTCAATCTAGAGCTATCTAGAGCAAACTGTTAGTGACTATCCATGAACTGGTGTAAGAATTGTGGAATTCTGGCTGCCTGTGACGCCTGGTCCTGCCTGAAGCACCATGTCCTGGCTGTTACTTATCGCTGCAGACTGAAGCCAAAGTGGTGCCTTCTCTTTAAGTGGCAGAAGTGCTTGTGTCTGGAGCCAAAGCTCCTGCACTCAATTCTCAGAGCCCTGCTGGAGCTGACAGCTGTGACAGGGACAGATTCAGGAAGACTCTGGACATTCTGGCACTGTTTTTCTGTCAGTTGTGTGCTTTGCAGTGTGGTCTGGTTGCAGATAGCTGCCTGGCTGCCTTCAAGGCAGGGAGAATCCCCTGAGCCTAGAGGTGTGGCTGGTAAGCCGTCCTACTCCATTTAATTAAAGAGGGTGTTGAAAATGATTTTAAAAGGTGTTGGAATGGTAAAATGTTATCTGAACAGATGTTTTATTTTTATGGAAATAGCAAGGAGTGATGAACATGGCTCTCTAAATGTACAAGGGATCCATTAACTTGGAGGACCATGGAGAGGAGGCACAAATACATTGCATGTCCTACCACCCCTCCAACTTTCACGTCTGCTCAGTGTCTTCCAGGCAGGTCACTGCCTATCTGTGGTACCAGTGACCCCTGCCCAGAAGACTAAACTTCCCAGAGAACTTGCATCTTGCCAGGCAGACAGAGATTGGCATTAACTGATGTCACCAAGGTCATTTACAAAATCAATGACAGGCCTCTTGAGATCTCACCAGCCTCATCCCCCCCCTCTCCCCACTGTCCCTTTAACTGGAGTGGCTTAGGCTTTATTGTCCCTCTATAGATGCATGCGAAATGGCACTTCCATAGTCAGGTGAAGGGGGTTGCTGGTTCACCTTAATTAAGCTGAAGTCATTAGCATTCATTCGCGGCTGCTGAGTTGCTCCTACCTTTCCTTAGGCGAAACAGAAAACGCTGTCTGGGCTTTCACTTCCAAATCAAAAGCAATTCAAATATTTAATCCCTGCTGAAGTCCAAGTTCCTGTGCTAGATAGTGATTCCAGGGTGGGATTCACTTAGCCCATTTGAACAGCCACCTTAGGAGAAGACAGATCACACCCTAAATGCCTTTTTGTCCCTGCTGACTGTACGAGTCGGGCTCAGATCTCCACACCGTGCTGTTGGGAACGATGGGAGAGGATTTCAAGTCCTAGGAATACCCACACTGGTACTTCAGGTTTGATGGTGTTTGTGGGTTCTTCAGGTGAGCAGAAAGGACACAACAGAGGAGAACCTACGTTATCCCGCCAGCCACCGGTACCCTCCCCTGCCCCGTACTCGGATAATAAGATTCCACCTCCTTAAAGGACTGGACAGGGTTCAATGTGATTTTAAGATGAAGCTTCCTCCCGAAGCACACAGCTCTAGCCCCGCGTCCCTGGGCCACAGGAACCTGCACCTTTACATCACCTGTGCCTCTATCAGCAGCCTCAGATCCATACAGACGTATTTCTATCGCCTCTTGACCAAACCTGCCTGCTCACCTCAGGTGTGGCTCTTTAGGGATGACTCCCCTGCAGGCAGTAAACAAACCAGAGATCAGGAGAGGGTTACAGTGTTGGATTTATGCTGAGTGCATAGTGCTTTATTTATGCACGTTTCAGCCTCTTTCATTTATTCATAGACCCTTCGCAGGGCACCTGCCACACGGGAGTTGGCAGCTCAGAGGCACTGGGAGCCCCAGCTCCAGCCCTGCTGGTGTTCTTTTCCCTGCAGAAGGGATGAGGGACCGAGGCACCGAGCAAAGGCACGGCAAGGACAAGGAGGGAGTCTGTGGCAGAGCTTGGCAGGGATCCCAGCTCCTCTCATTCATTCACAGTTCCCCTGGCCCAGCACAGACCAGCCCTTCTCCCTGGCCGCAGATCCCAGAGCGTTGGCCATTCCCCAGAGAAGCCGGGTCTCAAACCCAACAGAAGCATTTCAACAGCAGAAGCGTGATCAGGAGCTGAGAAATGGGGGTGCCCAGTCAAAAAGTCGGGGAACAGCTATGGTTGTGGCCTGTTTATATGACAAAACTTTTAAAACAGATGCTCTTGTACCTCGATAATCTTCCACTGTTATATTTAGAGACTAGCATCGGGTCATCTTAGCTTTTCCTTGTTTTTTTAGCAGCTGCAATGCCTGGAGGAAATGCAAAGCACTTTTCAGCCTGGGTAGACTGGGATCCTTGTATCAAATATATGGAACCAGAATTCAAAATGGCTGCATTTCAACCCACCTGGTGAAAAATGGCAGGTTTAGTCTGGAGAAGAGGAGGCTGAGGGGAGACCTCACTGCCCTCTGCAGCTCCCTGACAGGAGGTTGGAGAGAGGTGGGTGGTGGCCTCTTCTCCCAAGGGAATCGTGACAGGACCAGAGGGAATGGTCTGCAGTTGCAGCAGGGGAGGTTTAGACTGGATATTGGGAAGAGTGACTGTACTGAGAGAGCGGTCAGGCACTGGGACAGCCTGCTCAGGGAAGGGCTTGAGTCACCATCCCTGGAGCTTAAATCCCTTAAGACATGTGTGGATGTGGCACTTCAGGGCATGCTCTGATGGCCCAGACCGTAGGGTGTGGGTTGTGCTCTGGTGTATGGTTGGACTTGGTGATCTCAGAGGTCCTTTCCAACCATGACAATTCTGCAATTCTCTGAAAATTCCTGGTGAAATGAAAAAATTACTTCCTCTGGCTTTAAGTCTGCCTTCAGTGACCTCGTGTATGACCAGTGACCTCGTGTATGACCAGTGACCTCGATGGGGACGGTGAGCAACCTTATGACAGAGGTTTATGGTGTTTGTTACAGCACAACCAACAAGGGAAGATCATCACTCCCCCATATTTTTTGAATGCACGAGTGAATTCTGATTCAACGATATTCACGGCCTGTATCATATTTGCTCTCACTGGGCATTTGAGTGGTTGTGTTTTACAAGTGCAAATACTTGTGAAAATCTAATTTTAAGCTTCAATGGCCACTGAAAGCCTGTTTCAGAGCGAATCAGGAACAGAGTGATGTGACTTACGTAAGGGACTGACACACCACTAACTGGGACAATTCACAGATGCTTGTCAGACAAAGAATTACTCACTGAGAAATGAACAAATCATTTCAACACACAGGTTCTACAGAGAATTTTACAGCTTGGCCAAGACCAGGAGAAAGAGGAAGATTTGCTCAGTGATAAAATGATCAGCAGTCGGTGATCAGCCTAATTGCCTTGAGTCTCAGCCTTCAGGCCCTGAGCCTACAGAGGCATTCTGTTATGTGTGTTATTCTGCAGGGTGAGGAGTTCCTCGGAGACTGAAGTTACTCCGAGATCAGAGTTAAGCAGGGACACAAATCTTTGCAGAATCCCAGCCTCAGACAATTTATGGAAGGCTTAATCCCTTCCAGTTTTTAAAGAGCTCTGCAAGTGCAAAACACCTGGGAAACTTCTTCCCCAGCCATACACGGCATAGGCAGAATGCCAACATCGATTCCCAGTAACGATGGGGGTTAGAAGGATATATCAACATGGTCTTTGCCAAGTGATTGATGCTTCTGACGGCTCCCTGAGGGGCTGTGCCCTTCATGCTGCCACGCTGCCCATCTACCAGCAGGCTGCCATGGGGGCACACAGATCGGGGCGTCTCTGCCCCTCTCCTGCCCCTCTGCCAAGCCACGGCCTTTCAGATTGCATTTGCTCCATGAGGTGAATGCCTCACCGCACCTCCAGTCAACCACTGCGGCTCCTGCTGCTTCAAGGAATGAGGCTTTACCCTCTCATTCTGTCTCCCTGCTGCCCAGACAAGCTTAGGCCATGCTTTCCAAATCTTCCATTAACCCTGTAAACATCTCTCCAATCACCGTGACTGGAGGGGCTGGGATTTTTCTCTGCTCTCAGCGTTCCTCACTGCACGGGGGGAATACTGGGTGGATCTTATCCTGGTACCAGAATAGTGGTAGAGCCCTCTGAGCCATTCCATGGACTCAGTGAGGCATGGGCCTCTCAAGGACAAGTCAATGCACCACTGACTTGGAAAGAGGCTCCCATTTGCTTCCCCCTCCTGTAGAGGTCCTGAGCCAAACATACTAGGAACCAAAAATATGGTCCTGCTTCTGGTCACGCCTGGCTTCTATGAAGTGCTGCTCCTGAACTTCAGCCCTCTAGTGTGATACCTCTACTTCCAGGGACAGCCTCAGCAGCACACTGCCTTCCCTAGGAAGTCACATGCTGGCACACAGCGACCGCGCTGCTCCTTCTGGACGGCGCAGCTTTTAGAAGATGAAGAAATGCCTTATTTATGGAGACAGGGATTTCCACAGGCTCTGCCCATTTCAGTAGGGTGCACCCCACTCCCTTCTGGGAGACTGCAGCCAGAGTATTGGGCACAGCTGGGTTGGAAGGTGCTATGGAGATGCTGTTTTGCAGTAGTGGAGGACGTAACGTTGAGGGAACAGACGGCTCTCCAGTCTGATTGCCAGGGAAACGGGGGCAGCCCTAGGATTTTCACTGTACGACTCTGAAGGTCTCTGCCTCTTCTAGGGGCTGGTGTTGTCTCAGATCAGCAGAATGACAAAAGGAAGGGAGGACAATGCCAACTCTGCACCGAAGGGCCTGTTATTCCAGTTGCTCCGTGTCACCTCCTGACCTTATGGTGACATTTTGCAGCTGCACGTGGAAGGGAATTTCTCCCGGGGGAACAAGCATGGGAGGTTTTTATGCTGGTTCAGAATTTGCCATGAATTTTAGTTAAGACTGCTGCAGTACACACAGCAAAAGCCAAGGAGGGTGGGACACCCTGCTACCTGTGGACACGGTCACAGAGAGGCACTGAGGTAGGAAGCTGAGCGGCAGTGACCTTCTACAACCACACAATCTGAGGTAACGTCAAGCTGGCCCATCCCCGGTTCCTCCTGACGTTCCATTTGCTTAGTTCAGTCCATTAGTTCAGTCTAATTTCAATAACTCAAGAGATGGGCCTACTGCCACTTCCACTGGGGCCTCATTAGCATGGGCTTTGCCAAACTCTACATATTTAGCTCATACCCTTTTCCTCAGGGGTCACACGTTCTGATTTGTGGCAGGTAATGAGATGCAGGGAATACGATGTTCCTGGCATGGGAAGCCCCAGAGGCAGCGCACCCCTCGCTGGGATGCCAGTTACCCCCCTCACCCCAGTCTCCTCCTTCCCTTCCGCATTGTCCTCAGACCTGCGCTGACCTTTATGCTTCTGCAAAGCAACGAAACTGCACGGTTTAAGGAGGTGTATAATAAGAAGCTGAAGAAGTTAGACTGGGACTCTGAAATGCTCAGCCTTCAGCTCTGCAAAGACTCCTCCCATGACCTTGTGTAAGTCACTTCATCTCTCTGTGTTATGTCTCTGGCTGTCACCAAGGAACGTCATCCTGGTCTTCTCCAGTTAGACAAGGATGTCTGCAGCGCAAATTACGTCTCCCACAGGACAGGAGAGCATCTTGGGATGGGTCAATATGAGCTAAAACAACTCAATAATGCTCTTTGGCTAATTGGGTTTAATTTGGGCTGTGGGAGGTCAGATTTTTATCAATTGTTCCATGTCTTTGTTCCACCCAGTGACTATCTCTACCGAATGCATTTACTAATGGAGAGCTGGGCAGGTACAGTGTGGTTCTGTTTTGCACAACAGCCTCTCTAGGATCAGAACGCACCCAAGCCTTCCCTTCAGCACTTCTGACTCTCCAGTTGCTTGTTCAACCATGGACAGAAAAGGACCTGTCCCAAATAGGAGCATTATGGTCTGGATTTTGTTATGCATTGATATACCAGAGACAAATATTCTTCCTCATCAACACGGTGGGTGGTTTGTGTCTGATGAAAAATCAATACCAATAACCCACCCAGTCACACCCTGCCCAGCATCCCTGGCAAACCAGGTCATGCTCTAACAAAAGCCCAAGTCCCCATGCTGAGAGGCAATTTCTGCCACAGAACACTTTGCTGAAACACTTGCAGGCCTTTGGGCTCACGCCCTGGTCTGCCTTCTCCTGAACCTGGGAGGCTGTGGGTATTTACACTGGCTGAGCTAAAACTCAAGACCTAGTGAATGCACCACCGTAGTCTTGATGGCCTCAGATTGCAGACCTTCATTCTTCGAAAAGAACTCTTGGAAAGGGAAACAAATGGAAGCAGGGGCTGGCAGAAATGTGTATGTGCGAGAGAGAAAGAGAGAGAAGGATGAGGTCCTTGTAGGAGCTGAAGCCAGGCGAGGAGAGAGAGGATGGGATCTCCTTCAGTTCACAGCTCCAGCAAAGGAACTAAGCCTGGAGATGGGATGCCAGGGCAGCAGGTACTGGGAAGGAGACCCTCACACCTCCTACTTACCAATTCTGTCCAGCCTGTCAAGAGCCACGGTTTCGAAAGCTCGCCGCATCATGGGATACTCCTCCAGCACCTCATTGAAATTATCCACCGACAAGGAGTAGAGGCGGCAGTAGGTGTCAGCTCGCACGCTGGCTGTGCGCCGGCCGCGGGTCAGCAGGCAAATTTCTGCAATGAAAGCCCCAGCCTGAGAAAACGGGGACAGACACCATCACCCCTGTGACAGAGGAGCTGGCACTGTCACTCACAGTCCTGCCGGCCACCCAGGCTCCTTGCTACCCGGACTCTACCTGCACTCCCACTGAAAACACAAAGAGTGAGGAGATTCTGCGTATGCAGTGACATCTGGGGAGGGGCTTTTGATCAGGGAGGGGGCCATAGGACATGGGCTAATGGCTTTAACTGAAAGAGGGGAGATTTAGATGAGATCTCAAGAAGAGATTCTTTGGTGTGAAGGTGGTGAGACCCTGGCCCAGGTTGCCCCAAGAAGCTGTAGCTGCCCCATCCCTGGAGGGGGTCAAGGCCAGGCTGGATGGGGCTGGGAGCAACCTGGTGTGGTGGGAGGTGTCCCTGCCCAGGGCAGGGGGTGGCACTGGATGGTCTTTAAGGTCCCTTCCAACTCTAACCACTCTGTGATTCTGCTTTAAAAATACCAGGAGGCTCAGTTGTGTCAGCTGCTACACACATCCGCACCTCGGGGACTCTGCTGAGGTCATCAGCCAGTCCAGTTGTGCTGTGGTGGATTATCAAAGATACCATGTGTGCATTCAGAATGGAGAAGCTGAGTTCCTCCAGCTCCTCGTGGGCACTGGGAGCAGAAGGTCAAGCTGTGATCTCATTGAAGCTAAGTCTCTCTCTAGATTTGTAGTAAAGGCTCTGCGCTGACCTGGGGCCTCGGTGCCTGGCAGGAATTGTGATCCTCACACCCGCAACACTTGTCTTTTCAAAGTTGTGGGTTTTTTGTAGATGTGCCACAAGCTTACAGATTTTCAGGGAAAGCCAAGTTAGTGGCAGCTACTAACTCCTGGCGCGTTTACGCTGCAGTCAGCTGCTCATAGGATGCTCAGCTGGTTAAAGAACAGAAAGCCCTTGACTGACATAAATGCTGGATGCTCCCTGAGCACTCAGCAGAGCTCCCGAGTCCTGCTTTTCCACAGATTACAGGGTGGACAGCTAAGACAGGCACTTACAGACAGATGGTGTGACCTAAAGACTGACAGCACCCTTCTCTCTGCTGTACCTGGGGTGTCAGTCCACCAGCACCACTCTCAGGACTCCTCCTGGGTCTACCCCAAAGCCCTGGTAGAGCAGCACTGCAAGGTTCTAAGTGCATTATTAGGCTGATTTCCCAAGAAAAAGGTGCTTCCAAGGCAGTGCTGGCTTTGGATGTGTGTGAGGAGCTGTGTGTATGGCATCTAAACCACACTGAACATCACAGGCAATTTTAATCCCATCTCTCAGAGCTGGGGTACCGTGAGTCCAACGTGGTAACTCCAAATCCCAGCAAACTGAGCCAGCTTGTTAGGGGGGTGCAAAATCCTTAGACTCCAGGGAGCTGCAGACAGGTTGTTTCACAGGAACTAAGAGTCAAAAGAGTGTAGGAAATGCATGACAGGGGTAAGGGAAGGAAAGGCAGGTTTCATTCCACCCCCTCTCAGTAGGCCATTAATTGTGGTGCATTCAGGGCTTGCACTGAAACATGCATCTACTGGAGACCTGTCTGTCCTGGGATGTCAGTGAGGTCTCTGTGGGTTCTGAGCAGAGGTTGTCTCTGTGTTTCTCCTTAGAGCAACACCCTCTATCTTCTCTTCCAGCCTTTTCTGCCCTTGCACTTGTGTCCCCGTTCCTGAGCTCTGTGGCTGACACGTGACGCCCGCCTGCTGACCCTCACGACATTCTGCTGAGCCACAGGCTGGTGAGATGACAGACTGTGTTTTTTCCTCCGTGTTTATTCAGTACCTGGTGTGATGGGTGCCAGACAGCAGGACTAGGCAACGTATACCTGTCCTTGGAGAATTGAGAACGCTCCATTTCTTATCCTTTATCTTCACAGCTTCACCTATCTATCAGTTTGCTTGAGGCAAAAAAGAAATGAACCTACAAGAACTAAGTCTCCCTTCTCTGTTTTGTTATTATTTGCTGTCTAGAGCAATAGCAGCGGGTGCTGCTGTGTAAGGACCATGGACTAGCACGTACCTCCAAAGTAGGAGCCATCTGCCAGCTTGGTCTCCTTGTTGCCTTTGGTGAGGACGCTCACCACCCCATGCTGGATGAAGTACATCTTCTTGCCGATGGTGCCCTCCCGGATGATGTAATCCCCTGGCTGAAACACCTCAAACCGCAGCTTGGTCAACATGGATGTCACAAAGTTGGGATCTGCATTGGCAAAGAGGGGCATGGAGGCAACCAGCTTCCGGCAGTTGAAGTTTATGATTTCCTGACCAGGACGTGATGCAAAAGAGAGGGAGAAGAGGGAGAAAGAGAGGGTGGGGAAGATGGGATAGGGGGTAGAAAAGACACACACATTCATTTAGTCAACATGTAATAACCTATGAAGATTCTCCACTTGATTTATGTGTTAGAAAGTGGGGGGGGGGAAAGGGCTGGGGAAGCGTCTGTCTCCTCCACGCTGCGGTTCTGCTCAGGATTCTTTTCAGCCCTTTGGCAGAAGTCATTTTAATACATGGCTGGTAGATCCTCAGCTCTTCTCTCTCCTATGACTGGGGGCAAAGACACGAGCACCACTTCTGGTGCTTGTGGGTGACATCAGAGGCAGGTACTAGGGAGACCCTGGCTTCTAGGCTCCAGCCAGGGGAGGGGGTTCTGCAGAGACCCCTTTCAAGTGTGGCCCCTGCTAGGAGGCTCCTCCTTTCTCCTGGCTCTAGTACAGCTGATGGATGGGGCACAGCTCTGGTGTGTGAGCATGGGGAGGGAAGGGGTCTTGCAAGAAGAGCGAGGTGCAAGGCACCTTCCAGAGCACTCTCCTGCAGGGGCTCTTTGGGAATGGGGAGGACACTGCCAGACATTGCCACAGCCTCAAAAGGTGCCAAGATGTATCCGTTCACCCTGATGAGTGGGGGGGCTGCATATTGCAGCTCCCACTGCCTTTCTGTCAGACATCACTTGTGCTGGTTTCTCTCTCCATGGCAGTGACTTCTGCCATGACCAAGCCATACGCCAGTGGCCAGGACAGTCACTCCCTCTGAATGAAACTGTCTCTGACAGAGAGGTAGCCAAGCTGTGGACCATTCTTCATGGCCGTGCTCTCCCAGAAAGTTAGATACAAAACAGCAATGGGTACAGCCCTGAGCCAGACGGGACCTTCATAGCTGCTCAGACACATGGATGTGCTGTCTCCGCTGGGGACGACTCTACAGCACACACAGAGCCAGTGCTAATGGAAAAGCTGGCCTCCCACCAACTGCTGGTGTCCTCTGCAAAGCACTGCTACACACTGGGAACCCCACAGCTGTCAGAGATGAGAGGGACAGGCACTGCCCACTCACCACCCCTCCTTACCTCTCGCAGGGGCTCACTCAGCTCTCCCAGGATGCTCTCCTCGTCAAACATCTTCCCCTGGTAGCGGTGCTCATAGTAATCATGGATGCGCTGCCGCATGTCTGCGGGGAGCTTGTGGAAGGACATATATTGCTCCACTTGCTTGTACTGTGCAGGGGAGAGAGGAAGAGGAGGAGTTACCAGGACATGCAAAACATGGTGCCCGCTCATGGACAAGCACAGGCTGGGCTGTGCCCACACCTCATTCCTTCCCGTCACATGTCACATTCCTTCATACCCCTCGCGCCTGCACACCCAGCAAACGCGGGGAGCAGAGCTGAGGAAGGAGTGCTCAGCTGGGAGTCTGCCCCCACCAAATAAACCTGAGTGAAGACTGACCAAGCCCAGCGCAGGAGGAGAGCAAGAAGGTACACTGTACCCCTGGCCACGCATTTACCTATTTGCCCTTCCATCCTGTCCTTTTAGTGGGGAAAAACAAGGGCACTTGGATTGGTGCCAGAGCAGTACCTGGGGATGAACGGTGCTTTCTGTGACACCTCCTCAAGGACACAGGTCTCTAAGTGGGTCCACTTACCTGGAAGGAGCTGTGGGGACAAGGTGTGTCCATTGGAGTGGTCAGAATACTGTCCTGAGCACGTGCCACACTAAATAATGCTGACAAAAGGACTGTGCTCCCCCTTTGCTGTTCCTCTTCCCCCTCTTCTCTCTGACAAACCTGTCCCCGAATGTCCCCTTGCTGCAGCCTGCTCTGAAGTGCCTAATTACCAAACTTCTGCTGGCTCCAGCCCTCCCCTGCACGCACCGCTGTCACTCTGCTCCCAGCACAGTCTGTGCCAGCCCTGCCTTGCATGCTAACGACTCCATCTGCACCAGGGAGAGAAGGAATTACTCTGAGAAGCCAAGGTGGCAGAGGGGACACTGGGGGTTTCCTGGCATTTCCAGTGCTTTTTTTTTCTGTAGCCAGCAGCAGAGGAGCTGGCTCTAAATATTCATGATCGCTACAGCGCAATCAAAGTCAAGCGAGTCACACCTCCCCACCGGGAGCCAGGGGGGGAGGTGGAGATGAAGGCTGCCCTTCATTGTCTGCATGGCCGAGGTGCTGGCGAGACTGGCAAGGCCTTGCACCGGGAGGGGAGTCTCAGCTGGGTGCTGCACACTCTGCAGCTCGCCAGCGAGGAAGATGAAGGGAGAAGAAACCAACACTGCACGTGTGGACACCGCTTGCTGGTCTGAGTCCATTGAGGACTCTGCAGGTCACGCTCCTGACTGCAGAGTGTTTGAGGGCTTGGCTCACACCTAACCATCGGTGTCTGCTGCTGCTGGAGGTGCACTGCAGCTTCTGAGCCATCCACAGCGCCGGGCAAACCGGGCACGGGGCATGCAGGATGTTCATTATGGAAGGGAAATCATTAGGCACTAGGGTTTTGATGACTCAGGATTATGAAATTTGTCTGAAACCCACAAAAGGTTCTGCTTGTTTTGATGCTGTGTTTTTGTTGAATAAACTATTTGCCAAAGCCATCACCTCACACTCTCAGTTTTAGCCCCATGTCTCGAATGAGAGCAATGACCAGTGTCACAAGAAACCTCTCATAGAACTGATTGGGTTGGAAGGGACCTTAAAGACCACCCACTCCCACCCCTCTACCCTGGGCAGGGACACCTCCCACCACACCAGGTTGCTCCAAGCCCCTTCCACCCTGGCTTTGAACCCCTCCAGGGATGGGGCAGCCACAGCTTCTCTGGGCAACCTGGGCCAGGCTCTCACCACCCTCACAGCAAAGAAGTTCTTTCTGGTTTCTAATCTAACTCTCCCCTCTTTAATTCTCTTCACCATAAGCACGTGCCATCAATCTTCATCTGACCTTTGCTTCAAGGGAAGAATAACCCCAGCTTCTCAGCCTCCCAGGCACAGGTTGGATGGGGCGACTCAGACTCTTTGCTTATTCACTGCTGTACAGGGATTTATTGCTTTGTAACAAAGAGCAATAAATTACTGCTCTGCAAAGTCCCTAGGGCTTGTCAGCCTCTCCCACAATCACTGTCCCTCCATAAGGTTCTGCTTCCGATTACAAATTAAAAATGTGGTTATAAATAAAAATTGTAAAATAGGAAACCATATTTCTCTGTCCTGCTTAACAAGAGGCACACAATTTGGCTCTCCTGTCCTCGCTGGTGCTGCCTCTTCTCACCCAGCCCAGCTGGAGAGGGCTGTGGGCTCTTAACTCTCCCGTGAGCAGAGATGGAGTCCCGCAAAGGCGCTCAGAAATGAAAGCATCAACCCCTTGTCCCAACGTCTGATAAACTGAAGACTCACCCGGGGCTCTCCCCCTTTCCTTGGAGCTGCTCAGCCAGGCTGAAGGCCACTGCTCTTCCAGTGTCAAGCACCAACAGTCCCTAAGCAAAAGCCCACTAAAAACCTGCTGGAGGGAGGGTCTTTCAACGTGCTGTGGGATGTCCGTGTCTCTTCTCAGCTCTAAGCTCTGAATGAGATCATTCCTAAGGTCACCAGCAACTCAGCCATGGGACAAAGCCAGGGGTAAGGGTGACCGTGTGGTGACCACCACCAGCAGAGTGCCTGGGGGGGATTAAAGACTTTGCTCGACAACCTTGAATTTACAGGTCTTCCTTTTTCAGCTGAGGCCTGACAGAGTGCAGACCTGGCACTCTCTGAGGCCTCGTCACACCCCACTTCAGCTGGCATCCCTTCGAGATGTGGGCAGCCCTAATCCAACAGCCCCTTTTGCCTCCTTTCTCCCTTGAACTTCTCTGCTCCATCTTTCTACTTGTCTCCACGTCCTCAGCCTGACCTGTGCTCAGAGGAACGCGCAGAGATTAGTGGCCTCTCTGAGTTCAACTAAAAAGAGTCATTTAGGAATTATTTAAATCTCTCTGAAGACAATTGAGTCCATTTAAATCCTAACTCATTTTCTTAAGTCTGTTTTTCCTCAAATAAGCCCTTGAAGGAGGTATTAATATATCAAAAGGAAACCATTTAGCTGAGTATTTTTCCTTCTAGAACTGGCTGCTTTCCCTGGTTGTCTCCCCACTCCCCTCCCCTTCTCCTAAAGCTCCCATCACTCACAGTCCAAAGGAAACTAAGCATTTTTAACTCCTTCCATGCCCTCAACCTCTGCCATGAACCCTCCCCTCTCTGGCAGGAACAAATCACTTGGCTGAAGATGACTGGAGTAAGACACACATAAGCAGCCACGACGTACAACGCTGTGGGTCCCTCAAGTGGGTCAGTGCTCCATGGGGTAAGGACCAAGCCACGAGATGCCCCAGATGGAGCGTCTCGATGGGACACGGTTGCATCCTCATTTAATTTTCTCTGATCTGTGATTAGGAGTAAAACAGTGCAGCCCCCCAGTGGTTAACAATCATCAAACCCAAATAAACGCTGACTTCCATTTATTTGTCTTTTAAGCCATTCCTGGTCCCATCCTGAGGATCTGCTCTACAGCCAGACATACAGCTTCACTCAAAATGATCAGGATGTCCATTCTCATGGAGTCAAATAACTCCAGGAGTGAGGGGTTTAAAGGGATGAGAAGTGAATTTTTGAAGACAATAAAATCATGCTGACACTGCTGGTGTGGTCTTTGCTGGTTTCCCTCTGCAGAGCTCCACGCTCGACTTTAGCACCCGTCCCAGCAAACAGAACGTTGCTCTTTTCCTGACATTGTGCTGGGAACAGTGACTGCTCTGGGCAGTCTACCCCGGTCTGCCGACGCCTGGGGACACGGCTGGCTCGCCTCGGGCTCATGAGCACTGTCCTGCTGTTGTCCAGTAAGAATGTATTTTAATTCAGCTCCACAGCCATAGGGAAGGGACTGAGAGGAGCTGGATTTGGGCATATCCTGTCCTTCCCACACCCCCCAGGCAGCCAGAGGATGGGCTCACTGGCGATGCTGAAGCAGGAGCTGGATTCCTTCACCGAGGGAACCAGGGGAAACTCTAAAGGAACTGGGAGTCGGGAAGCCAACTGGGGTGGGGGGGGGATCAGAATGTGGGCCAGGTAAATTGCAGCAGGCTCTCTGGGAACTGGTAGCTATTTCAATACCAGAACAACTCGGACCACATCCAGCACAGCACCAAAGGTCATCAGGGCTACTTTTGGTTAATGAGCTAAATTTACACCTACGTCCATCTACTCTTCAGCTGTGGAAGCTCTTCAACAGCTACCTCCATCCTGCAAAAAGCTTTCCATACTGTCCTGGGTCTGAGCTCCCCCAAAGCCTGGGTTCATTTTTGTACCACAGCACCAGCTCCATTGCTGCAGGAAGGTGATTTTTAAGCATTGCATGTTACCTGCTGAAACCATGGAACTCTTTCCCCCTTACTGCAGTGATGCCTTCAGAAATTAGCTTATCAAGGATCAGGTGCTTTAGCTCTCATTGTGTTACCAAAACCACAGACACCAGCAGAAAATTCTTGGAGCTTTTTTCTCCACTATACAACATTTTCTCTCTCCACAACATCCATTACATTGAGGATGGCTGTACTGATCAGGTGCTGTAGCTGCCTCCCCTTGCTGTTAATCAGTACCTTTTCAGGCCAGGATTACGCTTCAGACAATCCCATTTCTGGGCTGTGAGGTGTCAACAGACTGAGTGGGGTCAATTCTGAGCCTGATGGAAGTTGTTTATTCCCTCCCTCCCGTGAGAAGATCAGTGGCCACAGCCCAGGGACCCCGCCGTGGGGGACGGTGCTGGCAGCACACAGGGCTGAGCTGGCAGTCACACAGCCAGAGGAAAGGGCCTGTTTCCCAAAACTAGTTCCAGCCCAGGAAAAACACCCCAGGAAAATGCCTCGCTGGGTTTGAGAAGTCACATCCTGCAGTAAGTCAGTAGTCCAGCCTTTTGGACCTGGTTAATGGATCTTTTATTATTCACTAAGCACTGTGAAACTCAGACCACGGATATTTTGGAGATGTCAGGTCATGTCACTGAATCCACATATTTGGAGGCGTGAGAGGGAAAAGGAGATCAGCACTGCTTTCATCAGAAGAGCAGAACCAGCGAGATGAGGTAAAGTCCACCACCAGACAAAGGCTGGAGACGGGGAAATGGGAGCAGGGAGCCTGTGCAATTTGAAGTGAGTATTGCTGGGAGAGAGGGCTCAGCAGGGAGCCTCACACTCTCCGCATTACGATGTATTTATTTATTTATTTACAGTTCAAGTCCCAAAATGAGTTTCAAAACTGATAATGAAGTTTGAAATCCCACACTGGGGTAGGAAGAACTGCTGAGGCAACAGCACTTCCCTTCCCATGAGCACAAACGCTGCTCAGAGCAAGCTGCCATCGCCATTGCTCAAAGAACAGAGCTGTCTGTCTGGCCTCCGCTCCCAGAAATAAGGTGTCACAGTCCTGGCCACAACCACAGTCTCTCTGATGCAGCAAATCCAGACGAATCCCCAGCACAAACCTGCTGTATCATGGGGGCAAGCAGTCTCAAGGAATAGTAAGTTCACCAATTAAACGAAAACTCCTCAAGCCCTGATGAGTTAAGACTCTAAAGGGAAGGCAGTTTTTAACTACAAGGTGCTTTTAAATGGAAACATCAGGTTTTCATTCAGAAAACATGCGTGTTTTATAACCAACCCAGCATTCTTTCATGAAAAAGATTAAATAACCTCAAAGAATTGACACAAGCTTCTATTTTTTAGGTTGAGCTGAACTGAACAAGTCATTATTTACACCATTCCATTACCTATTTCTTCCAAACATTCTTCTACGACTGAGATGGACGTGGTGTCTGGGAAAGCTGCCTCGCAGCACCTGGAGGCCTGAGCCAGCCCTTCTCCCCGAGCCCTGGCTGCTCGCTGCCTGAAAGCCCTCGGGGGTGTTAAACTGGAGTCAAGGGATGGTGTAAGGTGGGGAGAACCTCTAGGGGGTGGAGGTCATCTGCTCCAAATCCCTGCTCAAAGGAGAGCAAACTTCCACCAGGCTGTGATTTTCGGGCAAGCACCTTGGACTTGCTATCACACGTGGGTGGGGATGGGGGACCCTTCCTTATCCCAGCCAGGGGGGGAACTCACACCCCTCCCATAAACTTAAGCTGCATCTCGCTCCTTTCACTGCCTGCCTCTGGGCTGCAAAACCAGGCAGAAAGCCCCGTCCTGATTACAGAAGCAGGCACCTAGAGGCAGTGCTGAGACACCAAGCCCAAGTGCCCACCAGAGGCCTGTGTTTCAATAAAGCACATCGTTTCTTCACCCCGTTACCAACCCCAAATGCTCTACTGACAGTAATGGAATGGTTCTCAGGCCATCTCTTACCAGACAGAGGTAACACACGACTAGGGCAGCCATGACAGGATAAAGCAGGGCACTCCAAACCTTTTGCCAATCAGCAATTTTGGTTATATTCTGCATTTGATTAAAATTTCCAGACACCTTTAACTTCTGGAGTGCTGCACTCTCCCTGCCCTCTCTCCTTCACACACATCACCAGAAAAGTGAGGCCGTTTTGCAGCATTCCTGACATCCAGAATTGAGAGGCTAAGAGCCGAGGAAAGGACTTCTGCATATCCCTTTGGGCTCTAAGAATCTGGGAATGTCACCCAAGAACCTACAGACACTGGTGGGAATGTCACCCAACAACCTACAGACACTGGTGGGAAGGTTACCCAAGAACCTACGCTGGTGGGAATGTCACCCAAGAACCTACAGACACTGGTGAGCAATTATTTCGGGAACAGCACTTCAAATCCTGTCCAGTAAAGAACATGAAATCTCCCATCTGAGAGATGGAGAGATGTGAGGTTTGTGGCAGAGTAGATGTAGGAATGCTGGCAGTTTTTGCCCAATTCCACTCCAACAAAGTGGCTGACACTGGGTCTATCAATGCATCTGCGCTGTGTCGGCCCCAAGGCAGCACTGGCTGAGCCAACCCTGGAGCCACAAGAATTAATACAGCTTTAGTCCAGTGCTGTGCTTGGGTTAATTAGCTCTGCTTAAAGGAGGGGTGGAGGGAGGCTAACGAGCAAGGGCAGGTTGCCAGGCTGATGTGATTATACTGTACCCAGGACCGCAGCTAGGATCTCTGCACCCAATTCCCTGGCCACGCTCATGTGGAGGAGTTCAGGACACCCAGTGCACAGTAAACTGGCCTAAAACCACAGGAGTGGCCACAAAGGGTCAGGCTGAGGCTCTGCTTGCCCTCAGGCTGGTGACAAAGTGTTGAGAGTTGGACAGCCAAGTGCTTTTTTTCCTTGGAGAGCCAGAGCACGGGATCAAACTGTGGTGAGAAGGACTGTGATATGGTTAAGCAGGGCTGGTTCAGGAGCTGAGCACTGGTGTCACTGGTGCTTCTGCAGGATTTATAAAGCCATTCTTCCTTCCACGTTACCTGCTGGTCCCCTTGCAACTGTGCTGCAGCAGGTGCTGCTTCAGAATAATGACAAGAGAGTATGCAAGTATCTACCCCGATTCAAGAGATATTTTCAGATCAAGAGGCAATGAATAGACTGCCTGGGGGAAGGAGGAGCGGGGGAATGAAGGTGGAGAGCAGAGAGCTTGAGAGAACGCCAGTAGCAGACAGATCTCGAGGAGAGATGAGGCTCTGCAAAGAAAGATTACGGCTTTACTGGGCTCTGCAATGCTGACAGCAGCAGTTCCTACTTCTCCTCAGTCATTCTTCCATGTGTACCTGAGAAGATAACGGGGGAGAGCTGAGCCTCTCTGCAGGATGCCCATCACTGCCTGCATCCTGCTGGGATGGGAGCGAGAATCCCAGCGTCTCTGCTCGGTTCCAAGGAGCACGGCTGCAGTAAACAGCATAAGCACTGCTCCCAAAACCCTCAAGGTTACAGAGTCTGCTGGGGAGGAGGAGTGTGTGTGTGCGGTGACTTGACATAAATATTAATCCAGCTGAGCTTTGGGATTAGAGAAAGAAATTAATAGGGGAACCTGCAAAAAGCATGAAAATAACTTGCCTATCAGCCTAGTTTACTCATCTCCTGGGCAAGAAACACCCTTTCTCTCTTGTGAGCCACAGTTACTGCAGGTTGTGGGGTGATTTTGCAGTCAATAATGAACTTACACGTTAAGGCTTGAGCTCATCCAAGAAGAGCTGCAAAGGGCCTTGCGCCTCTGCTCTTGCTTATGGAGCTCCTCCACCACCCCTGCACCAGCTCTGGCGCTCACTGGACTCTACAGTAAGGTAAATCAAGCCACTCATCTGGTAGAAATCTAATCCAGAAGAAATCAGCTCAGTAAAGGAGATGGAAGGTGGTGCACAAGAGGGAAGCGGTGCAGCTGAGAACAAGGAGGGGAGAACAGGGAGCACTGGGTGAGAACAGGGATGCGAGGCTCTCCCGCTTTGGTCAGAGCTGCCAGATCAGCTCAGTTACAATATGGAACAGCACTACACAACTTTGGGAGAGCTTTCTATCAGAATCCTCCAGAATGGACTTGCAGTAATATTCTCTCACATGTAGGAAGCAGACACCAATCTTGGGTCCAAAGCTACATTGGAGTTAGATACCAGACTGTGGATAAGAGATAAGTCAGCTCCTGATCCCACACTGACTCTGTGACCACGGGCACAATGTAGGGCATAAGACACTCTGCAATGCAAGATGGGACAGACAGGTCCCTTCTAACTTTGCCTCTGGGATTGGAAATAGAACAGTCACTTCAGAGTGCCAGATCTAAAGAGCCATTCCCATTTAGAGCTTTCTAAGGGAGGCACAGAGCCAGGCTTAGATGATGGCTGTGCCAGTTCCAGTGCCTGAGCTGGTGTGAGTGCTCAGTCCCATACAGGACCCTCCACTTGGAGTCAGAAACCTTGGCACTGCATTGCCTGGAGGGTATAACTTCCCTCTCCACATTCTCCACACTTCCTACCGGGCCATCAATCCTACAGAGCCTCCCTGCCCTGCAGGAACTAGCACAGCATGAAATCAGATGCTACAGGAGAAGACTTAGTCAGGAGAAGGATTGAGTGTCCAAATGGTCGATGAATCCAACCCAGGGTGAGATGAGCCTGGTACTGAAGCCAACAGACAGCGCATCTTGGCTTTCATTCATCTTCTCAACAGCCCTGTTTGTACACAGGAAGAACAAGATGGGTTTGGCAGAGATCTAGACAGCATGAAGCCTCACCACAAACCCACTCCTGAGCCTTGCCCCGAAGGCTGCACACAGCAGAGCCTGTCCCTACAGTTATTAGCTATAACCTTGCGTTGTTTTACTAAGTTATTTCTGCGATTTCTCTGTCTCCCCTTTCTCTGGCTGCTCCCAGAACAGCTGCTAAGATCTCTGCAGGCTGAGCCCCTGTGGAGGTGAGAGGCAGAGCCCTGCTGGCAGCCCCAAGGTGTGTGCACTCAGCAGAAGCCTCCAAACTGCCGCCTGCTTCTACCAATCGACCTGCAGACTTGTTGAGATTCTTCGCTTATATGCTTCAACAGACACACTGTCCCACGAGGCCGGCGCTAAATTGAGTTGCAGGGCTGCAAATCATGAAGCAGCCTCATTTTAATCATGGCTATTCAAGTGCTAAGGAATGCAGAAAGCAAACACAGATTTGTTTTAAAGGCCATCATTTGTCCCATTTGCAAGAGGAAAATGAACGTACTCAATTCAATCCCTGAGGCTTCATTCCCAGGAGAATACCTTGGGAAATGAACCTGCTATTGCCACCACACCTGAAACACACCCTTTGGTCAATCCTCTGCCCACTGCTTTTGTCACAAAGCTTTTCTCCTGGATCTATTAACCCTCTCACTCACATCTCCAATTCTAATCAGGCTTTAACATCTCACACCTCAGCCACAGTCCCTGCTGGTTTATTGGTGACTGGTTTCCCCGGGCACCAACTGGAATCCAATTCCAGGGTCAAGTTCTGCCCTTGCCTTCAGACCCAGCTGGGGATGAAAACTGTAGTGCCCAGTGCTGCAGGTGTAAACTTGGCTGCGGCTCCGTGGACCAGGTGGTTGGATTTGCAAATCAGTCCTTGACTTCTAAGCTACTTCAAACCCATTTGAATAAATACTCTGCATGCACAGATTTCATCAGTTTGCACTCCCCGTGCTGCAGTGTCCTTCTCTTTGGCATGCCTTACCCTCCATTAGAGTTAGTCCAGCCTATCTGTAGAACTCTATAGCAAGCCCAGTGCTCTGACCGCATCCCAGTCCTCCCCACCTCCTCCCCTGGGCTTTTTCTCTCTTTTAGCTCTAGCAGCAGTTTGAGACCTTCCCCATTCCCAGGGCATGATTCAGTCTCTGGTTGTCTTTGCTCTCGCTCTCTGTGCTGCAGTAAGGTCTTGCTGTGGCCTAGTGCTGTAATTCCCACGTCCCTAACCTGCCCCTAGGCCACCCAACCAATCCTTTCTCCCACCTCCTCTCACGTAGCAACTTAAACTTCACCTTTCTTACGCCTGTGTGCTCTAGTCATACTTCACCCACCTGAGCAACAGCTACCCTTGCACCTCTACTCGAGCTGCACTCGCTTTAAACCCACCACCACCAGTAACTGCCCCTGCACAGGTAACTGGATCAGCTGTGACACTTCTGTCTGTGCCCTACATCGTGCCATTCAACACCGGTGCAATTAATTCGAGCTCCTGAGCTTTGGTCTGTGCTTTGGGGTTCGTTACGGAGTTTCACTCCCAAGCACTGAGGTGAATAATACTTTTAAAGAAAGGACTTGCTGAACAAAAGCTGCACATTCTGGAACATTCACTTGAGACTTGAAACAAGATCTCAGAAAGGAAAAAGTGACTTACAATTTTAGATACCAGTGACATTGATAATGTTGATCTAAAAAAGACAGAGACAACAAAAATCACCCACTTGCCCTCCTATTAATCATCTGATCTTGCATCCGTTTCCCCCTGAGGGTCTGTCTGAGCGCAAGGCATGGGTGTGAGTTACCAATCAACTGCTCTGGGGACAAAGACACCGCAGTTCTGGCCTCTTACCCAGGTCAGTGACAGCCCTGGCTTCCTCCAGACCATGCACAAACCACAGACCTCCCCTGGGTCAATGTAAGGGCCGCAAAGCCCGGTCCTTACCTTCTCCTGGTACTGCCGCCGCGAGGAGTCCAGAGACTGGATGAGGGCGGTGGCGTGGCCGATGAACATGGCATAGCAGGTGGCACCCACAATCATGCTCAGCATGGTAAGCCACACGTCTGACATGCCAACGGGCGCCTGCTGCCCGTACCCAATGCAGAGCATGTGGCTCATGGCCTTGAACAGCGCGTAGGAATACTGCTTCCCCCAGGAGTCATTCTGCAGAGACAGACAGACACGGCTTTAGCAGTGGGACAAGACACTCTCGGGGATGAACACGTTTCAGAACAGGACCGTTAGACCCAAAAGTCCACGTTTAAAGCACCTTTGTGTGTTAAACCACAAGTTCATTCTCTGATGGCTTGGAAGTGCTGCACACTAAATTAAAAATAAATGAACATAAACATTTTGGGATTGTTTAGTTTGAGGAAGAGGAGGCTGAGGGGAGACCTCATCACTCTCTACAACTGCTTGAGAGGACATTGTAGGGAGGTTGGTGCTGGTCTCTTCTCACGGGTAATCAGCGATAGAAGGAGAGGGAATGGCTGCAAGCTGCAGCAGGGTAGGGTTAGGCTGGACATTGGGAAAAAGTTTTTCCCAGAGAGAGTGGTCAGTCAGTGGAATCAGCTGCCCAGGGAGGTGGTGGAGTCCCCATCCCTGACTGTGTTTAAGAGCAGATTGGATGTGGTGTTGAGGGATCTGGTGTAGGGGAGAACTTGTAGAGTATGGCTGATGGTTGGACTCCATGATCCCAAGGGTCTCTTCCAACCTAAATGATTCTGTGATTCTGTGATCCCAAATTTAGTCACTCGACACTAACTGACTTCAGTGAGGGGTTTTAGAGTCCATGTGCACTGCCCAGCAAAACTTTGCAGAAAGGAAGACAGAGAGTCTGAGAGACTGGGAACCTGGGATGAAGCGAGATGATGCACTGGGGTGTTTTCAAATGGCCCATGTGTGGGAGAAGGAACTGAAGCAAATGATCAGTCCATTGGGAAATGGACTTTAACAGAAAAATGGTAAAAGACAGCCTGACCAAGGTTACCAGCAGGAAGATCTTAGAGTGGGGAAAATCACTCCCCAGCAATTTAGGAAATGCTCATTATCTGAAGAGCTGGGAAGGGCAGAAAATTAAGATGATAATGTCCAGACAGCAAGTTCTCAGGGTAAAACAGGGCTTTTTTCAGGGAGCTGAGAAAACTACAAATGGTCTCATTTGAGAGATGCAATAAACCACCGTGAGAAGGCAGCTCAAGTCAACCCTGTGCTCTCCCACCCCAACTAACACAAGAGGCACCTCAGCAGGTACACCGTGGGGCAGGGAGAAAAACCAACCTAAGTTTCATGATTATTCTGATTAGCCTGAGTTCATGGAACAGCTTGAGGTATGTTTACTATCCTGTGGGTATTACATGCCAGCCCTCGCCACACAACCTTGTCAAGTAAATGCACTGTCATCACACACCGCGATTACAAGGTATGTGAAAAATACCTCTGCTACAGTGACTGTCACTGCAGCGCATAATCTGCCCATTCATCAGGGTTCTGATGTTCCCTGGAAGGTGTTAACAGCATGGATAGAGCTGTGCAGATCCCTGTTCCATGGCAACCTCGTCGGTCACTGTGCAGGAAGCCTGGGTTGTGCCATGTCAAACTGCTGTGAAGCTCATTCAGAGATGCAGCAGCCTCAGCACCAGCCACCAGCGATGCTGGGAGCCCTGAGGCTTACTGGACACCTCCTCCAAGGGGTCTACCCACCATCAGGTGGAGGGCTGATGGCCTCTCTGCAAACAGCTCTGGGAGCGTCACTGGTGTAGATGGAAATTTCGGGGTCAGCTTACAAGCAGTAAAGAGAGGCAAAGCGTCCTGTTGCTGTTGGTGAGCTGTGGCAAAGAGCTGGGACCGCTGGAGAGCGTTAATGCTTGGGGAGGAGATAAGCACACAGACAAAGACAGGGGGATAGTGTCACCCTGGCCATATTGAGTTACATTATGCAACACAGGCCTGATTCACACGGTGAGGAGAAGGGCAGAGTGACACAAGTGACAGCGAAGCGGACACAGAAGTAGCACATTCCCAGCCCCAGAAGAGAGTGCTCCCTGCTGGCGCCAGCCTGTCTGGGCCCACCTCCCTAACAGAGCTGGAACCTGTTCACCTCCTGCACTGGAAAAAACTACACTTGAGCCAACAGAGAGAGAGATGAGGGACAATGTGGCCATTGGTGTCTCTATTCCCGTCTGTGTGGTTGGCTTGCCAGCGTGTGAGGAGCTGCAGCCCAGAGGGCAGCCAGCTACAGAGGAAGGTGAAGAGCATGTGCATTCTGCTGCCTGGATCCAGCAAGAAGTACCAAAGGGGTGACTCTACTCCTTTGCCTCACCCACACCTTTGCTGTGGCTCCCAAAGTCCTGGCCAACAAGTGAGGGCTGTCCATTTTCCTACCACCCAGGTTTGTGCCATGCTGCTGACCAATTTCTGGCCTGTGAAGGCATCAAGCATCTCACACGTCTCACATCAGCATCCCTGAGGCTCCACCGTTAACACTTCAGGGAGCCCCAGTCCCTTTCCCTCAGCCCTCTCCTACCATCAGTCATCAAGCCAGGGACCCTGTACTGCCAGAATGGCAAATGCTGTAAACTCCATGTCTTTAGCTCATCTGTTGCCCACGCTCCAGCAGGCAAACCCTCATCCTGAGCCAACAAGGCAGGAGCAGTCACGCTTGACCAACCTCTGCTTAAGGTGGTGCCTCACCTCTAAAGGTGGGCAGCGCATTCGCCACTTGGCTGGGGCTGGAGCAGCAGCGCAGGGGACCTGTCCCATCCCTTCCTCGTTAAATTCATTCCTTTCCCGGGCAGGCGCCTCTCACCAGCCCCTGTGGAAATGCTGCTGTGCCTGAGTCTGGCGTGGCAGCAGTTTAGCAGGGCAGCACAGCTCCACACCAGCATGGAGAGCACGGGGAGAGAAGAAATGCTGAGCTGAAAATTCCACAGAGAATTCCTCCAAATTCAGGGAGACAGAGTAAGAATAGCTGAGCTGGAATTTGATACATCAGGAAAGTGGCTGCCAGGGTCTTTAATGGCCAGGAATGATCAGAGCCTAAAAGGAACAGCTGGGTCTCGGGCAGGTTCAAGGTTTAAGAGCCATTCATCCTGCAAACTGCTGCTCAGGAGCAGCTGGCTGGAAGCCTGCCAGTGGTTTGTAGGAATCAGCCATCCAAAACCCCACCAATCCAGCATCACTGAGCCCCCACAGCCTGCAGAAATACTCCTGGCTCCCTGGGAACTCTACACTCACAAGTTACAACCCCAGTTCCCATCAGCAGCACGGCTCCTGGGTGAGGAGAGCCAGCTTTGCGCCAGGCCGAGGAGATCCCTGAGCAATGGCAGGCTGAGGGGCTGAGAGCTGGAGGGAAACACACAGTGTTTAAAAAGTCCACCCCGAGCAATGGGGTCTGCTGGGAGAAGGGATCAAGGACTGCTGTGGGGGAGGCACTTCCATGAAGGGGAAACCTTTCAGAGCAACCACCTACAGGACACAACCCCTGAGCTCTCTGAGCGCCCGTGAAGAGCGCTGGATGCTCAGGGCACGGTCCGTGTGATGACTCTTTGCTCAGAGGTCTCAGTATACCTTTGGTTTTCAGGCCTGCTCCACAGTCTTGTCTTTCCCACAGAATAAGCAAGCAGGTAAGAATGCAGCACTTTAAGCCAGACTAGCAGTAGTGGTTCCACCAGCACCACGGTGCCTTATACTGGTACAGCTTGTTTCTGTATGAGCCATACCCCTATGCTCACTATACCACTATACCGGTTGCCACGGTGGGAGGGCTGTACTGCTTCAAATATACTGGAGTGGTTAAAATGGTTCATTAGGGGAGGTAAATGAGGCCTTAAACTGCAGAAGGAAAATGACTCCTTGTTAACCAAATCTCAAAGCAAGCTGAAACGGAGCTTCAGCTCCGGGCTTGAACACAGCCGAGAGGGACGTTATCTCAGAGACACACCAGGCACTAAGAGCATTTGCAGAAGGGAGTTAGAAGTATTTGGAAGCAGTTTCCCAGACTAGCTTGTTTTTAACATCCACACTGGCAGCTCTCTAAGGGTTCCTCTGGGATTAGTGTCTGGGCTGCAATGCCTCTGCTCAGTACTTGGAGACACGCTCCCAGAACTTTCCAAAGGCCATGCTGGTTCTGCAGTACCTACAGCAGCACCGAAAGAAACCCTGCCCCTGTAGTGAGAGGGCAGATTTCAGTCCTCTGAACTCCCACATTTGTCTCAGCAGTGATCTTATCTGGGCTTGCTACTGCATACCACTTGTGTGAGGCTGGGAAATAAAGCCTCTGAGCATCACTGCCCTCCCCTGGACAACACTGGTCAGGAACAACAGACCTTTCCATCCAGTTTAAAGGAAAGGAATAGTGGGACAAGAAATGGAGATGACAGGTCAAACTTCACAATGGACAGAATCTGCCTGATCTGGGCTTATTCCCAACAGGAACTTTGCATGGTCTTCATCTAACAGAATAGATTTTCTTAGGTCTCTGTGTTCCAATTGCCCCAGTCAGCCTTGCCTGGGACCTGCACCCATGCACCCACTGTTCCTGGAGCTCCACTTCAGCCCAGGCTGGAGCTACCTGTACCCATGCCCAGCCCTGGGCCCTGAACGTATCTATGCCGTATTCCAGCCTTGCCTCTGACCCCATCCCTAACTGGACTCCCTGGTTAGACCCTGGCCATGACCGTCCTCCTGCCTTCACTGGAATGGGCAGCAGACCCTCCTACCACCACTTCTGCTCTGCCCATCCTGTTTCCGATGGGTTGGACTGTGCCCTGGTTGGCATGGGCACTGTGCAGGGGTCACCCTTGGCCACGATGGAGCAGCCCAACTCTTGCTGCTCCCTAACAGATTTTAAAAAACATCATCATCCACTACACAGCCTGATCTGGCTGCTGAGTGAGGATACAAGGGATCTGCTGAACCAGAGCTTGGGGAGAGTCAGGAATCCCATGGGAGGTCCATGCAGGATGGCTCTGTCCTCCACAACACGTGCTGCCTCCATCCCTCTTCCTCCTTTCTATCAGCAGCACCACAAGAACGTACTGGGGGGCAGGGAGGGGGGTGGGTAAGCTCAAAGGCAAAGCTCCTCTGCTCCTTTTTGGTCAAAGGGAAGACAATCAGCATTTCCTATGCAAGGTCACTGCATCTGACATGGGGATATTTGCCTTCCCTGCAGGGTTTATCAGTTCAGCACGATACCCAAGGGAGGAAGCCACGTGTTTCCAGCAGCTTTCAGGTCTCAGCAGAGCTCAGATTTCTCTGATGAGGAGCTGCCAGGAGAAGGTCTTGGGGAGCCGCCGCTGCCCGCACACACGCCGCTCCGCAGCTCGCTCACCAGTGCTTCTCGTTTTAATAACCAGCCCCGCAGGGAACCCAACGCTGAAGCCCCTGAGGCTGGGGCTCAGCAGCTAATGCTGACAACATCCTTCCCTACCATTCCCTTCAGCCAGGAGACAGACAGAGACTCGCTCCTGCTACAACAGCTAACAGTGAAACGCTGCAGAAAACACCAAGACGAATTGGACCCAGGGATTTCTCGAGCCCCTGATATGATTTTGGTAACACCAGACCCTTCACAAATCCCCTAGAAGAGGATCCAACCTTTAGGAAGCAGGTGGGGGGTGATGAAACTTCTTTCCCTACTGCATTGGAATCAGAGCTGGTTTTATGGACTGCCAGGGGGCTAGGTGGGACACTCCAAAGCGATGGAGAAGCAGCACCAGCATACTCAAGGAGAAAGCCTCCAAAGCATTTGGGACCTCACCTTCAGCTCAGTAGCAGCCTCAGAAGATTCCTTTTTTCCCCTATTCCATCCATTCCATCTCAGCTTTTTGGCTCCTGCGTGTAATCAGGGCAGTCGTGCACCAAGTACATTTGTCTCCTCACAGCTGTGACCAGGTCAGTACAGAATGTCCCAAAATCCAACCTACCAGCTCCGTCCCAGATAGGTGCCATCCTGGCCTCCTGCCCTCCCGACCCTGTCCGTCACAGCTCTCACACAGAGCTGTTCTGGAAACTACCATCAACATCTTGGCACCAAAGTCAGAGAACAGCTCAGACCACCGGTTTCCTGTTGTTTCCTGACCCAGTGGCCTCTCCTATTACTTCACTATAGACTATAGGTAAATTGTTGCACTAATCAGGCCATCCACATCCATCACTGGTCCCAATGGCACATTGCATCTGGAAATCTTCTCAGGAGACCAGAGAACAGAAGCTTATTGTGAGAAGAATTGGGACTGGCTTCAAGCTGCAGCAGGGTAGGGTTAGGCTGACCATGAGGCAAGAATTCTTCCCAGCAAGAGTGGTCAGAGCCTGGACTGGGCTGCCCAGGGAGGGGGTGGAGTCCCCATCCCTGACTGTGTTTCAGAGTGGATGAGATGTGGTTTTGGGGGATCTGGTGTAGGGGAGAACTGGTAGAGTGGGGCTGATGGTTGGACTGGATGATCCCAAGGGTCTCTGCCAACCTGAATGATTCTGTGATGATTCTAAGAAGAAACTATCTGATTCCAGAAAAGTAATTATTCACTTTGATAAATGTTCTAAAATCCAGCTATTTTGGGGCTGGCATATTCTTGTACAGCTTCTGGAATGGAAGCCACCTGAACTATAGGTGGGACTTAAAACCATCTCTTCAGTTCATCCCGGTTTCCTGAGGCTACATTTCTGAGACAGTCACTGGGATAATCTATTTTTTTTATCTCACTTTTACTAAGTGGAGAAAGTGAAGATGATTTAGCTGCAGAGAAGAAGTGAAAAAACATCACACAAGGCAAGTTTAATTCCCAGCTTCACAGGCTCTCAAGGCTGGGAAGACAAGTACTGCAGCATGAGTCCTTGCCTGGTAGAGCTCTGCTCTGGGTAGAAGCTTTCTGCCCTGCCTCTCCTGGAGACTCTGCTGAGCCCTCCTGCCTGCAGGAGGGATCCTTCCCCGCTCCTCACCCGCTGCTGAGAAAGGTGCTTTGGCTACATCTTTTCTTCCTCTGCCCTGTCTCCTGCCACCTTTCAAGACCCTATGCCTTCCTCTCTCTCCTTGATGGCCATTTGTAGGCTCTGATCATGGTCTGGCCCAAGTAACAGTTTTTATAGACTGAATGAATTCAGCTTTGTTTCCCTAC
Source organism: Jacana jacana (assembly GCA_013400555.1). NCBI lineage: Eukaryota > Metazoa > Chordata > Aves > Charadriiformes > Jacanidae > Jacana > Jacana jacana. The sequence continues at coordinate 123,021 of VZTM01018164.1, forward strand.
TCACCGGGCTCTGATCCCAATAGATTTGCAACTCTGGTTTGCTCTGGGTGAAAAGTGTCCAAGAGCCAATGTGTGTTAGATAGTGCCATGTACTTGTGCAACCTGCTCAGTACAACCCCAGGTGACACCTTGTTGTTTTGACTCTTCAGGTGACCCTGCAGCCTGTGTCACAGCTCTGCTCCGCTGGCCTTCCAGCCAGACCTGCCACTCACATCTGTCATTCTGCAAGCCCACCTTTCCCCTCTTCCCCTGGGAATGGACGGGAAGAACCAAGGGAAGCTGTTGCCGTCAGATGGCAGCCTCCACCCAAATGTTAGGATAAAGGCAACATGGTGGAAATCTGCGGCTCTGAAGGTGTCCTGCAAGGGCTCCCTGGCCAAGTCACTTCAGCCCACGGTGAGGGTTCCTGTCCTCACCTCAGAGCTCCCCAGGATGAGGAGCTGGATGTCCTTTTGAACCCGAATAGCACGAGGACAACGGGGCCCTGATCTGTCATCGCTCCTGCCATATTAATAATAAAAAGGCAGCATGGGGGAAGATAAGGCAGCTGCTGCATGGGTTGTTCTTCTGCTGTAGATAAATAAACGGGTCTAGTCTCCAGAACTGTCAGTCTGGCACCTCTCACCAGCAGGAAGTGAATGATTATTGCAGAGGGAAGAAATGAATAAATAAACACGGAACAGACGACTTTTCCATGGATGCTCTGCACGTGGGAGGCCGTTCTTTTACCTTTTGCATTTGTTCTGTTCTGCCCAACTGCCTGGTTATTATTTAAAAAAAAAACAAACAAACAAAAAAAGAAATTGGCTGGTTCGATCTGGAGGTTAAGAGCTGCAATAAGAGGCCATTTTTTAAGCTTTGTCAGTTTTTGCTGCTTAATCAACTGGACATTGTCCCTTTGAATAAAAGATCCTGAATTCTCAGTGAGAGGGTTGAAAGGTACCATGAACTGCTCGTGCATTTACCATATGGTGTAACTCTCCCTCTCAGCAAAGAGCAGAGGGAGCAGCACAGCTTGGGAGGTTACTGGGCAGTCTGGCTGCTGATCCCATGATGGGAGCCCAAAGGGTGGCTTGGCAGAGTGTCCTGGGTGAGCGACGCAGGACTAACTTCTAATGCCTGGGAAAACTGCACTTTTAGAGAACTCTGCTGTCTGATTTTGTGAAAGTGTTTGCTTCCCAGCCAGCTCTGGGATGTGGGATTCAAAGTCTCGGTGGGTCTGAGCTCCCCAAATGCGGGGATGAGAAACGAGACCCGGGCACTTGACCCAAGCAGCCAAGGGGGTTATTACATACCATGAACGGCACATTCAATATGAATTAGAACGTTTGCTGGGGAGTTTCTCTCTCCCTTAGAGGTGTCAGACCTGGGAACTCCTTGCCCCAGAGCTGGAGCCCTAAGCCTTTCCCTTCCTTCCTCCCACCCTGGCTGTCCCTGCGGGGAGGGCATGGCTTCTGCTGATATAATTGGCCGAATGTAACTCTTTTATATCTCATATTAGTATCAAGATCAATACTGGTTCTTTAGTATTACTGTTAATTATTTAGTCTCATCCTATTAAATCTATTTATGTTTCAACCCTTGTGTTTCCTTTCTTTCCTGGCTGGGGAGGGGTCACCGGGTGAGAGAGTAACTGTCCACACGACAATAAACTGTTGTGGGTTCTCAAACCGTGACACAAGGTCTATCACAGCCTACTCCACTGAGGTATGGTGGAGCTCCTCAGGAAGCAGGCTGAGGGATCTCACCGACCCTTCAAGGGGATATGGAGCAGAGGTGTAACAGTTTCCTTGAGACCAGCAACGGGAACCATGGATCGGTCCCAGCTATGGCTCTAGGACCCCCTCTGCCTCCAGTGTGCCCAGATCCCAGCAGAAAACCTTTTCCATTCTTGCTCTTTGCTGTTTCCTGCCAGGAGGGGGAGCCTGGCTCCTGCCTTCTGCTGCGGGCAGCCAGCAGCGGGCTCTGCTGGGGCTGGTTCCTGCTCTGCAGCCCCGAGACTCTCCCCTTGCAGAGACCACCTCCAAGGAGTCTCCATGCCCACAGTGACACAGTGACAAGTGCCTCCTGGAGAGTGGAGGAATGCCCCAACAGGACGTGGGAGGGGGAAACGGGCAGCTGAAAGATGCCCAAATGATGATGCTGGGATGTTGGCCTGGGTTTAGGGCCACGAAGGAGCAAGCAGGGCTGGTACTTACCACCATGCGGTTGAGGGACACCCAACAGTCGTCAGGGAAGTCCTGCAGCATGGGCACAAGGAACTGGAGGCAGCCATCCCAGTGACACAGCAGCAGCATCATCCCAATCAGGTTGACAATCCGCACCACTGCACTGGCCAGATCGTAGGTCATGTGGAAGATCTGCAGGGGCCAAGAGGGAGCAGATGAGATGGCAGCCCCCCAAAAAACCAACCCAACGGAATTAGATGCAGTGTCAGGGGCAAGGACCTTGCTAAAGTAACGGGAATGGCTGCATGAGCTCAGTGCAGGTCAGTCACATGATGCAAGCAGAACCAGCTGGAAAACAGATTAAAACCCAAAATACAAAATTGTAATCATTCACCCCTTTTGTCCTTTGATTTTGCCTTCTAATTTACATTAAAAGCTCCATTACTCATTTTATAAAATCAGTTGCTTGCAAATATTTCTGGACCATAGGCTACTCCCCAGAGATAAACTCTATCATTACATCTTTTTAACTGCAGTGCCCTTCTTTGATCTCTGCTCTGGCTGAATATACACTACACACTGACCCGTGCTGGAAGCTGCCTTTGTTCTGGATGTCAGATGCAGTCTCTCCCCAAGTATCACATGCAAGAAAGAACGGCCTCAAACTCAGCAGAGACTTCTAGAAAAGGGTCTGATTCAACTGTTTTCTTGTGTTTCTTGTATTCCTCCCGCTGTATCGCTTCCAGTCTTACATGGAGGTGGGCAAGGCAAAGGGAAACAAGACCCAGCAGAGCTGTACAGCAGTTCTTAGCAAGGAACTGCACCCAGAAATGTGTGAACAGCCGCTGCACCTCTGCAGGCAGTTCTCTGATGCAAAGGGAGAACTGTGCCCCTGCTGTCACAGAACAGGACATAGAACACACAACACCACGGCTGTGCTGTCCACAGTACAGGGCACACAGAGAAATCCAGCTGCCCTACTGTTAAATTCACATACAGAGTCAAGAATTACTTGATGCACACTAGTTTTTCCCTGAGGGTGGTGTGCTGTGGAGACATTAGGGGTGCCTGGCTCTTTTGTGCCCGGCTTTCAGATGCCAGTTAGACACCCAGGGCACACCAGTGACTCCCCCAAGCTGCATCCCCCCAAGTTTGGTTTTCCCTACCTTACAACACACAGGCAGGCATGGCTGGCCCTGTGTGGCTCAGCACAGAGCCCACCTTCTGGCCTCGTTTGCCGTTAACACAGTTCATGAAGAGAGGAGATCTTCAAACTGTCACTGGGCAATGGTTTGGATCCAGTAAGGACCATTCACTTAGTCCTGACAGTGTGCTGGCTTCCAGTTAAAAACAGGAAAACAGAGACCCCAAACACATCTGGCTCCCTCCCCCACATGCTGCTGTGTCACCATGGCAATCTGTGCCAGAGCTGGGAGGGATGGAGGCCTGGCAGCCATCCCCCAGCCCTGCCAACGTGTCCTGTCCTGGAGAAACATTAATCACTGCTCCCCACGCACGGTCTTGGTCGAGGAGGAGTGAAATATTTGGAGAGCTGTGTGTGAATGGCGTGGGGAGACTCACTGTTGGCAGCTGCCAGAGCTGGGCCTTCTCAGGAGGCCTCCCCAGGGTTTGAAAGCACATCCAGCCCAGCTGCTTTGCAGCCCAGCCCACAGTCTGGTGACCCAACGTCCTGCCTGGATGTAATGGAAGGCAACGAAAAGCAGAGGGATCTGAGAAGCGAACAAGATGCTTGTGAATGAGATGAGGCCACGCAGCATCTCCACCCTGACCTGTGGGATGGAGCCCCCTTCCAGAATGTATTTCCATCACCTCTGTCTTGATCTGGCTCCATTGGCTTGTCTCTCCTCTGCAGCCCCACCTGCTCCTTTGGCCCTGGACTCCCCAAAGCCCTGCCACAGCCCCTCCAACCCGTCCCACTGCCTCTCTACTATGCCCCCACAGAAGCTCTGATCTTGTACCCCTGCCTGGTCCTGCTGCTCCAGCCCTACGTGGTCACACGTTCTGATTTCTGACCTGCCACCACACCTCTCGTTGCAGCCCGAGTCCCAGTGCTGCTGTAAAATGGGACCTCCAAGCTCGCCACACAGTGACACCTCTCCGAGCTCACCATTTCCTCAGGGATGGAGCAGGATTCGCTGTCAGCTCTTCAGACGTCACATAAACCCGTAAACACAACGTTCTTGTGGGGCACCAGGCAGTGGGCCAGAAGGCACAGAGACACTGGTACAGGTTTATAGAAGATAGCAAAGTAATTCTCAGGTTGGCCTGTTATTAATGAAAATTGATAGTGCAGTGGCTGAAACCGCAGGGAGAAGCAGACCTAGTGCTTCCCGAGGTCTGAACGCCTTTGGAGAGTGGCCTGGGAGCCCCACTCTGGGAGTGCCAAACACCTCTGGGAGTGCCAAACACCTCCAGGAACCCACCCTGCTCCTCAGCGGAGGCAGACGGGCATGCAGCGGGTGACTCGGCTGCCTGGAGTCACCTCCAGAGGGCCAGGTGATGTGACTGTAGGGCTAAGTCCATATAACCCTCTGCTGCTCCACAGAGATAGTCCTGCTCCTCCCAACCCATGGCACCATGCCCTCTCTGCCTGTTCCAGGGATCTTCTGATCCCACAGTAAGCCTGGTCAAGCAGCTAAAGAGGCAAAAAACTTCTGCTCCAAATGAGAGGAATGATGGTTTGTGGGTTTAGCTGCCCAAATTGGCTCATCACTCTGTTGTCAGAGCCGGCTGTTCAATTTGGATGCCTGTTTCCACAGCAGGTATTGCCACTTCCCCACCTAATCAGGATGCCACGGGATCACACGCATCGAGAGAGGCCGACATGCTCAGTCCGGAGCGGGAGGGAGCCACAGCAGAATGCTGGAAACCAGAGAAACCAGAAGGATGAATGATTTGGAGAACTGCTTCTAAACCCCATTATTTCGGCTGCGTCCACGATGCAGCTGGAGTCCACGGTGTCACTTAGTGTAGAGAAAGGCCATTCTAGCAATATTTCTGGGCTGAAAAGAAGAAAATATCCAAAATCCAGCATGAAAGGCTGTTGTAGGAAATCCGACTCCAGAGCTGACTCAAGAGGTCAGTGTGAAAACTGAGCTCGTAATTCATGAAGAATAATTCCTAGCGGTTTCATCTTTTTTGTCCCTTTTCTTTTCTAACCAGTGCAGAAAGGATCACTCTCATCTGGATACCCCAAAGCCCACCCAGGCCAGGGCAGTGCCAGCCCCGGGCTCTGCTTTTAATGAAGCCCGAGCACAGTTGGCAGAAGGACCCTTCCTATCCCCGGGGTTTTACTGCACTAATGACTTCTCCTCGCCCACCCCTGTGTGCTTTTCAAAAAGCTTTCCCTCCAGCAACGTGGGGAACTGCAGCTGGGGGCAGGGAGGAACCCCCTCGGATTTGGGAACTGCCTTTCTTCCTTTAATTTATTCAAAGCAGAGAGCGAAGAGCCCGAGGGAGTGGGTGGTTTGGGGGAAAGGTGAACAGCTAGGGAGCTTCTTATACTACATACTGGGATCTATTCTAGACAGGCTGGAGCTGGAGCACGGCAGGGAGGCAGAGCTTGCCTCTGTTAACTGACCCCCAGGTGCATCTGCCCCCGTAGGGCAGGGAGGCTCCCACTGCAGAGCCCAGAGAGGCCCGCAGCTCTGTGGCCATTTGGGATTGCCCTCTAATGCCCAGCACCAAGTAGAGGGAAGGATCACAACTGAGCTGACATGAGCTGTACTGGGCACTGGTGAGGCCCCACCTCAAGGGCTGTGTCCAGTTTGGGGGCCCTCACCACAAAAAAGACATTGAGGGGCTGGAGCGGGTCCAGAGAAGGGCAATGGAGCTGGTGAGGGGTCTGGAGAGTAAATCTTACGAGGGGAGGCTGAGGGAGCTGGGGGTGTTCAGCTCTTGGAGGCTGAGGGGAGACCTTCTCACTCTCTCCAACTCCCTGAAAGGAGGGTGTAGTAAGGAGGGGGTCAGTCTCTTCTCCCAAGGACAGGCAATGGGACAAGAGGAAATGGCCTCAAGTTGTGCCAGGGGAGGTTCAGGTTGGATGCCAAACACCTCCAGGAAAATATTTTCTATGGAAAGGGCTATAAGCCTTGGAATGGGCTGCCCAGAGAGGTGGTTGAGGCACCATCCCTGGAGGTATTCAGACGACAGGCTGGCATGGTTTAGTGATGCCTTTTTTTCAGTTAGGTTGAGGGTTGGACTAGATGATCGTAAAAGTCCCTTCCAGCCCAGATGATTGTAGGATTCTATGAATTTCCCACACAGGTAGAGACAACATCTGCTTTACACAAGGACATTATCTGCTTTATCCAGCTCACCTACGTTGGGCCTTTAGATCTAGACCGTATCACTGGAGTCACTGGCTGGAAACACACACCCAGAGGGTGACACATCTGGTTTGTGGCACTTGTGTCCCTGAGAAGGAGCTGCACTGTGTCTCAGGAATTCCTGCTTCTCTCTGCTGCCCATGAAGTAAGCCCAGACCATGAACTCCAACCGTCAATGTCTGACCTGCAGGTGAAGTGAATCCAGTTTCAAATGTCAGGGTGGGCACGAGTTGCCAGTTCCTTGGAATTCATTTGCATTCACGTGCAAGAGAAAATCAGAAACACTCACTGCTCAGCACACAGGAGTAACTGTGAAGGGGTGGGAACCAACACCTTTGGCTGAGAAGCAGCTCCTACTGTAAAGAGGTGCCTGTGTGGCAGGGAATACTGACTCCAGAGAGTGTCTCAGCCAGCACTGCAGTGCCCTGAAGCAGTCAATAGCTCCCCAGAGAGAGGTCAGGAAGAAAAGTTCTAGAATAGCTGGTCCACAAGCAGAGGAACGTGAGTGGTAACTGGAACTTCTCTGGCTTTCATAATTAACACTCAGGGCTTTATTGTCCTGCTGCAACACAACCCAGGCTGAGTCCCAGAGCATCACACCTCCTTCTCCCCCTGGGACTCCTTGTGCTTTCTGCCTTTCTGCTGCCTGTGATTTGGAAAAGGGAGTGAGGAAGAGTAAAAGGAAAAAGCATGGATTCATGTTTAAAAGTTCCTCTTTCCAAGGGAATTATCGAATTATCGGATAGAGCTATTATCCCTCATTCTTAGAATCGTATAGGTTGGCAGAGACCCTTGGGATCATCAAGTCCAACCATCAGCCCTACTCTACAGGTTCTCCCCTTGATTGTCCAAAACAAGCTGTGGCCTCAGAATTCCCGTTACAAAGCCAGCTCCATCCTTCCAGCCCAAAGACAACTTGCACCACTTTCTGAAAGGACAGATTGGGAAAGAGGGAAGACCAGAACTTCCCTCAACAAAGTCACCTCCACTTCTATAAGAGCTCCTCTTGGAAATCCTGCTTACGCAGAACAAGCTATAGGGATTGTATTGGTATGAATCTGAAATCTTGTCAGCCCCAAGAGCTCCTCAGTGGGCTCTGTTACTGCAGCAGGATTCCTCTAACATCAGCACTTGCTCCAGAAGAAATGAAGGACACCTTGGAGAAGTGAGGGCCTGGTTCTAGCAGTGAGACAAGGGCTCTGTATGTTTAAGTAGGCGAGTTGATTTCTGTTGGCAAACAGCTCGCTCTGGCTAGCCAAACTAACAGATCACCAGAATTTCTCAGATCCTTGAGAGCATGGTGGCATCAGTGTGTCTGTCCCTGGCCATGGGGACTGGAGAGCCCACGGAAAGCCCATGGAGAGGACACTGCGGAGTGCTGTGCAGGGAGGCAGCTTGGTCTGGGCACCTCCTGCACCAGCCCCAGTGGGCCCAGGCCAGCTCTGGCAAAGGCTCTGTCTCTGTGCTCAGGTCCCCAGCCCTGCAGGCTGGGCTGTGATTGCACATCCCTGCTGGCTTGGCACATACTGGAGGTGCGAAGAAGTGGGTTTTCCTGAGGGTCTGGGGACCATGATGTGTAGGCATCTTAATGGTTCTGTTTGGAGCCAGCACAGCTGAGGCAGAGCTAAGCACCCTGCCAGAGTGAGCTGACTGCATCCACCCTCGCTCAGCCCAACGCTGAGCTCTACACAGAGCTGACTGCCATCCACTGCGCTTCCCAACAGACTCTGCACCACAGGAAAGCAGTGAAACTGCTTGTAGCCCTTCACTGCCTCTGCTACCAACACAGCACTGCATCCAAACGAGGGAAGCCTGCTGGTCCTGAGCCAGTGCCGGTGTCTGTACCCACACTATGGTGAACAGACAACTGTGATAAATCCCCCGTGGATAATCAAAGAGCTGTGACACTGCTCCAGCTTAAGAGAAAGCAAAGGATTTACTCTTAATTTATGGCTTTAAAAATAACCCAAAGATATTAAAAGGAAACCCAAATCTCAAAAGAGAATCAAAAGAGTATCATATGTTATCCTGAGTGCTCTAGACAGAGTTAAGGTTGTTCTACTGTGAGGAAATATGTATTTACTTGTATTTAAGAAGAGTATTTGTGGAGTGTGGGGAGGAAAGTTGAGATGCCTTTCACTCTTCCCTTCTGGGCTGTTGTAAATAACAGCAGAGGTAACTATACCTATTCCTCATAGATGCCTTTTCAAACCTAAGTGTTGATCTCTCGCTGTGTTGGGGATAGGGGTTGCTGTGAAGAGCTTTTGTGAGACCAGACTAGGGTGAGATGGATCACTGTAGGGTACTGTAGGAAGTCCCTGCATCACCCGCTGCAGCGCTGTCCCTGCCACCTACCGAGTCGCTGCCTGGGCTCGGCCTCGTCCGTGATCAGAACCGAGTGGGCAACAGTTTCAGCTTTACTCATTCTGGCCAGTGGGCAAACTAAAGGCAGCTCACTGAAAAACCAGTGGGTTTCTCACGTAGGCATCACCACCATAAATCAGTGCCAATTCTTGTGGCAAGGAGCAGTATGTCACCCTCTCCACTCTCAGGAGGAGTCCCGACCGACACCAGCTGTGTGGGGAGGGGAAGGGCTTGGGAGCCTCCATGTGCAGATCCGTCCTGGGAAGCCGGAGCGAGGGCAGAGACAAGGGACAGACAGGACTCACAGGAAGGGCTTCCCTCGGGAGGAAAACTCCTCTCCAGGCACACACAGCATAATGCACATTAGAGCACCGGAGCGTGGAAGCCACGAGCATACACAGGGCACACACGGAGCCAAACCCCTGGAGCAACTCAGACACTGTGAGGACACACAAGAAACCAGGGTGGAGAGGGAAAGGGCAGCTCCCCCAGAAATCCAGCCTGTTGAGCAGACCCACACCGGGGCAGCAAAGCAGCACGGAAGATCTCAGCCGCTGTTCTCCCTCGCCTGACGCTGCTACGGGACATGCATCATCGACTCCTTATTTGCTCCTTCCTCACCCTCCCCAACCTTCCATTTGTTCTCCCAGTGATGGCAGGTTTCAGCTGTACCAAAACATCAGCTGATTCTGCTCCAAAAGGTTTACCAGGCCACACACTTGGTTCTTTTGGAAAAATGGGCAAAATGCTCTTCTTACCACTAAGATATTCAAACTCCAAATTTCTGAGGCAAGTGTTGCTCAGGCTGGCCTACCCAACAGGGACTTGGTTTAGGAAGAAAAATTATGTAAAGGAACATTGTTGGGCTTATTTACAACTTTGCCTGGACAAACGTACGATCTGCTGGATCCAGCATTGGCTGGAAGGATGATCCCAAAGGGTGGTGCTCAATGGAGTTCAATCCAGCTGGCGGCCGGTCACAAGTGGTTCCTCAGGGCTCAGTACTGGGGCCTTTCCTTTTTAATATCTTCATTGATGATATAGATAAGGACATAGAAAACACTATTAGTAAGTTTGCAGATGACACTAAGTTGGGTGGGAGTGTTGATCTGCTTGAGGACAGGGATGCTCTACAGAGGGACCTGGACAGAATGGATAGATGGGCCAATGTTAATGGCATGGCCTTCAACGAGGCCAAGTGCCAGGTCCTGCACTTGGGCCACAACAACCCCATGNTGGGCTTATTTACAACTTCCCAGTGCTCTGGGAAGTGGGAGTCCCTGGTGAAGGGTCGGCTTTGGGTCAGACAGCTCTGGGTTGTGCTGATCACAGTGTGTTTGGCAGAATGGTACTGGGAGGGAAGGGAGGGAGCTTTGGGCTCCAGATTGTATTGGGACAACGCTGAAAGCACCAGGCAGCACCAGAGCAGATGGACTGGAGATGGGAAATCATCTGTGGCACACAGATACATCTGCAAGCAGCGTGCAGACCCAGGGATGCGCTCCACAATTCGAGACGGTGTGGAATTCGGGTTTGCCTGCTTTTTGCTGTGCCAGGGAGGAAAACTACAGCAGGAAGATCAAGTTTTAGATGGAGGCAAGAGTTTTGGGTTGATTCTCTTTTTCTGCTTGCTGTGCACCAAGTGGCATAAGGAATGGCAGCGGAGATGCTGATGCTGCCTTGAGTCAGTGCGAGAGGAGAAGCGGGGCCGTGACGCAGTAGGTGTAAGGCTCAAGGGGTGCGTGCTTGTCTCCAGCCCCCCTGGAACAGCCAGTCTGAGGGAAGTGCACCCAGTGCTGGGTGTTAAGAGAGATACCCAAGTAGATTTTACACTGGAAATACAATAATCCTTTGTGCTGCTGTGGCAGTTTTCATCTGAAGGTCTCGAGGGGCCGGGCTGACACTAAGCTGGTATTGCTTCACTATCGCCAGCCCATGCGTGATCTCCAGATCTCCAGATGAGCAAAATGAGGCACGTACAAAGGGAAAAACCACTTGAAACTGAGAGCAAGTTTTGATCCAGATCTAGCTTTGACCTCCTGCTCTAACCACCACCCGTGTGCTCTGGCCACTAACCAGAGCCCAAGGAGGTACCTTTCAGTTCAAAACCAGGCACTTCAGCCCCAAGAAAAGCCAGAGTGCGTGTGTGCATCTCCCTGCTGGGCAGGGAGAAGGGATCTTGCAGCAGCCTGGTACTGTTCCAGCTCTGCAGGAACAAGGCTGCAAACCTTTACCTCCTCCCGAGGTGGTCTAACTCCTCCCAAGCAAACAGCTTGCTCCTGGCTAACCAAAGTTCTTCTCCAGGTAGGAGCTGAGGGGCCACAGACAGAGAACAGGAGAAAGCCCCCATCAAAAGGAAAGCAGAAAGCAAGCCATTTTCCTCCCTTCTCCCTCAGAGACCTGCGTCTACTGGAAAATCTTTACAGCAGAGAAAGGTGAAGTAGCAGGATGAATTAGCCCTGAGAAAGCTGGCATCAATGGCAGATGTTTATAGATATCTATAAACCCCAAAGATCCCGCCACCACCCTGTGTTTTGCCTCTTGCACTCTCGGAGTAGAGGTTGTCATGCCAACAGCCCCCCTTCCCCTCCCCATGCCACCTTTCCCAGCCTCGACTTTAATCTCCATCATTTTAAGAACTTTTGTCGCCACGGCAACGTGACACAGACTTTTAAAAATATTTTCTAGCACAACTCAAACCACTGCTGTTCCTGCATGGTTTTCTTTAGACCTCGACAAAAAAACCCAGCCCATCGAGGGCTGCATTCTGCCTTCACCTCCCATGGAGGGGGAGCAGGGACAGGAGCTGTTTGACACCGATGACATTTTCACCTCTTGGGGACCGTGTCCCAGAGCAGCAACGCAAGGAGTGGGGCCAGGGCTTTTCCAAGAACCTCTCTGACTTTGGAGGACGTGCCCCATCTCTTGTTGATGGGGTTTATGTTCTCACACACCTACAGCTCGGGTTTTCACCAGCATCTCCTGATCCAGTTAAACGCCTTTGGAAAAAGAAGAGAAAGCCCTGGGGCCCCAGAGCCGTAAGCAGGGTAGGTGTCTCGCTCTCAGTGGGAATTAGCTCTCTTACCTGCCTAGGAATTTGTCTGATTTTGTTTTTAAATCTCTCGTGGCTCTTATCTGCAACTGTGGGAATTGTAGCTCTTCTGAGAGGCTAGCAATCAATCACTGCTGGAAACAGGTCACCGGATTTTTGGGAAGTTTAAGACTGACCAGAGTCGTCAGGCCAGACGTCTGTCTAGCGCAGTAGCTCTACATGGAGACACCTAGGGGAGAAGTCTCTGGGAGAGGAAGGGAAACATAAAATAAATACCTGAGGAGACAAGAAGCACGAGTGGTTTGAAACTGGGGCCTTGAGGCCTGGAGCTGGCAACAAGAAGGAGCATTAAGTGGTCCAAGAGGCTGGTCCCCATGGCTCTGTGCTGGACTGGCACTTGGAGAAGGTATTTGTGGTGGGAAAAGGCAAGTAAGCAGCAAGATGAGGTAATGGCTGGATGACTCAGAGGATGTAGGTGAGTCCGGGCTGCAGCCTGTGTCAGAAGGACCTCATTTGTGGTCTGAGCTTGGTGGGAAAACACCCCCAGGCACAAAGTCAATTAAAACAGTTAGCACAGACACGTAACAAGACAAAATCCTAATGGCAGTATCGATCAGGCTAAGCTATTACCTGGGTCAGTGACACCCTTCCCCTTGGAGCACGGGTCTACTTTCCAGAAGGGAATGTAAAAAATGCTATAAATCAGTGTCCTGAGGAAGGGGATCCCATCTCCCCCTCCCAGCAGCAACGCCAGGTCCCCAACCCGGGCCATGTCATGTACCGTTTGGGAGCTGATAGCCTTCCCCTAAGCAATAGCTTCACTGATCGATCCCTCCATCCCTGATGAAGAGGCTGGAGTTCAAAACCAGAAATTACAGAACACCTTCTGGGGCAGTTTGGTCCAGGGAGGAAATGGTGACAGGCAGGTAAGATACAAACATCCCAGAAAGACACCAGTATTATGGGATAGGCTTTGAGCTCTTACCTGTCCTCCCTCAGCCAAAGGCAAGAGGATGTTTTATCCAAGTGAAGGATGAGCTGATGAAGGAAATGCTCTTTTTTCCAAACAAGGTGCAGTTCAGCTTGCAGAATACATTGCTGCAGGAATCCTCCAGGCCAGGAGGCCTAAATAAATAAATGTCTGACTAATAATGACTTTAAAAAATCAGTTTATATCCTTCCTCTTCAGTGTTTAACAAAACCCTGAGGAGTAAATCTACCTGTGAGCAGATTACTTCAGAGCTGTTTTGGAATTCATCACATGCTCCCCCTGAAGCATTTGATCACTATTAAGAGCAGGAGAGTGGACTAAATGACCGTCTGGTCTGCCACAGCGCCTTCCTGTCCCCATTTAATTACATGAAAGAGCCTGACCCAGAGAAGTAGGGACTGCCAGCTGTACTGGTATCCATAAACACACAACCAGGACACGGGAGAAAGAGAAACCAAATCAAAAGCACAGACCTTTCCATTGGAAAATCGTCTTCTCAACGATTGCCTGTGAAAGAGCCATAGTTCTCATCCCAGAGAAAGCTGTGGCAAAAGAAGTCAGCAGTGACCTTTGTCTTCATGTTGCTTTCAGTCACACTTGAATTTTTTAGTTTGAGATTCAGAAGAGGTTTTAACGATTGTCACATGAGGTACGTATGGATTCACACGCTCGTCACCCGGGATATACCATAAACTCCCTGGGTCCTGCCCAGGCACTGCCAACCTGCTGAAGAACTCCAGAAAGCTCCTGCACTTTGCTCTCCATCAATCACTATTCTCCTTAACACATCCTGCATTTCATTCAGAGAGTGAAGCACATGCTGGTAACCACTATCAAGCCCTACTGGGATCAAGAGCACACCACAAGAAGCCCAGCCCCAACCTGCCCACCCCAAACTGGCATGAGAATGTTTCTCCGCACAAGGAGTTGGAAGCAGAAGAGTTTATCCACTCTTTCCCTACAGAACTCTGGTCCCTGGCTCCACAGCTGAACCTCCACAGGGGACCCTGCAGAGGCAGAGCAGAGAGGTCAGAGCAGCACCCAAATACGGGCTCTTTGCAGGACCTGCAGCTACACAGGTTTTACACTGCCCTCCCCTCGGCTCCGCAGGTTGCGGCTGTTTGAAGCATCAGGCTTTCTGTCGACTGAAGCCATGGCAAGATTTTTTCCTCCTGTTCTGAAACAGAGCTGATAATGTAAACTTTTCTTTGCTGGATCTGCCCTCTGAGGCTGGGAGTGTGTTGGATGGGACCGTATTTATGTCCCAAGGCACAACCCATGGCTGCTTGTAGCACAGCTCTGCCCGCCAGGACGCTCCACGTTCTTCCAGGGAGATCGAGTGCTCTCCACCTAACTCAATCCTCTCCTTTAATTCCATTACAACCACGGCAACCAAGCACAACTTCCACCCTCGACTGTTTTCTGCTGTTAGTGACTGTAACATCCACGGAAGGAACCGGTCTGGAGACTGGGATGGTTTTGTGTGCCACGAGGCAGAGAGTGCCAGCAAAGCTAATGGCAGTTCCTCTGGCTGCAGACCCGGGGACACTGCGTTTGAGCAGAGTCCAGAGTTCCCGGGCGGAGGATGCTCAGCACAACGGCCTGCTCTTCCCATGGGCCAAGCATGTGCCTGCAAAGTCTCCACTGACCCGTTTCAGGAAGAGCAGAGGAGCGAACAATTCACTTCATAGCACTGTGAGAAGAAATTCTGACCGCAGCCCTGGCCAAACTCAGCAGAGGCACACGCCGAAATCGCCCTCTTACTCACAGGGATGGTGTTTTTCCCCTAAATTGCTTTGATGAAGGCTGTTCTGAGTATTTCCAACAGGGATCTGAATCATCTTTTGAGGGACCCCAACAGTTGGCCAGCAGGGCACCAGCAGATCTCCTTGCCCACCACCATGTACATGTGTTTGCATAGGGTGTGTCACACGTGGCACATCCAGGCCAACATGAGTCACAGGGTGACAAACACCCTCCTGCTCTTGTGGGGCAGTAACACCGATATAACCTTTCCCGTGTGGCAACGTGCACCCTGGAGAAGACACCTCTTCAAAGAACAGTGCAGTGAAATAGCTCCCTGGGTGCTATACCTCAGGAAACCCCTACCCTCCCGTAACCTTCACAGAGGAGAGACAGCTCAGGAGAGGAAGAGGAGGGGCTGGAGGAAGCAGCCATTCCCCTCCCATGCACCGATCCCAGGGGGAGAGCGAAGTGTGTGTGGAGGGGGAGCGGCTGCCTGCGTTTCTGATTTGCTTTAAAAATCTGGGGCAGGGAAAACTGTTTGTTAACCAACAAGCAGTGGATTCCTGTATTTGTGAGAGTATGGCAGGTTAAATCCTGCTGTGGTTCTATCTAGATACTTTGGCTGATCACAGAAAACTGAGCTCAGTCAGAACAAAGACGTTTAAAAGCAGTATTTAAGCTCGACCTAAAAGGTTCTTAAATCTCCCTGAATAGACACTGGGCAGGATCACGCTCCTGAAAGGCTGCTGTTTTAATTAGAAATCCAAAAGGAAATGCTGACAGGTATGGAGGCAAAAATCCCTGGAGCTGCAGCCCAGGAGAAGGAGGAGATTTAGCCAGCTCTTTTAGGGGTATAACATAATCATAATACTCATAGTAATAGTAATAATAACTGTTTGGCAGGGATGTTGTACGTTCAAGCAAAACACCAGGGTGTTATAAAGAAGTGCTGCTGTCCCCTCTGCCTCAGAGGTTGAGGCCTGACAGCATTCCATCAGGCTGATAATGCAAAGGGGAGTCCCTGTTCTCAGTCCTGCTGTAGCGTTTTTCTGTCCTTGAAACACACTGTCACACTCTGACACCCCTTCTTTGCAGCAAACCAATACCAGCCAGCTATTTGAAGAGTGCTTTTCCAAGACCACAGCCTTCCACAGGCAGGTTTTTATCCTTTTCCCCCAAAAGGAAGGGGCACTCAATAGCAGGCACTTGTCTGCCAGGGCTGGCAGGGCCCCAGACCCCAGCAGGGCAGTGCCAGATGCTCACACAGATGTTAGAGAGTCCTAATGAAACCTTCTCACTGCATCACGTGAGCAGAGAGTATTTTACTGGTATTTCTCCAAAAAGCACACTGCACAATAAAAATACTTCAACCAAGCTACTTTGGCCCGATTTTGGCTCTTTTCCTTCTGAAAGTGCTTTGCTGCTACATCTGTTCAACTTTGGCTTTTAATGCTGACGGGGATGGGACCGGCCACGTTCTCCTGATCCAGTCTGCTCCTGGCCTGGGCTCCTGGTCTCCTCCACATCACCAGACACAAGGAACGATTTCACCCAGTTGAGTCGAAGCTACAACTCAACAAGGTCAGGCCACATCAGATGTGGGGCACAACTGCTCCAGAAAGCTCTCCCTGGCAGCACCCAGCAGCAGAGGAGCAAGGCCCAAGAGCCCTCGCATCAGGCAGAGGGATGACAGCCCACCTCCTCGGAAGGCTTCAGCGGACTGTGTAATAGTGGGAGATTGATTTATACCTGGAAGCAGGAGTGGTTTTTAACCTTCCAAAGCTCTTGTCTGCCTTCTAGCTCTGGAGATACTTATAGCTCACATAAACACCCAAACTGCCCCTGAATTGTGTTGTCTGCAGAAGCTTCGATGTCTGAATACCCGCTGTCTGAAAGAGTATTTCCTTGAATGCATTTGGAATTTGCTGCCTTTTCACTTTCATTGACTGCTCCGTATCTTTGCTCTAAATATATAAAGGGGAAAAAAAAGTGTGTGTGTATATACATATATGTATGTATATTTCCCCTTCAAGGAAAGAATTTCAAACTTTCTGTTCATCCCAGGCTGTTCTCAATCAATCTCATCCGTTTTCTCTGAATTCACTTTACTCCTACAGTGTAGAGGTAGCCCCAGTAACTCAAACTGGGATATTTTTATCCTTAGCTATCCTGTGATGGCCACTCACATTATTTTTTTAATGCCTGTCTCCACCCTGTGCTCCCCCAGTCCCAGTTCTGTTTTTTATCTGTGCCCCCCTCCAGCAGAGAACGGGTGAGCAGGAAGTGCTCCAGCAGCAGCTTCTGTAGAGGAGCTCTACTGTGAAACATGAATGGGGCCGCTTTAAGCAATTGTATTTACTCTGCTTGGCTTCTTGTTGGGTTTAAAAAAAAACACCTGACTCCTTGGAGAATTCATTCATAACCTGCTCATTCGACCTCTCCTGCCTTGCCCTCTGTAGAACGGATCACTCTTCACCTTCTGCTGCCTTGTCTGAGCTAACGACACCTAAAGCCCCCACTCCAGCAGAAGGAATATTTGCCCCCATCAGTGTAAGAAGAATCGGGCAGAAAAAATGATGGCAGCAGCCCTGAAAGATTACCAGGGGAAACGAGGTACATAAAAATGACAGCATTGATGGTTCTTTACAATCCCCGTGCAGGTCCCTGCAGCAGAGCCTCCCTTGTCAATACCCCTGAATATTTATCCTGGGAAATTAAGTCCAGGGTAGAAACTTTACCTCTGTGGCCGACTGGGCTTTGCAGGAGCATTGCCTACACCTACGAAGGCTCCAGACCACATGCACAGGGGCTACACCTACTCTGGGAGGTCAGAATGGACTCTAAGCAAGCAATGGGTATGTGGAGTCAGCCTGGTGGCACACACTTTGCTGTCCTGAGCAGCGGTTGCAGTTGTGGCACTGGAGGGGCTGGCAGCCCAAAAAGCCCACCACATCCTGGGCTGCACCAGAAGTGTGGGCAGCAGGGTGAGGAGGGGGGGAATCTGCCCCTCTGCTCCGCTCTGGAGAGACTCCACCTGGAGCATGGCATCCAGCTCTGGAGTTCTCAGCACAGGAAGGACATGGAGCTGTTGGAGGGGGGCCAGAGGAGGTAAGAGAGATGCTGGGAGGGCTGGAGTCCCTCTGCTATGGGGACAGACTGAGAGAGTTGGGGGGGTTCAGCCTGGAGAAGGAAGGCTCTGGGAGACCTTAGAGCCTTTTCCAGTACCTCAAGGGGTTCCAGGAGAGATGGGGAGGGGTTCTTGATCAGGGAGGGGAGCCATAGGATGAGGGGGAAGGATTTGATACTGCAAGAGAGGAGATTTAAATGAGATCTCAGGCAGAAATTCTTTGCTGTGAGGGTGGCGAGAGCCTGGCCCAGGTTGCCCAGAGAAGCTGTGGCTGCCCCATCCCTGGAGGGGTTCAAGGCCAGGCTGGATGAAGCAATCTGGTGTGGTGGGAGGTGTCCCTGCCCAGTTCTGTTTCTAGACATTGGGTGGTCTTCAGGGTCCCTTCCAACACAACCCATTCTATGAATCTATAGTTCTGTGGTATCTGCTCCTAGATGGTGTTCAGCCACAGTCACGCTTGGTCTGCCCAGAGCACGTGAGTGCAAAAAGGCAGAAAACATTCAGGCCTGCACCTTGGAAGACGTGAGGCTCAGGTGTAGCCCATGTCTGGATGCCTGCTTCTGCAGATGCGCAGATACGAGACAAGCTGGGACTCAAGATCAGCTCAGACTCACACTAAGTGAGAGCAGGAATCAAGAAAGGCTGCCTTTGCCTTTTCTTCACCCGAAAAAAAGTACCAATAAAGTGGTAAAGCTGCAAGACAGGACTAGATTTTTGCCCTAGAGTGCAAGCCCTGCTCTCGAGGGGATGGAGAAGGAGCAGAGCAGTGCTTCAGCGTTTGCATTCACTGTAATGAGCGCCTTCTCCATGAGCACTTCTAACCTAAGGCAGAATTATTATGAAGTGTCAGCGGTGATTATAAGTGAAGCCGGATCCCTGACCCCATAGAGCTTTGGCAGAGCAAGAGATCTGAATTAGGACACAAGCATGTCAGGCAGAGGGTGGAGACACCAGGAGCAGCTGCAACATACGGGCTCAGGGAAGGAGAACCAGCAGGGCAACGGGGACATCATTCCTGGACAACGTTAAAGTACTTGTTTCAGAAAGCTTTAGCACTAGGACTAAATGATAATAAATAATACTCCTGGTTTCTTTCCTTGGGTTTATGGTGCTCTCCACTCTACAAAGGGAACAGGGAGTTAAGTTGCAGACAAGGAGTTCTGGTAGAGCAACACAGGGTAAGAAAGGCTGTTTTGAAACCCAACTTCAGACAGATTTGACCCCTTCTCCGGCTGCTGCCACCTCAGCAGTCTGAGCAGGGCTGGCAGGATGCCCCAGAAAGACAACATTAAACTGGATGAAGCAAAGCAGGACACCAAGCTTGATCCCTTCAGGTTTCAACGCCTGAACGGGAGAGCCCAGACATGAGCCACTAGTTCAGTGCACAGGGTGACCTCAGACCCGTGGGATCTCATTTCCCAGTTCCACGTCCAATGCAGTTGAAATCTCAGGAGATGGAAGATTTCCCCTCCTTTGGCTAAACTTAGAAGCTTATCTGGTGGGCTCACAGCACCACAGCACTTCTGAGTTTTGTACACATGGTGGGCAGCTAGAGACACACGGGAACCGCAGTGAGGGTTCTCTTCGTGACCACCTACGAACCGGAGACTTCCTTAAGAGAACACGCTGGAAGCTCACAGATGGGTGTGGGCACTCCAAAGAGCAGTAAACAAAATAATCTGAGGGATTCAAATATTTCACAGCCCCCGGTGGGAAGACTGAAAACAGAAGGGAGTCAGGAACAGATGTCTGATATCCCAGTTATTAGTCTGCATCTCCCTAAAACCCCAGGCACCTCCATCTGTGGAAGGATTAGACCGGTGCCCAAATTTTGAACAAATGATTGGTATTTCAGTCTGAGCTCCGTAACTCTCCCTACCACAGAGACAAGAGATGATCCGAGCACCAGCACTTCATTACAGATCCTCTCTCTCCCATGTGGACTAAATATCATGGGAGGATGCAACCACTTTTGACAAGTCTAATGAGAAAGAATTTGGCAATTGTCTCCTCTTCAGATCTGCTGGATGTCTAAGGGGGGGGGTGAGGAGGAAGGTGTTGAGGATCATTAGGGATGAGGTGAGCCACATGGAGTAGAATGTTTTGGGATGCAATTAGGGAAACCCCTAAATTGACTGTGAAGGGAAAACACTGATTGTAAGGCTCTTTCAGCAGCCCTCCCTCGCAGAAGGAAAGGCAGGAAGCCGCATCACGTAGGGCATCAGAAATCAGGGCAGATATGGAGCACGGGAGGCTTCTGTGAGCAGCTGTGATTGCACCTGGATCTGCCCAGTGCACAGTATCTCTGCGATGATTCAGTACATCCAAGGTGACCTGGCAAATCCTTATCATCACAAGACATAAAGGGAAGACCAGCAGCAACAGCCTCAGCCACAGAGACAAGCGTCTGGCCAGCATGTCCCATCACCCTCCAGCAAGCCAGCTGGGCTTTGCTAAGTTGTCAGCCCCCCCCCAACAAATAAACCCATGTACGCGAGATGAAAGGATGTCTCCAGTAGAGCTGATGACCACAGATGACCTCCAGCTGCCACCACTCCAGGAATGAAGAAGATTTCTCCCTGGTCAGCCCGTGAAGTGGCTGAGAGTGCTCTCCTGTAATGACCTCCTGCAGAGAGCTCAGCTCTTCGCACCTGCATCAGCGTCTTTCCAGCAGTAAGCAGAAAAGCATGCAACTTGCTCTCCTGCTCCCAGGAGGCTCCAGACCAAGGACCTGGAGCACTCCACTGTCCTCCCAGTAAAGCCTCCCAGCCAGCCACCTGGTCCACCACATTGCCTTGGTTTTCAACCCTGAGTTACACACTAACCCCCGTTACACTATGTCCCAGGTTCATTTCCCCACCGCCACCCCAGCTTGCTCCCAGCCCTTTCTCCTGCTGCTTTGCTGATGCCATTGCTGGCGTTTGGAGCTGGCAGCTGCCTCTCATCCATCAGCACATCCCCTTTTCTGTGCCAGCTGTCAATTAAGTTGGCACATCACTGCAACCTTCCCACCTTCTCGGCTCCAAAAAGCAACCCACAGGGACCAAACTGCCACCCTCAGAGGCCAAGAGCCATCAGATGGGGTGACCATCTGCAAACGAGTGATGGGAGCAAGAAGCCACTGTGTGAGCCCAGCTCTCGTGCTGAGGAAATGCCTTGCCTGGAACAAAATATGCTCCATCCCCTTTAGCCTGGTCTTTCCACTTTAATCACCATGGAAATGTCCTCCCCCACCTCTTCTGTTTGACAGATGTCTCCATAGAACAGGTTCTGCCCCCTTCCAAAACAGTACAGGAAGTTTTGGGGTGGTGTCCTACGGGAAGGAGGAGACACATGCAGGCAACTTTTTCTTTAAATGACCAAAAAAATTTGCTGGCTCATCAAAACAAGCAGGGCTTCCCTCAAATGACTGATTGTAGCTCTACCCGTTTCCCTCGCCCCCATTAGTTGATCAGGGTCAAATGCTGGGCTCCAAGGCTGTGTCCCCTCCATCTGCCACTGCTGGATGGAGGCTCCTGAGGTGGGAAGGCAAGGCTGAAACGAGCAGCACATCCTGCAGCCAGCAATTGCCTCAGCTCGGGCTGGGGCAATGTTTATAGGGGAAGGAAATGGCAGAGCAGTCCAATGCTTTCACCCTCAGGACCTTCGGCAGCCGCAGGTTTGCTTGAATACAAAGCCCAAGGGAAATGAAGGAGTACAAGCCTTCCCAGGGGCTACACAAATCTCCCCGAGGCCCATGGATATTCAGTGGGGTGGATGATCCTGCTCTGACACTGAAGGTACCCCCTCCACAGAGCTCCAGACTAGAGCAAAGTCCTCAGAGACACGCAGGCGTTTCTCTGCATTGCTGGTGAGCATTTACAGGGGTTGGGTGCCTCTCCCGTGGCCGTGCATGGCTGGTTTAGCAGATGCAGGGCTGCAGACAGGCTGGGAGGCAGGTCCAGAGAGTTTCTCCTTCCCAGCAGCAGATGGAAAGCTGCTGCCAGCTGCTGCAGGTCCCCAGTCAGCACTCTGTGCCGCACCTCCACATCTGAAGGCTGCAGATAAGGGAAGAGTGGTTTGAGATAAGGTTCTTTTTAAAGGAACCATCTCCTGTAGGAGCTTGCGGCGTTCAGTGCCTTGGGAAGGGGGGGAGGAAGGAGAGGGTAAAGGCCAGAGGAACACATTTCAGCCTGGCTCCAGACCTCATCGTCTGCATTCCCAGCACTCACAGCAAGCCAAGATGGAAGCTGAATGGTTATTTCCATCTACCTAAAATGGGTTGCATTCTTCCCTCCCTGCCAGCTGCTAAAATGACCTTGAAGAGGGCAAGAAGAGGGGCAAAAATCTCTATATAAGAAGCAGCACCATCATGTGCTTGCATCTTATCTCCAGCCATGGGTTGTGGAAGAAGGTGCAGGAAGGATTCCTCAAGCTGCCCTGAAGCACAGCTGCCCTCTGCCCTCCTGCACTCATGGGCTGCAGTGTTTGAGGCAGCAAAGCAGGACGGAGCTGCAGCCTGCAGACCCCAGCTGAGCACAGAGAACGTACTGGTTTGGACAGGATGTAACCCTGTGCACGCTACGCAAGGCAATGCTGCGAGATTAACATCTCTGAAAAAGTGATCAAGTGTTGCTGCTAAACACACTTCAAACTTATCTGACAACACTCCCTGCAGAACAGACAGACAATTCTGTATCAAGACAGCCTAGATGATGCAGCAGATCTTCCCCAACCCTCGTTTCACAGAAGCCCTCTTTATTCTCCTGTCCTCCCACCCTGCCTGCCTTCTCTCCCATTGCAGAGCTGGACGGGGAACAGGCAGACACTCATGCTCCAGACAACATACAAACATGTCTTTCAGGTCTGGAGAGAAAAGAGCTAAAGGGAGAACTTCCTATCTGTCCTTCCTCATACCTACAAGCTTGAGGTGATCTGTTGACTGAAGAAGGCAGATGGTAAGATGCCTGCGCCTCCTGGCAGGGAACAGAACTTTTGGAAGTGCCTGGAGTGTGGAGGAACAAGGCTCACCCACAGGCAGGAAGGACCTGCTGGAGAAGGCACAACCAACCTGAATCACACACATCGCTTCCCCCTCCTCCACCTATTATGCAAATGACCTTTTTACCTTTTCTATGCATGAAAGAGTAATATGGAAATAGAGAAGATGGCAGTCGTGGCACAAGCTCCCCATGACCCTTTAGTGGCTCCACTTTGCATCTCCCATGGATGGATGCTCTAGCACAAGGCAGGGACAGAGATATAGGGAGATAAGGGAGAGTGAAGAAGTGCTGGGCTCACGGATACCTGAAGTTCATCAGTGTGTGACAACACGTTTACACAACCCCACCAGAAGAACATCCTCCTCCAGCTGGGGGGATGTTGCCAGCCTGCAGGGAACCCTGGGGAGGTGAGCAGTTGGCTTGGATTTCTCTAGATGATCTCTGCGGATATCTCTGTGACACGCAAGGGCAGGAAAAGGCCATGGTCAAGGCTGCTACCAAGCTTTTCTGACCTCTGTGATGTGCTACAGCACCTTTCCAGTATAGCAGAGGCACGGGTCCCCTGACCCACCACAGGTATTCTTTAGGGAGGATTTCTAAGTCCGGTGACTTTAGGGGTGTGTGTGTGCTGCAGCCCTTTAGCATGGAAAGGGAAGAGCTTTCTTAGTGATGGGATCACATTGACATGTCCCATCTCCCCTGGGTATATCATGCTATCTGCAGAAATCAGTTAGAGCTGGGCCCAGTATAGGACCAGTTTTGGGTGGTGGTGACGAGAGGATGACAGGAAATTATTTCTCTGCTGAGGACCTTTCTTTGGTATCACTGCTGAGCCCTGACAGAGGTCTCTGGGCTTTGGCTGCACCGAGTTTGTATAATTAACCACATAATTTCAGCTTGCTTCTCCATAGCGTCAGAAAAGCCAGCCGCACGTTGGGATAAAGTGAATTAGTGGATGTCTGGGTGATGCATCCTAGAGAGGAGTCTAATCAACCCATTTGAGGGACAGCCTCTCCAAACTGGGCTGCACTGAGACACAGCAAATCAAGAGGAATTAACACCCGGCAGTTTGCTGGGTGAAAAAAATAATATAGAAATGAAAAAAAGCCCAAACACAGCTGCTGCATCTTAACTGCTCTCCACCCCCTCCAGGGACTTGAGGAAGAGCGGGCCTGTCAGCTGCTTTAAGGGACATTATCCTCACAGTTTCCTCCCAGTGTTTACAAGGAAGCACTGCTGCTGCTTGTTTGATTGCTTGTCACTGCCAGTGCAGAACGAGGTTCTCTCAGAGTTCACCCTCCACGGGCTCCACCACCGGAGAGCGGAGCCAGACCTAACGTGACCCTGCGCCAGAGCCGACTCTCGGCTGCTCCCCGCAGTGTCACTCGCTCTGTGCACACCCCGGCTCCGGGCAGCGTTCTCCAGAGCGGCTTCCCCTCCCAAAGCTCATTGCCCAGTGTTGCTGCTCCCTCCTCTACCAGCACTGCACCAAGTCACCTCTTTCCCAGTTTGTCCTTGGCCATCTTCAGCTCCTGGCCAACGCTCGACTCCCTCCTTACCTCAAGATTTCCCCTCAGGCCATCTCCTCCTACCCAAAGTCCACCTGCACACTGCACAGACCATCATCCTTTCCTGAAGATCCACCCTGGGTGCATCCAGACTTGAGAAACACATTCTGCAACCTCCTCCTCTCCTAACCCCAATACAGTAACCACGACACCATCCTCTTCTGTGCTCATCTTCTGTGATGACCCAAAGTCAACAGGGCAAGGGAGAGCATATCAAATACACCCCAGAACAGTGAAAAGCCACATGAGACAGTAGAGTGTGTTAAGATAAAGATACATGTGTCCTACATTG
The DNA here is from genome assembly GCA_013400555.1 of Jacana jacana. Lineage (NCBI taxonomy): Eukaryota > Metazoa > Chordata > Aves > Charadriiformes > Jacanidae > Jacana > Jacana jacana. Next base: position 147,660 of record VZTM01018164.1, read on the forward strand.
GGTTCTGTTTCTAGAGGAGAGAACAAAGTCCCCCCAGCCATGGGGACAGGACCCACCAAAGGGTACTCAGCAGTTTCACCTCACATCACAATGGTGCAAGATCTGTGTCAGAGCAGGTGCCAGCCCTAATGGAACCTCAGAATGAACAATGATCTTTTAGATCTGTGAGGTGACTATATTGTCACAGAATCTCAGGGATTGGAAGGGACCTTGAAAGATCATCTAGTCCAATTCCCCTGCCGAAGCAGGAACACCTAGAGTAGGTCCCACAGGAACGCCTCCCAGTGGGTTTGGAATGTCTCCAGAGAAGGAGACTCCACAACCTCCTCAGGCAGCCCCTTCCAGTGTTCAGTCACTCTCACTGTGAAGAAATTTTTCCTCATATTTAACTGGAATCTCCTATGTTCCAGCTTGTCTTCAGTTTATGGAAAGGAACACTGCAGGACTACAGGCATGGGACCTACCCTAAGCCCAGAAGGCACCTAGAAAAACTCTTGGTGTTACTGTTTTAAGACTGCACCCCTCGCTCTCTTTTTCCAGCTGGCACCAAAGGCAGGATGTTTCCTGGCCGCGGCATCCTCCCTGATTTCTGGTTTCTCCCTCATAAACACTGGATGAGCAAATGGCAATGATACAATCACCAACAGTTTGGCAGGGAACTGCCTGCTACACAGCACTGCCAAGGCACATAGAGTCACCAGACAGAGCCACCATTGCCACTGCACAGTCAGGGAAGAGTTCCATCGTCAGATTAGAAATCCAAAGGCCACAGTCTTCATTCCCCTTTTCCTCCTTATATACCCTTGGCCAACCCGACCATGTGGAGGAGCATTGAGGTGAGACCTGGGAGTGCAGCTCCTCTGCAACTGACCCAGGTGACGTGGCCAGCTGCAACCTCCTGTCCCTCCCCTGCTGCAGTGCCACTGCTGGGTCACGCACTGGGTGCTCGGCTCCCTGCGACCGCTGGGCCATCTAGCCCTTACAAAAGGCTTGGAACAAGGGGCACCAATGAAATGGTTCTGTCAGCTTCTAGAATAAAATTCCATGGGGCACTGATCAGGGGGAGGGAGAGGGAACTACAACTCCCATTTACCCCAAAGAATCGAAAAACTAAAGCTCTTTTACTTTCTTGAACAGAAAAGAATCACACCAGGGAAGGTGGCAGCACAGCGAGCCTGGGCTGAAGATTTTGATTGTAAAGTTTTGTCCTTGGCCTGCAAGGGTTTTGCATGTGTCACTGAACTAAAATACCACATGTGGGGCACTTCAGGAAGTGCCAGGATTAGGAGAGGTGGTGTATTAATCCAAACTGGGTAATTACCCTGCTGTCCTCAATTTTGTGGCACGCTCTTCTCGAGGAACTTGTGGAGAGCCATTATCCCGCTCACAGCTCTGGCAGCTGCTGTTCTGCAGGACTTCTTGCTTAGGAAGGGGAGAAGACACAAGGCAGGAACAGTTACCGAAATATCCCTGACCATGTGGGGAGAAGGGAAGGTGACAGACGCTGAAAGAGCAGAGAACAGGGGACACGTGTTCCTTGGAGTGAAAAACTGAGGTGAAGATCAGCACTGCCAACAGCACATGAGAATCCTCCCCTGGCGAAAAGGTGCTGGAATGAAATGAATCAAAAGGCTCTTGAAGTCATGGATGTACCTCCAGGTCCCTTCCCAAGAAGACAATAAGGAAAATTGTGCCATTCTTGAAAAGAGATTTCAGAAACATTTTCCCATTCTCATGTGGAACCCACTCCTTTTCAATCGCCTCCCCCTTTCCTCTGGCGCTGGGGGTACTCCTGCCTCATCAAAACAGGCGAGGGAGGAGTTAAAGTAGAAGAGGGAGCTTAAAAATATGCATCCTTATGAGAAAAGCAAGAATAAAATGTCATCTCTCAGCTCTGAAAAAGTTACCGCATTGATTTCTGCTTCATAAAAATGAGGTTAAGTTGAATGCATTAAGCTGGCAAACTGGATAATTGCACGTCCTGGAACTGTCTTCGAAACAGCTCTTTTCACAGCGGTGCTCAGAAAATAACTTCATCAATAGGGCTCCTGCCCATTAAACCTTCGCACCTCTCTGTGCCTGGCTCAGGAGTGAAGCTTGTCCTTCCCAAGGAGGACTGCTTCTTCTTTTCACCTCAAACTAGTGGGGAAAGTAAGGCTGTCTGGCATTGCATCAGCATATCGTTCTGGTAAGAAGGAAACAGCTCAAACCAAACACCTTCTCGGGGCTGGGGCTGTCCAGCCCCGGTGCCCCCACACCGGGGGGTGCTGCAGAGCCTCGCACCGCGGCTGGCACCTTCTCTAGAGTGGAAGCGAGGATTGCTCAGAGGCAAAGCCTGGCCTTGGGTTTTGCTGCCCTGTGGAAGAGCGTTCCTTCTTCCCCCAAGCAGCCTGGACAGGGTCAGGCCCTTCCAGACAGCTAAGCCCTGGTACAGCCCCATCAGCAGGATGGGTCCTGGCCTTTCTGCACGGCTGACATTGCCTTACCCGCTTCTTCCCTGCACAGCACCTTTGACAGACAAGAGCTTGCCTTTGGCTACCTTGTTTGCATGGCAACGCGTATGAATTCTTCAGCTCCCAGTATTATCTGGTGGTGGTGCTGGAGCCTGAGGTCTGAACGCTGCACTCCATCCTAGCGAGCCCTGTCTGGGAGAGGGACTTAACAGGGACTCTGCCTTCAGCTCCACAAGACAACAGCTCTTGCCACAGGGTGTTGTGTCTCCAATCAGAGAGGTCTACTGAGGTTCTTCTTGCTAAATGCAAAAAGGGAGGTGAGGAAATGTTGTTCCCTTCAGCTCCCTCATTAAAGTCTCTCACTTGATATGAATGCAATCAATAGTGCCTTCCTGGAAGAAGCTTCAACGAGAGGAGCAACTCATTTGCCACCTCTTGCCAAGGCAAGTACCTTAAACACACTTGCCTTCAACTATTGGGTTGAGTTGGGCAGTGCAATTCCCAAACTGCTAAAAGACAAAACCCATGCTTGGCACTGGATCAGCAACCCAAATGGTACTGGGAATCTCCTTCTGAATGGCTTCCAAAGCTCTATCAGCCGTTCCTAGTGTCAGCTCTGTGTGTATGCACATCCCCTATAGGGTGTGTGATGTACTGCCCCAGTACAGCCCTGCCCTCACAGAGCGCTGTGCACAACCCCAGGTTCCCGAGTCCAGCCCCGTGGAGGGTGCAGGCCTTTCAGGTTGGTCTTCACAGCGCTGCTTCTATGGGGCACAGCCCTGCTGTGATGGGAAGCTCCGTTCATCTGAGGGAACCGGGCACTGGAACCTCACTGGTTCCTGAAATCACAGGGTTTTTCTGTGATTTAAAAGGCTTCCAGAAGTTTACCTTAAACTTTGCCATCAGAGTACAGGGTTCTCCAGAGCCCTCTCCCTGTGACAAGACATACTTGCTGTAGGTCACAACACCCTCCACAAGGATGCTGTGACGCCGTGTGACAGCAATGTCAGCATGCTGAGGGGTCAGGGTCCCTCCTTGGCCACAGCTGGAGCATGTCTCATCAATAAAGTGCAGAGCCTTCGTGGCATTGAACCGCTGAAAAAGACACTGATAGCAGGAGGAATCTCCTCGTGCCAGACTCCAGTACTTCTCCTTTGAGGACCCCCTGTTATTGTAACACAAGAGCAGTAACAAAGCCTGCCAGAACCCCCCTCCAGAAACAATGGCCTGAAGGAAAATGACGGGCAGCTGGCAAGAACTGGGCATGGAGCTGCAGGCAGCTGGTGCTGGCAGAGACATACAGAGACGTGAGCTCCCCGAGAGAAAGGCAAACTTAGCACAGCATCCATTGCAGGGACACGTAAGGAGCGCGCTGGGAGGAGTCTGGGGGAAGAGGAAAATGAAAGGCTGGAGCAGCAACCAGCTATCACAGTGATTAAAGATCATTAGGAGATCAGCCTCTCTCTTGTGCAAACCTTTATAATTTCAGCCCAGCATAAAAGCCCAGACTGCCAGCCCCTGTGACACAGAGAACCAGAGGCTGGGTGCAGGCAGGACCCTCTCATTAACACCTCTTACTCCCTGCTTAGTGCAGACTTCTCTTTGGAGCTGGGGGGGAATTTAACCCCAGTGCTGCTGCGAAGGGGAAGCCTGAGGCTTTAGCAGGGCCAAGTCCTCGAGAGGGTTTTGGCACACAGGCACCTGCCTAGTAAAAACAGATCCCAGAAGAACATCCAGGAGATTGCAAATACCTTTCACTTCCTACAAGCTGGATCTGAACTACTGACCCAGAGACATGTGCCCAGCCCCTCGAGCCGCTGCCCCTGCTCATCCCACCCTGCTGACAGAGACACATTAAGCACCACCAGAAGGTGACTGTAAAAGAAAATTAAAAGGCATTTGCCTTTTTATGGCAACCTCTGTAGCTGCACAGCTATTCAAATATTTGCCTGGCTCCCTATAATTCATTATAACCCCTTTTTATGATAGTCTCTTTGAAACTGTATTTCCATCGCCCAGGTAGAAAGCTTAACTCGCTTTAGAGCAGCAGAACTTCCTGCTGAAGGCAAACTCCACCCAAATCCTTTCTTGGCTTCTTTCTTCTGGTAGCTCCCAGGGCACAGGGAGGGGGATGGAGCAGTAGTTGCCCATGGGCAAGTGAGGGGAAATCCAATGTCTGTACAGGATGGAGAACATCTGTTTCCTTCTGGTGTCTGCCCTCCCTCCGCATGTGGATTGTGCTGCAGGAGCGAGAACAGTCCCATGTGAACAGCCGTGGTGAAGTCTGACCCACCTTCTCATACTCCACCAGGAGGGGTTTTCCCACTGATTTTAGCCCAGAGGAGATTCTCTCTAAAAGGAAAAGTGGCTGGAGTTTGGGGTCACTGTGTGCACTGAGAGCAAACTGCTGCAACTTGCATTACGCTTCTGATGGGCTCCTGTAGTGACCCGAGACCAAGGGCTGGAAACGCCGCCTTCAGAGCTGAGGTACTGCAAATGCAGGAGAAATCCAGCCCATTCTCCCCTCCCTGCCCCAGTACCAGTGTTTGCTGAGCCTGGTTTTACTCAAGGGTGGCGAGAGGTTTCCCTGAGTTCCTCTCAGGGTCTGCCTTGCTGTTTAACATGACAGAATTGCCAATGGTACTGGTGAAAAATCTGCTAAGCTCTTTAGGACTGCTCATGGAATGGGACCCTGCTGGAGAATGATCACTGTGCCCAGCTGCCCCCCTCTCAGGATCCAGTTATGGATTGGGCCTAACATTACCTCCCCCAGTCCAGCAGCCACAGCATTTGAATTTAATTTAAGGAAGGCTGCAAATAGGTCAGAAGAAATTAAGGGAATTAGCTGTTCAGATGGAAACAAAAATCAATCGGGAGACATATTCCCACAGTCTTTGGAAGTTCTCTCCCAGTCCTCACACGTGAGCCCTCTAGCTTCTGAGGCAGTTTTCTCAGCGGCTGAGTTTTCTAACAGCAATGTCATCCTTCAGATGATGTCGCCTGTGGCCAACCTGACAAGATGCATCCCCTCCATGCTACAACTTCCATGCAATATGGAAACCCATGGGAAGAAAACAACAGCATTCAGGAAAGTTTTCAAGTTTTCATTGAATAGTTTAAAAACCACCAAATTGCCCCCTTTTTTCAGGTTGCAGCTGCAAAAATTGAAAACAGATTGTTTTTTCCTGACAAAAATCTGCTAAAATCCTCTCACTGTAATCTCATCACTGGGATATGTATAGAAAGCAGTGAGTTCCTTTCCTTCACACCATAATCCCTCACATAGGTTCTGAAATGAAAATACTTTGGAAAACTGTGTAGTGGTGCTGTTTGGACACTAATGTACAGGAGTGGGATTTTACTGGTGTCCCAATAAATCTTCCTTCTTCACAAGTCAAACCAGTCTGATCTTAAATATAGGTTACTGCATGCTGGCACCAGACACAGGGGCAGATCCTGTGCAGAAGTACGGGAAGCCCAGCAAATACCTCTTAGGAAAAAAAAAAACCCACTCCTTTTTGCCTCTGTAAACCTAAAGAGTGGGTTTGGTTTTGTTGAACACTTACAATGTGAGCTGGGTTGGTTCAGTTTGACAGGGTGTATGGGTTACAAGCTATGATTCTGCTTTTGTTCCTGCTGCTGGGTGACCTTGGGACAAGGTTTGCAGGATGTTAATGTCGAGAGTCTGCTCTCTCCGAACAACTTTCTCAGAGACAACAGCGTGAAGGCCCAACTCCCTGTCCCTGGGAGACAACACGCCTCCGTGTTCCCCTGGTCAAGAACCACCACCCAACCCAGAAACCCTGGAGAGCTGTTGGAGTGGTTCAAAGGCCAAGATGACCAGAGCTTCCCCAGGTATGACCAGTGTGTGTGACTGGAGTAGCCTTGTTCATCCCAACCCTGCCAGCCCTCCTTGATCTCTGCTGATGGACACACACTGAGGTCTCTAATAAGATATTCAGGCCAGCCAGGCTCAAGCCAGCGCGAGGATGCCTTCCTACATTGCAATCAAGCTTCCTACTGCAGGGTAGATAGGGCAGACACTTCAAAAAGGCTCTATTTATATTCTGCCCTACTGGTAAATTCATTCCTTGGACCACTCATGCAAAATGGATAATGCAAATGAAACTGCTACATTTGGAATTAAGCTTATTTTGTACTCCAGTGAACATTGGGGCATTAGATTGTTTTTTCTTGGGTTTTTTTCCTTGTTTTTGTTTTTTTTTTTTTCTTCTTGTCTTTAGGGTGTTTGCCCAGCTGTAGTCCCCACAGCACTCGTCTGAGATCTGGGGGAGGATGTCAGAGCAGCCTGCTGCTCAGCCAGAATGGTGCAGGCACTTCAAACCACCGGCTCTCGAGCCCACAGACTCCTGACTAGCATTGATCTGGAACTGATGAGAGGCTGGCTGGCTTACAGCATTGCAGCCGTGGAGAAGGCTGTCTCTCCTCACTGCAGGGTGAGTGATAAATTCATGCAGAGCATGGACTAATGCTAGGGAAGAAAGGGAGAGGCTCATGGTGGGCTCAGGAAGTGACCACTTACTCCTACGCTCACCCAGAGTCACACTAATGCACACACATAACGTTTGTCTGTGAGGTAGAGGAACTAGATTAATGTCTGTGTTCATCCTGGATCCTCCTCTCCTCCTCATACAGGACCCAGAAGAAGGACGTGGACCTGTTGGAGCAGGGCTAGAGGAGGCCACAGAGATGCTCCAAGGGCTGGAGCCTGTCTATTGTGAGGACAGGCTAAGAGAGGTGGAGGGGTTCAACCTGGAGAAGAGAAAGCTCCAGGGAGACCTTAGATCCTCTTCCAGTTCCAAAAGGGGCCTACAGAAGAGATGGAGAATGACTCTTGATCAGGGAGGAGAGCCATAGGATGAGGGGGAAGGGTTTGACACTGCAAGAGGGGAGATTTAAATGAGATCTCAGGAAGAACTTGTTTGCTGTGAGGGTGGTGAGAGCCTGAGAAGCTGTGGCTGCCCCATCCCTGGAGGGGATCAAGGCCTGGCTGGATGGGGCTTGGAGCAACTTGGTCTGGTGGGGGGTGTCACGTGACCCGGCAGACAAGCCATAGAGTGAGACAGTGGAGCAAAGATAGGGGAGATAAATAGAGGAACACAGGAGAAGAGAATTCTTCAGCACCCCCCTTTCCACAGTCCTCTTTCTTTAACTCTGATGCCGCCTCCTGCCCCTCGTCCACACCCAGAGTTAAGTCTAGTCCAACCCCGCTCCATCCTACAGGAATCACCAGTGCTGATCTGTGCAGTGGGGAAAGATTAATGTGAACTTTCAGAGACGGGTCTTCTGCAGGCACTTGAGAGGAAGAAAGAGCTGTCAGTATGGCTCCAGGGCACACAACCATTTACTCCCACACAAAGATGAAGCGGCACTTCTCTTCCCCATCTCCTTGTTGCTCTGTAGCACCAATGACAAGGGCTCACCCCTTCTCTCTGCTTCCCTCCCCCGTTCCAGAAGGTGGAAAAACTCCTAGCATCATCCTCTCTCCGGGAAACTGCTGCTTGGGTTGAGCCCTGCTTGAAAAAAAGACTATCATGTTTGCTCTGCTGGGCTCTGCAATGCATAACAGAGTCTGCATTGCAGTCTCAAACTACAATCCGGCACCATCTGGCCCTTCCACTTGCAGCACTGCATCACTCCAGGGAGCCTGTTCCTCAGGGGGGTCAGAGAGCGCCCGGCTGGGCTGTCCCCTGGGACCTGTGACAGCCAGCAAAAGGGCAAAGCTCCCCACTGGTTTGTACTATGAGTCTGAGACTAGAAATGGCTGCTCAGTGCAACCCTGGGAGAAGTAAGACAGGGAAAGGGCGCTCATTTCACTAGTTTTGAAAACAAATTTAGTACAATCAACAGCAAATATACTTCCATCATCTTCACCCAGGTTATGGCAAGGAAGCCAAGGAGCAGAGACAAGTAAGCACGGAGCCCTGTGCTGCTGTGGCTACGTGTACATCTGTGTCAAGGAGCTACTTTGACAACAAGCAGCCAAAGCCACCAACTCATCTTTCCTGAGCACTCTGGGCTGAGAGGACAGAGAAGCAACACAGCCAAGGGACAAGACAACGGACCTGGAGGTATTTCATTGCTCTGCTCAGTCTCTGACTTACTGAGTCACAGCAGGAAAGACACTTTGACTTCATTTATCTCCACCTCCCTGTGCACGCCCTGCCCGTGCTATGGAGTCAATCACCCTGTAGTGAATTCTTTGGGGTTGTAGCTGTCTCTCCCCATCCGTCTGCACAGCACCTTGCACAATGTCAGCTCCACCCTCAGCAAGGCGTTACGCTCCGCTGTACGTGGAGCATTCACAAATTATACCACCACAAAGATGAAGCCTGAGATTTGTAAAGTATGCCCCGATGCTCCCCCTGAGCCTGCGACGCTGGGAGGAAACGGTTCAGCTCTGTCATGAATTCCTGTTGTGACAGCTCGCTGCAATCTAGCCATGACTTGCATGGCTGCTTTCCCTTCGCATTCCCAGGAGCACACTCTGCATTAGATCATGCTCTGCATCAGGCTCTGCTCCAAAGCAGAGCAGAAAGAACAGGGAGGAAGACAAAATTGCCTTGACCAGCTTTCCTTGTCCTGAAAATACACTCCTGACGTGTGGAGAAAGCTGCAGGGAGCTTTCTCTCTGCTTTGGAGAGCACAGAGACAGGAAAAAATAACAGTTTTCAAGCTACTGGTAAGGTTGTGGCTTCACTTCCATGAGGCCTGACAACACATCCTGCACAGGAGCTCCCCTGGGAACAGCACAGGGGCCAGGGGTAGTTGGGGCTCTTGCTTTTCACCAGACCTTTACGTCTTTGAACGAACTATTTGTCTGCAGATTGCTCTTATCTCCTCTTCCCCTTAACAAAGTGTTTGAGAATTTAGAAAGCAAGGTTATAAATACATCACCAAACCCAATCCAAGAGATAAGCATGTAAAAGAAGAGGACGCTTGGGTAAACCAATACCACAGGTTCTGTGAATAAACCCCCTCCAGACCTCTCCTCTGAGCTTTTTCTGGACCTTTTGGGCTCTGAGAGGTCAAGACCTTGCTGCCTGACTAAATGCCACCCTGACAGGCAGCTCTATAACCACAGCCTTCCTGCAGGGGGTCTGCCTGTACTTACTGTCCTCCCAGCCCACACATCATCTCCACAGATTACGTATCCTACGATGGTGAAGCAGCACAGTCTCAAGTGCCCAAGTAACAATATGCTGAAGGCCCTTTGGGGAACCTGCTAAAAACACAGCATTCAACTCCAGACACAATCCTTCAGCATTCACCCTGGCACACTGTAGGAGCACAGCCGCTCAAAGAAAGCACTTCTGTGCAATGCCAGCACGAGCGGAGGAAAGAGTAAGGACTCCAGTGCCCGACAGGCTCTGCTCACCTCCTCCCACTGGTGGATGTAGCGGATGAGCCGGGAGAGCCGCAGCAGGCGCAGGAGGCTGAGGATCTTAGTGAAGCGCACGATGCGCAGTGCCCGGGCTGTCTTGTACACCTCCGAGTCAATGCGGGTTTCAACGATCAGGAAGATATAGTCCACGGGGATAGAGGAGATAAAATCCACCACAAACCAGCTCTTCAGGTATTTCATCTTGATCCTCTGTGGGTCTAGGATGATCTCCGTGTTGTCCTCCACCACAATGCCTGTTCGGAAGTTGAGGACAAGGTCGATAAGGAAGAATGTGTCCGAAACCACATTGAAGACAATCCACGGGGTAGTGTTTTCATCCTTGAAGAAAGTGATGCCCACAGGGATGATGATCAGGTTCCCTACCATCAGGAGCAGCATGGTCAAATCCCAATAAAACCTGGACAGCAAGACAGAGACAGGTGAGATCAGCTATAGAGTGGGAGATCAGGGCACCCAGGTCACTAGAGCTAACGTGCTTTCTACACCTCTACTGTCATTCCTTCCCTAAGCTCTGCTAGTCTGCCTCAGGTGACCCAAGGGGCTAAATGAGTACCCACTATTATAGGAACATTCATCTTCTGGCTTAGGGGGTTCAGAAAGGAATTGAGTACATGGCTGGACATGTCCACTTGAAAACTTCAACTGGGACTTCAGAGCCACCCAAGTGGACACTGACACACTTGCAGTTACTATGAGTGTTAGACTGAGAGAGAGAGAGAGAAGAAATATTTGGGAGACCTCAGAGTCCATCTGCCAATAAAGCCATTTGGGATTAAAATCATCAGGCTCACTCCTACTGCCTGATCCTTCTTTAGAAGCAGGTAGCACCGACTACACTGGGACTGGGACGGAACTGGAGACCGTGCTGTCATCTAGATGGTCAGTTTAGATTTCTTGCTGAGTCAAGGTTACTCTGAGCCTGGATTTTAGGAGATCAGGAGTGCCTGGAAATACCTATTTCATTCTAAAGTAAGAAACAACAACATTTAACCACTCTTCCATGAAGCACAGTCTCCAAGAAGCTTATCTTCGCTCTAGGAGCAAATGAATGTTACTCAGTGGGCCTTACAGCAACCTGCATTTGTGGTTCTGAAGGCACACACAGTGAGAGCACATTTCCTCATTTATTTTGGGGGGATTTGGAAGATTTTCCCCAGGTATTAGTGTAGAACATATAAAATCACACAGTGTTGCCACATACCAGCCTGAGCGAGGACTAAAACTTCCTGGGACTCATACTTTGTTGAGGAGTCTCCCAAAGAAACCCCACTGCCCACCACAGCCCTGCTCCAGTCCCCACTGTGCACCACAGCCCTGCTCCAGTCCCCACTGTGCACCACAGCCCTGCTCCAGTCCCCACTGTGCACCACAGCCCTGCTCCAGTCCCCACTGTGCACCACAGCCCTGCTCCAGTCCCCACTGTGCACCACAGCCCTGCTCCAGTCCCCACTGTGCACCACAGCCCTGCTCCAGTCCCCACTGTGCACCACAGCCCTGCTCCAGTCCCCACTGCCCACCACAGCCCTGCTTCAGTCCCCACTGCCCGCCACAGCGCTGCTCCAGTCCCCACTGCCCACCACAGCCCTGCTCCAGTCCCCACTGCGCACCACAGCCCTGCTCCAGTTCCCACTGCCCACCACAGCCCTGCTCCAGTCCCCACTGCTCACCACAGCGCTGCTCCAGTCCCCACTGCCTACCACAGCCCTGCTTCAGTCCCCACTGCCCGCCACAGCGCTGCTCCAGTCCCCACTGCCCACCACAGCCCTGCTTCAGTCCCCACTGCCCACCACAGCCCTGCTCCAGTCCCCACTGCTCACCACAGCGCTGTTCCAGTCCCCACTGCCCACCACAGCCCTGCTTCAGTCCCCACTGCCTGCCACAGCGCTGCTCCAGTTCCCACTGCCCACCACAGCTGCTCCTGTCCCCTCCAAAGGTTTCACATAATAAATTGTGCTAAGGACATTTGTCAGAGCAAAGGAGGGAAGTAACTCAGAGAAAGCGAGTATCGGGTGCAGTCACTTCCACCTGAGGATGTGCCACTCAGAAAGCTGCAGTGGCTTTTCCAGTCACACAAATTAGTACAATGTTTATAATATCATTCTTAATCTTTTGAGTGCAAAATAAGCCAAACTCCCTAGACCATAGAATGGCAACAGCAAGTTAACACAAAGGAGAGACCTGAGCCTTCCTAAAGGCTCCATCATCCTGACAGCAGTGAAGTCAACAGAGCCACTCCGGATCGGCAATGATGCGGAGAAGGAAACGGCTGGGTTTGCTGAAGGACACACATGTGGCTGCTTCTGTCTCTGTCTGACACATTGCACTCCAAATCACTGAAATGTTTTAGAAGAAACGGATTAGCCTCAAAGATCCTCAAAATCCAGCTTTGGGAAGACTCGCTTAGTTGAAGCCCAGGCCTTGGACAGGCTGAGCTGGCGCAGAAGAGCATCACTACAGCGAGGCAACCACACTGACCTGGTAAACTGCAGCAGGAAAATAGAAAGGGCAGAATACACTTTAAAAGCCTCCTCTGTGCAGACTCTCTCTCCCTATTAAGAAGATAACACTTTTAAAGCACCTAAAAGCATGTCCAAGACCCCAGCTACAGCCGGGGTCACAAAGCAGCAGCCCACCAGCACTGAGGAAGGCAGCGGAGGCTGGCGGGAGCTGACCTCGGGGCCAGCAAAGCTGCCCATTAACGGGGTTTGTGAAACTGTCATCAAGGATCTCTTCCTCGCTCTCAAGGTGCCCAGCCCCTGCAGGCACGGCAGCACTCAGTGTAGAAGCCCGGCTCCGGAGCAGACTGGGCTGTACGCTTCAAAGAGCAAGGCCGCGTCCCACAGTGACGGGCATTAATACTTTATAATCCCCGGTGCTGTCCTCCTCACTAAGGGCCTGAGATGACGATGCAGCTTTCCTAGTCAATTAATCTAAATAATTGCACAATAGCAGGAAGTCTGGAAGCAGTGTCTATATTATTACTGCAAATAAATAACCTCCCAACCGTCTTTAATTCGCCTTGGGGGATACAGAAGGAGATGTGCACAAAGAAAATTGGTTTTCCCAAATTTCAAATTAATGGCATTAGACAGACATGGCCAGACACGCAGAGATGTAAAGGTAAGCGACTTTCTTCACAGGATTTTTCTGCCTCTTATTTCTCCACTGGCTGGGGATTTCAGTCCTTAGCGGGAACTGGTGACAGTGACACCAGTGGCCAGGATGGCTCACACACACTACCCCAGTAAAACGCTACCTGCTACCCCAGTCTCTTCTACTGGTGCTTGGCCACACCATAGCCAGCTCTCCTGCATCCGGATTCACAGCATTTCTTACTATTCAGGTTCTAGGCCCTTCAAACTCACTTGGCACGTGCTCTGCGGGTCCCAGGCTGCCACTGCTGCTTAACCACCCGCAGAGAGCCATGGTGTGCAACGTGGGCAAGCGAAGATGAAGTGCTAAGATTCACTGCCATGTGTTTCTTAACGCACAGTTCTCCTTGAGGGTGTACTAGTGACTTGAGATTATTGTCACAGGTCCCCCTTGGCTCTGACCTTTAGAGCCATCATATACAAACCACAGCAGGTAAACTTTCGTACCTGATGCGCCCCTGCTAATAGAAGGGTATCCGAGGTGCCAGGCAGGAGATAACCTTTGACCCCTGGAGGAGGCAGAAAGAGCTGAAACCCACCAAGAATTTGGTCTGCACACCAATTCCAGCCTGGGGAACTCACCCGCCTTCACAATGTAAACGGCCTAGAAGTGAAAACTGGACTCTTCAGATTCCACAGCTCCTGCACATTTCCATTTTACACACACACAAAGCAGGATCTGGCAGGGTGGCATCGCTGGGTTTAGAGGGAATAGCTTCTCAAGGACCACAACACCTCAGAGGTCTAATAACATCTATGTGTCATTTTGTATTTGCACTGAGGAACCTCCTTTCCCTCCCTGTAAATCATTGGCCAGAATGACTAACGGTGCATGTGATGTATGTAAGGGCAAGCACCAGCTATTAATAACACACGTTTTCTGTATTTCTGGTGTTCCTTTCACCCAGGGATTCCACAGAATGACAGTGATGAAATTGCTCTGCTGCACCCATGAGAGGCAGATAGAGTTATTAGCCCTGTCTCACAGAGAGAGAGGGAGAGAGAAGCTGCATGGCAAAATTAAGAGAATGGGATTTGTCCATGGAAGTCTGAGGCTAAATAAGGGTTAGGACCTGAATTTGATTCTGGAGTCTTAACAAGATCTAGAGCTATTCATATCGCTGGAAAAAAAGAGTTTAACAGAGATGCATCTCATGGACATCTCTCTCTGATATCCTGTCTTCTCACTTCTCTTCCTGTCTTTAAAAGCCTCCATAAAAAATTAATAAATATGAATGCATTGTTTTATTATAGCTGACTCAGTGCGACCGCTCACAGCCCAGGGAACTGCAGCACCACGTAAACCAGATGTCTTCTTCAAACAGACCTGGTTTTTACACTACCTCCTACTCCGTGCAGGCCGCTTAGATCTGAAAATCACGTGCTGGCATGCACCGCTGCCTCCCATCGTTTCATTCCTGCTCTACTATTTACTTGTAACAGAATGAGAATCCGTGCGGCAGAGACGCTGCCCGCACAATCGCTCCTTCAGCACTGTCGGTCTCACCCCCTGGTTTGACAGCACCTCCACTTTGTAGGGGTTAGTTTGGGGGTCTGACAGGAACTTAATTCATCTTTCCATTCTGTCCAGTGCACCACGTAATGGCAGGCTGGGAATATTGCTTCTGGATGTGCTTTATGAAATGAAGAAATACAGAGGGACTTGGATAGACTGCATGGATGGGCCAATGTTAATGGCATGGCCTTCAACGAGGCCAAGTGCCAGGTCCTGCACTTGGGCCACACCAACCCCATGGATGGCTACAGGCTTGGGGCAGTGTGGCTGGAGCTGCCTGGCAGAAAAGGACCTGGGGGTGCTGGTCAACGGGCGTCTGAACAGGAGCCAGCAGTGTGCCCAGGTGGCCAAGAAGGCCAAGGGCATCCTGGCTTGCATAAAAAATAGTGTGACCAGCAGAAGTAGGGAGGTGATTGTCCCCCTGTGCTCAGCACTGGTGAGGCCACAACTTGAGTATTGAGTCTTGAGTATTGTGTCCAGTTCTGGGNATGATCCCAAGGGTCTCTTCCAACCTAAATGATTCTATGATTCGATGAAATAAACCTTGATTTTTCAAAACTCCTCCATGATGCAGCGTAACCAGTTACAGCGCCTGAGCCTGAGCCCCACTGGAGAGCAAACAGGGAATTCCAGAGGTTTCTCTGGCCAGCGCCACTCTGTCGGTCCAGCATCTAAGCCTGCCCCTGAGCCAGGCACATCTGGGGCCTTAACGCCTGTTCTGGCTCTGCAGCGTTGGCACTGCCAAGAGAAAACAGACTTGAGCAACCTCACCTCTAAATTAACACAGCTTTTTGGATGTTTTCAGCCTCTGCTGAAAGCCAGCCAGCCCTGGTTGAACTGAGGAGCTGCCTGGAAGCGCACAGAAAGGATGCATGAACTCGAAATGCATCTAACTGCAAACGCCAGGGAGCGGGATATTCCCACCAGCGACGGAGCTCAGCTCAGACACCGCAGCCAACCCCCCCACACCTTCCACGAGCGGCTCTTTCATCAACACGGGTTGCTGAAACCAAACCCAAAGACACATCCAATTGCTCTACCAGGCCCAGGCAGGAGCACTGGCTCGGTGCTGACTCAAGAAACAGAGTGCCACCTACTGAGTCACAAATGACATCTCCACCCTCAGCTTCGCATGGGGAGGAACTGTGACATTATTCCTTTAAAAGGCCGATGAAAATCTGGCCTTTCCTCCGGAGTGGCAGCTCCCTCCCCCCTCTCTGGATTGCATGTTGCATTAGACACTGCTGTGCTCACCAGCAACTATCCTGACAGGGAAAGAGGTCGTGCTTTAATTCCCAGGACTGTTGGTTGGACTAGAAATAGAAAGCCTCTCTTGTAAAGAGCATTAGCGCTGGCAGTGCGGCTGGTGGAGGAACCCCTACTCCAGGAAGCAGCCGTTCACACAGGTATCTGCACACAGGGAGAGAAAGAGCAGGACGAGATCCTTCCCTGTCCTTGGGAGCGTTACTTCTCCCAGATCTGAGGGGGTGTGTTTCTACTGGAGAGTTACAAACTTTGCATTATTCACAGAGATAATAGGAGGAACACGGTGATTCATTGCTCCTAAACACACCAAAGGACACTTAACCAGCTACCGAAGCCAAGAATTCACTTGCTAAAGGAATTCATTTATTTGTAGGGAATTATTCAAATACTTGTACACTTGAAAACCTCTTTGAAATGAACACCCACCCCAAAAAGAAGAGTTAAATGACTTACAAAAATATTCCGTGTGCTCTATGATTGGAAATGATGAGGGGACCTAGCTAAAGAATAAGACAAACAGTTTTAATTCCTCCTGACCAATCTATGCAAATAATATGTATCCTCTGCCATCCTGAATAAACCCCCTGAGAGCACTGGTAATTAGCCATGCATTACGACAGCGCGAGGACGAGCTCTGCAGTGTACCAGCCTCCTCTCAATTCCCTGGCTGCAGCTCCGGCAGCCGGGCTCGGCCCTGCCTGCTACCCACGGGCCCTGCCTGCTACCCATGGGCCCTGCCTGCTACCCATAGGCCCTACCTGCTACCCACGGGCCCTGCCTGCTACCCACAGGCCCTGCCTGCTACCCACGGGCCCTGCCTGCTACCCACGGGCCCTGCCTGCTACCCAACATGGGCTGCACCGAACTCAACGGCACGGGGTGAGGACGGAGGAAATCAAGGGTGGAGACGCCCCGTCGAGGGGTACATGCCATTACCCACACCTGCCGGTGCAGGGAAGACTCTGACTGTCTCCTGGTGACAGGAGGCAGCGCTGGGAGCCCTCTACAGCCATCTTTCCTCTCCACTGCGATGCCATAGTGATCCCGGTGCCTCAGCTGTACCTGAGGGAGTGTCTGAGGTGGGATCCAATTCCACACGTGATGAACTCTCTTATGGGGAGCAAAAGGACTGTTAGTGAGTGATGAATTTGAAGTGTTGGTGTAAGCATGTGCAGAAGTAGGGGGTATCTCCCAGTACCACCTTCACCACAACCGAGGTGTGTGACTGGGGCCCTTCGCATCCAGAGTTCCTAAAGCTCCCGTGTTGCCTTTGACAAGACTTCCATTCAATGCCACTGCTGGTTTTCCTCCAGGCAAGCCATTTTCCAAGGTCTGCATTAGCCTTTCACTTCGATTCTCTCCCATCTACATAATTGCTCACTTGATCCCCCCTGAACACTGCACAATTCCATACTGTGTTTGGAATTTAACACATATGCTCAGATTATTACCTTAAAATATAATTACATGGATTTTGGTGAGTGGAAAATTAAGAAAGCTATTGCTTATTTAATACTTAAAACTGGCATTTGGAGTCCAAGCAAGGCAGAGGGTTAGCTTTCCATTGCTTCTCCAGCCTCAGCTTTTAAATCTAACGCTACATTATTGAACAATAATCAACACCCTGCATTTTTCCAAGTAATGTCCACACATTCATTAAATCCCAACAGATCAAAGTAGGGAGGTATTATTCTGTACTACAGATAGGAAGGGCATGAGACACTAAGGACTTTGGTAGAACTATTATCCAGAAAATCTGGCTGCCTAGTTTCAGAAGAGGTTTCCCATCATCTTACACACTGTAATTTGATCAGTGGCAGCAAAGGGGAAATTTCCTTTCTTTTCCATTGTAAAACTATAAATATAGACATTACTCAGTGATATTTTTATTCCAGCTATAATACCTGACGATTTGCAAACACCACATTTGAGGCACCGATGCATTTAACCAATTATAACATAGTACATTGTGAATTATGCCCTTTCTTTAACCTGCAAAACACAACAGGACATCAATATGTGTTAGCTTAAATTATTAGTTCTTTGATAGTACCTACAACACACCCACTCCACTGTCAGGCTTCTTACAGAGATGAAGATTTGTGTGATGGAGATTTTCACAGGAGAATTCAAAAGAACTGAGAACTAGTAGAGCAGACCTCATGTTGAAGGCAATCTACCAGGGAATGTGTGTGTTTGAACTATGAAACAGCTCAATGCTCTGAATAAACACAGAGTTTGGTAGCTGTTGGCACGGCTCCTGCTGCCAGCGTGGTCAGAGCAGACCACAGAGGGCACTGTGGTGGGCAGTCCCCCTGGATGCACCCCAGCTTTTATTGCCATGACTATAGAAGCCTTGGATCTTGCACTTTCCATCGGCTCAGGTCAAAACCACAACGAGGTCATTACCAGGGAATCTGTCTATTAGCTACAGAGAAACAGCAAAGCCTTCCCCTTCTGTGGGCTTTGGCCTCTCCAGGGAGGGAGAATGTGCCATATGCCAGGGCAACCAAGAAAATCTCCCCTCTGGGGCTCTTCTGAAAAGCTGGGACGCTCATCGCTGTCTAACAGAGCTGCTAGCAGAGCCACCAAGAAACTGGTGGTGATTGTCCCAAAAAGTAGATTCATTAAGGTAGAGACATTTCTATGGCTTCCGTCTAGCCAGGGTAAAACAGGCTTCGTGGCTGAGCCAAGTCACAGACAGTCCTGACACTCTGCGACCTATTTGGAACTTAATGGCCTGGGCTTCAACAAGGGCAAGTGCCAGGTCCTGCCCTTGGGCCACACCAACCCCATGGATGGCTACAGGCTTGGGGCAGTGTGGCTGGAGCTGCCTGGCAGAAAAGGACCTGGGGGAGCTGGTTGACAAGTGTCTGGATAGGAGCCAGCAGCATGCCCAGGTGGCCAAGAAGGCCAAAGGCATCCTGGCTTGTATGAGAAATAGTGTGACTATTGTCCCCCTGTGCTCAGCACTGGTGAGGCCACCCCTTGAGTCTGGTGTCCAGTTCTGGGCACCTCAACACAAGAGAGATCTGGAGGGGCTGGAGAGAGTGCAGAGGAGGGACATGGAGCTGGGGAAGGGCCTGGAGAAGAAATCTCATGGAGAGCGATGGAAGGAGCTGGGAGTGTTGAGTTGGAGGAAGAGGAGGCTGAGGGGAGACCTCATCCCTCTCTACAACTGCTTGAAAGGGCATTGCAGAGAGGTTGGTGCTGGTCTCTTCTCACGGGCAATGAGCAATAGAAGGAGAGGGAATGGCTTCAAGCTGCAGCAGGGTAGGGTTAGGCTGGCCATGAGGCAAGAATTCTTCCCAGCAAGAGTGGTCAGAGCCTGGACTGGGCTGCCCAGGGAGGGGGTGGAGTCCCCATCCCTGACTGTGTTTCAGAGTCGATGAGATGTGATGTTGGGGGATCTGGTGTAGGGGAGACCTTTGTAGAGTGGGGCTGATGGTTGGACTGGATGATCCCAAGGGTCTCTTCCAACCTGAATGATTCTAGGATTCTATTCTATGAACTTCATTCTGTTTCCTGTTTTTCTGTCCCAGAAACACCAAGCACTCTGTATTATCTTTGCACTGGAGCACCAGTCCCAAACCAAAACCACATTAAAGAAGAGCATTGTTCAAGCGTGTTAAAAAAGAAAAGGAACTTATCCCAAAGAGCTGCTGACACCCCTTCACATAAGGGTATGGAACTCAGATTAGGGGAGCTGATGAGAGCATTGAAGTGACCTGGCTGGGACAGCATCACCCTGACCACTCCAGCTCCCCCAAACGCCATACGCCGTCTGTGAACTGCACTGCAAGGGGTATCGCTGAGCTCAGCTTCGTGGAGACTGAGCAAACCTTGTGGGGTGTCATTTCATCACAGCCCGAGGCGTGTCAGGACAGGGGAGTTCATGGAGGCTACAGCGCTGCTGCCCGACTTGAACATCTCCTGGGATAATGAGAGTTCTGGACATCTAATCTCTAAAGTCAACATCTGCCACCGGAGCCTGCAGTGTGCTTAACAGAAACCGGGCAAGCACGGTCGAGAGTTCCATGTGTAATCAGCCACTTGATAAATGCAAACGTATTGGAGCTCTCACACCCAGAGCTCCGCAGACATCCTGTGTCAGGCAGAAACACCGCGCTCCGTTTCCAGTGATGCTGGAACATAAACATGTCAAAAAGAGTAAGAGAAGCCCTGGTGGATTCTGCACGAAGTAGTCTGCACTCTGCTCAACCCCTGCTGCCTTCCTGCCTGTGGGTACCGTCCATGACAAATTAAACCCCATCTTAAACCTAGACTTAAAACCCAGTCTTCCCAGAAAGGTAAAAATAAACAGGATCTGGTCTCCCCCTCTGGGAAACGCACACAAGAAGCCACAAGAGTCATAGTTTGTTCTAGCTCTAAATGTGGAAGACAGAGGCCAACAGAGCACAAATCCCATTTCCAACTAAAACCAGCATTAGCAATGTTTTCTCACTAGCCTGGACACCGCTATTATTAGCTCATGGAGAGTTTCCCTCTAACACGCTGTAAAAGCAGTGAGGTTTTTGTGGGTACTACCTGTAGGAAAGCCCCTTCCCTCTTTGTGAAGGTCCAAAAGAAAAACATTTACACTGAACCTATAAAATGTATTGCTGTTTGGCAGCCCCACTGAGGTGCTCAGAGACATAAGCTGTACTGCTGTGGACATTCACTGCAGCGGCGGCTGGAGACACCATCGGGGAGATAACACGGGACAGGTTCAGTGGGAGATTTACAGGCACAGGTTTTCTCCAGAAGGAAACCAGTGCAACCACAGGCAAACCAAGCTCTAACCTGTCTGGAAGACCCCCTCTCCCTACTGGTGGTACGCTAGAGCATTCCAGGCTCCCTGCTGAGGCGGGGTACGGCCAGACTGCACCCAGCTGCTGGTGGTTTGGGATTACCCCCCACCCAGGCACAGCGCTCCGTAAGAAGTGTTCCACTCCAGAGCTGTCTCATCAAACATCACCAGAAGGAACCTGCAACCCTGCATCCTCCCAGGGTTAAAGAATTAAGAATAATTTTCTACTCGTAGCGTTTAAGCGAAACTGCGCTCGTGGCAGAAAGCCCAGAGCTTAACCCTTTCCTCATATCCCACCCTACCCATAAACATGCCTCGGTTTCCCCCTCCTCTGCCCCCTCCTTGCTGAATCCCAAAGGCACTTGAGGTGTTAGATGTGTATTGATTTCATAGAGCTCCCACAATACATTATGTATGAGGGTGACACGCTAAAGGCCTGGCAATTCTGCATTGTTTGATCTTCTGAAATCTCTCGCTTGTATGAATATGGAAAAGTTCCTCTTTGTTTGCTGTCCATTGATCCAGGCATTGACCCTTCTCTGTGTGCATTTATCTCCGATGATTTAATAATGAAAAAGACCAATAAACTGAAGAAAGGAAGGAAGCCCCTTTAGGGGGACCTATTGCCATGGAAACGTGCCATATGTTGTTGTAGAGAAGGGATAGATCAATAAGGGCTGCAGCTTCCAAGTCATCGTGAATGTGTTGTGGAATGTGAAGGACTAGAGCCTAGAGACGTGCGTAAGTTGTGACATGATGAAGCTCAGGCCTTGGCTCGTACCCAACATCCAGCATGAGTCAAATTCAAACGTTGGGCAGCCTGTTAGAAAGGTGGATCTGCACTAGGGACTTCTGAATTGTCTCAAAAAGCAGTGATATTGGGCCAAGGGTTTGAGTTGTACCCGAGTATAGGAATGAAAGGAACTGTATCTTATCTCAGAGTGCCCAGGCTCCAGTTTCTCAGAGACAAGCAAGTGGAGATTTCAAAGCCAACGTACCTGAACCTAATCTTTCCCCTTTACTTGCCAGAGTATTAACAGCAGCTCACACTTCCAGGATTCAGTGCTGCTGGTGGAGACTTTCCATTGATACAGAGGACAGAGATATATGTATGCATGGATATTAGGTCAGAGTAGATGCTACTGCAGGAGTGGCAAAGGATGTGTAACACCAACTGATGGAACAGGTACCTTCTACCAAGTGTTCTCGGTAAGTTACAACGATGACAGGCTGGAGTCTTTAACTATTTTGTACTAACACGGCTCCTGTGACATAATAGGAGTTTACATGAGATGAGGATGTCAGCCAGGAACCCAAACTTACTAAATATAAACACTAAAATAGGGCAGAGGGAGGACATGAGTCATAAGTAGATAAGAATCAGTTTAGAACGTAGGGGACAGTGGAGGGGACACTGCTCTGCTTTCTGCCAGATGTTCTTTGCTTTGGACTGACAAACTTAAGCCCTCATGCTCTGCAGGAGGCCACAAACAGGTGACAGATGCATGCAGCAGACAGCTAAGTCATCTGCCAGGCTGAGAGACTGACTGACTTCTACTGCTCGGTGTTGAATAGGAATCACGACTTGCTGGAGTGAGTGCAGAGGAGGGCAACGAAGCTGGTGAGAGGCCTGGAGAATAAGGCTTATGAGGATCGATTGAGGGAGTTGGGATTGTTTAGTTTGAGGAAGAGGAGGCTGAGGGGAGACCTCATCCCTCTCTACAACTGCTTGAAAGGGCACTGTAGAG
The DNA here is from genome assembly GCA_013400555.1 of Jacana jacana. Lineage (NCBI taxonomy): Eukaryota > Metazoa > Chordata > Aves > Charadriiformes > Jacanidae > Jacana > Jacana jacana. Next base: position 170,031 of record VZTM01018164.1, read on the forward strand.
AGGTTGGTGCTGGTCTCTTCTCACGGGCAATGAGCGACAGGACAAGAGGGAATGGCTGCAAGCTGCAGCAGGGTAGGGTTAGGCTGGACATTAGGAAAAAGTTTTTCACAGAGAGAGTGGTCAGTCAGTGGAATCAGCTGCCCAGGGAGGGGGTGGAGTCCCCATCCCTGACTGTGTTTCAGAGTGGATGAGATGTGGTGTTGAGGGATCTGGTGTAGGGGAGAACTTGTAGAGTAGGGCTGATGGTTGGACTTGATGATCCCAAGGGTCTCTTCCAACCTAAATGATTCTATGATTCTTCATAGAAGTCTCTCCATGGGGAGACTTCAGCCTCCCCAAATGGAAAGTGGGGTGAAACAGAAGGTCTCACTCCAACATCACGGCTCTCATAGAGGTTCCTGGAGACCCAGGTCTGAGTTATCTGCTGTAGCTTTTGAACCGTGCACCACCAGGACAGCCATCTCCACAGCAGGTCACCAGTGGGCTTACACAGCCTTAGAAAAAACTAGGTCCACAGTTTAGCTGAGTAGTTGGCCATTCACAACCAGTGTGCAATGAAAGACCAAACAATAGACAAAAATCTTCCTGTGCCTGACTCAGCTGTTGTTCAGCCACATGAAGCCATTGACTCAATGGGAGACACCTCTGCTTGCAGGACAAGCCAGGGGAGCTCTCTCTCTCTCTCTCATTCCCTTGTTAACTTTTCGAGTTACCAGGATTTCTGTCTGAGACAAACAACAGCATCTGCCAGAGTTCAGCCCCTGTGCACGCTTACTCCCACCACTCTGCTTGAGCCCTGGGTACGCCAGATGGGGGAGGGAGGAAGAGTTTAACCTCTTTCCTGCTTAATGGCAGGATGGGAACGCAAAAACCTGCCAGAAAGAGGCATAGAAAATAGTTTGGGTTTTTCCAAGGGTCTGCAGGAACGATCAGATTGAAAGCTGTGTTACTCTAAAGGCTCAAAACCTCCCAAACCACATGCTCACCAAGGAGAACAAAAGCCATAGTGAGAGAGCACATTCCCTGCATGCAGCTTCTATCCCTGACAAGGACACTTCACCCCACACCCGTGATTCCATAGCACAGGGGTAAGAAGACCTGGAAGAGAGAGTCTACTCCCAAGCCAAATGCCTTCTTCAACAGGTATTGCTGCTGGATTAGAAACATTTTGGCCAAGAGGGATGGCAACTCTAGTGCCAGAAGTATGGCTTCTAGAGGCTGAGGAGATGCCACAGAACAATGTCTAAGAACCATGGATTGGGATGGATGGAGTACGTATTTTGTGGTGTTTCCAAACTCTGGCTCCTGTCTGTCAGTATTCCTCCATGAGAACCAAGAGAAGAACACTGATTTACATCACTGCTTCCAGCCCTGGTGGAAATGTTAACGCTGGCATCGCCGGTTCACCCAAGCTTCAGCACAAAGCTCCAGCCATGAAAGCCTCTCTGGGCAGGGAAGAGAAGACGGGGGTGGAAGGGTCTGAGACATTTGAAATGATAAAGAAGCAGTGACTGTGTGAGTTTCAGTTGCAAAAGCAGAACATATTTTTCCTCCCCAGTTCTCCTGCCGCTAACAAAGGGCTCAGCCCCTTGTTTGCAGTGACCCCTGCAGGCTGGACTGGAGCACAATGAATCCTCACAAAGACTAATGCTGCTGGGATCTTGGGGCTATTCAGGTATCCAAGACCCCGAACAAGAGATGAATCACCTTCTAAAAATGCAGCAGTTAAGGCAAAAAAAACCCAGTCCAATTGCCTCTGATTGTTTTAGGTCTCAGAAGAAACACACTGTGCTAAGGCTGTGCTGATCTAAGGCATCCACATGAACCCACTATCCCTCCCAACAGCGCGGGCTGAATTCATTACTGCCTGCACTGATATGGTATGTAGCTCACAAGGGAATTTTTTTCCTTTGACCTCAAAGCACTTTATGGCAGGTGGCTGAGACTCAGCACCTGCCAGCTGGGGAAACTGAGGCACAGAGAGGCCCCAGGAGGAAGGAGAAGCAGGAATCCTGCCAGTGTTTAAGGGCAGCTCCACACAAAGGCAGTTCCCTACCCGAGGAACTGCGCTCCAAAGCCCCTTCCAGCTTTTGAGAAACTATTCCTTGGTGTCCCACCAAACCTTTCTGCACTGAAATGAGGAAACCCAACAAAAGCTTAATGGCAGCAGGAGACTTGGGGGAAAACAGAGAGGACTCGGTGCATACTCTGAGGTAGAAGAACTGAAGAACTCGGAAACTGGGCATCTAAAATATATTCACCCCTAGAAAGGATACTGACACCCTTGCCCAAAGAGGATGCTTTGAATCACCAATTACAGAGAATATAAAACATTCACTGGCCACATTCAGGGCCTTGAAGGCCTTTTTCCTTGTGCCACTCTGGTAGGAGCTATTTTGGCTTTTCACCCCCCTCTGTGGCATGGACCACGCTGCGTAACGCCCCTGCCAAGGAAGCTGCTCCCAAGGGATCTGGGCATTTTCACTTCACACATACCTGGCTTTTGCCAAGACTGGGGACGTTGCTGGATCTTTCCTGCTCTTCCCAGGACACTCCAAACTTCTGACTTTTGAGCTTTTGGAGAAAGGGCACATCTCTGTGCTGCGGTGGGGATTCTCAGGGGATTCTCCTTTGTTAAAGCTCTAATCCATGTTGCAGGGTATCAGTCACCCACCCGCTCCACCCCACTCCACTCCACTCCACTTCTGCAGTTTGTTCCAGTTAAGAAAACTTATGGAGCAAGTTGTAACAGCAGCCCCTCCTTTCCTCACCATAGCAAATCCCCATTACAACCAACAGGACTCTCTTTAAAGAATACACAAAACAAGAAAATGCTGGTTGCAAAACACAGCAGTTTGCTGTAACTTTCCTGAAATGCTTGGTGCTGCTCCTCATGGATAGGTAGTATTTTTCTGCCAGAGACATCCAGACAAATAGTGATGGGCACCATTAAAAAATGCTTAGATCAATCTTTTCCAGTATGGGCTGGGCTTGATCTGCTCTATTTAAGTCAATGGAACACAGCCATTGAGCCTTGGGGGAGCAAGAGCCAGTCCTAAATCATTCTTTGATTAATTGATCTTGGGAAGGAAGAATTCATTAAGCATTCCGCTCAGCAATTAGAAATAAATATATTTTTAGAATGAACAACCTGCCAGAAACAAGTTGTTTCAGAAATACATTCAGATTGATGCAGCCCATCTTCCATCAATACAGAACCAGGAGGCTCAGCCTGCCAGTTCCCATCCCACCTGGAGGGACACTGCAGGAAAAGGGAGGACAGTCCTGTCACTGGGGCTGTCTGCACAACTCAGCTTCAGACTGTCAGCAACTCCCTGGAAAAGAATGCAGTTTCTCTGTCTATTGGTTTTCCAGGCATAAAACGGGAATATACATCCTTAGTATTTCAGAGAAGTATTACAAAGCTATTTCTGCCAACAGCTGGGACAGTGTAGATATGACAGTCATGAAAACCCAATAAATAATGAAAAGCCCCACCTGTATTTGCACTTCAGCGTCAGGGCTCAGACATACTACTAAGGGAATGTGAAATAACAAGCTCTTTAAAGGTTTTTGGACATATGACCAATACAATACACCACAGACTTCAGGTATAACTGGAACAGGCCCGTAGCTTTGTTGTCACAGAAACCAATTCCCCAAAGGACAGTGGGATGGGCACCTATTCCAAGGCAGTGACACTCAAGCACTTTCCTGCCTGTTTAAAGCGCAGATTCCACTGACAAATGAAGTGTAAGTGTATATTTTAAATCTACCCGATCCTGCTGGAAATTTTAAATCCCCCTCATGGAGCTCTTTCTATGTTCTTCTCCCCTTCTGCTGAGGAGAGGGGCTCTTCATGCCCGGAGCCCAGAGAAACACATGCAACTGCAAGATGGGCAGCGGCACTCTGTGGATGTCACCACCCTCCTCCCCAGTCAAAGATTGCCCGAGTCTGCAAGAAGAAACCCCACAAAAACCTAAGCATGTTCTGGGTACTGAAAAGTACAGCCACTAAAAACTATTCCAGACTTATAAATTCTGTATGTTACAAGAAAGGCCACATCTTACCCTTTGCTTCTGGTGCCTAGAGGCAAGACTGCTCCTGCTCTGTTTTGGGTACCTGGGATGGCAGCAGAGTCTCACTGAACTCCAGCTTTTTGAAGCAGCAACACGAGAACACACTCTCAAAGGCCCTCTTCTCTAAAACATGAAATATACTTGTAGCTTTTCACTTCTACACATACAGGACCCAATTTCAAGGCCACTGTAGCAGGCACTGATCTAACCTTTGATTTCATCGGGAGCAGGGACGTGCCAGTGTATCACATAAATTAGCTGGAAACTTGGGTGCTTCAGTAATGCCAGATGACACAATCTCTATGTCTTTCTTCTTTTTAGTTCATCTCGGTGTTCTGCTCAAGTAAGCTTAGCAGGAAGGCAAAAGCTAGGCTTTTCCTCTGTGTTCCTTCAAACTCCTCCCACCAGAAATCTAGGTGCTATGACCCAGCCCCACCGGCTGGCACTCGGTACATCCCAGGCAGGCTGAGAGGGAGAAGGAGAAAGATGGGGTAGTGATGAGGGTACCTGGAAGAAGGCTCTGCACCTCACTCGAGCCAACATCCTCAGCTCTCCCTGGCTGCAGTGGGCAACAGTGGAAGGTCTCTCACTGGAGTCCAGGACTCTCACGCATATCCAAAACCACTTCAGTTCATTAGATACTCAGACTGTAAATTAGGGATTTCCTTCATGAAAGACATCATCGAATCAGAAATAGCAATTTTGTGGGCGAAGAGCAGAAAATTCACTGCTCTAAAATACTTCCAGCGTAGCAAGAGAGCTACCCCCCGAACTCCTGCTTCGAAGATCCAGTCCACAAACATCACAATGCCAATGTGATCTGGTATCTCAGCGTGGTGCAGTACCAGCAGGTCTCAGGCGGTGCTAGACACAGTGCCCATATGTGCCTCAGAGGTACGTGTACAAGACAGGCCAGAAGTAGCTCTGAGGAGTAGAACTGAGTCCCAGTGTCACTTGCAGCAGTGGATTCTCACCAAGGAATCTGCCCCCCTATGTTTGCTGATGAAAACTCATTTCAGGGAAACAATGATCTATCCTTCTGCATCCATAAGAACCCAGTGTGTGGAGAAATCCTGTCACCCAGCGCTGGAGCAAGGCTAACGCTGAGGTGAAACACAGCAGTTGAGCAGCAGAACATACAGCTCCTGCTTCAGGGCAGGGTATGAATAAAGCTGAGGCACAGCATTTAAATTGGCCTAAAGCTACTTGCAGTGTTAGCTGGCTGCCTGTAAGGGGGACCGGTCTATTCTGTCAACAGCCATGGATTTGGAATGGTCAGGGTAGTTTGTACTTGCACAAAGCTACTTTATTTGGAATATCCTCCCTCCCGCTTTCTGAGCTAAGCAGGACAATGCACTGTCCTTTGAAAAACAAGTTTTCAAAGAGCTTATGAAGAATCCTCTGCCCTGCTCTCGTGTCCAGCTGTAAGAAAGCTGTGCTCTACATCAGACCATTACAACCAGAGCTACAGCCAACCATCTGTCTTGTTCCCTAACCGGACTGCAGATGTTAGCATCCCAGTCTGGGGTAGGCGCAAGTCTCCAGTTACCTGTTTTTATTTGAAAGAGGTGCTTGTTCCTGTAAAAATCCTCAGCCACAGGATGTGTACAGAAAGCAAAGCCTAAAGCTTACTGGTGGGCCAAGCTGAGGGAATGTGAATGACTAACGTCAAGGCATCTTGTTCAGCTCTTTCACAGCTTGTCTCTGTACATCTTATCTAAGAAGCCTGGAAAGAAAGGCTGATGGGCTGCCATTACCGAGAGAGTGCCTGTGTGATGATCACACTGGAGGAAGTGTTTAAGAACAGCTCAGCCTTGTGAAAATAATACCCTCTAACAGCTGCCAAGTCCCAGAGGGGCTCCATCTCCCAGCTCCCCAGGTCAGGCACGACTTCTGTACATCCGTGTCTCCAACAGCTATGCTCCCGGACGGGCATCGCCTTCCATCTGTACGGACAAGCCGACACCTCTGTCATGTCCTATTCACCACGGGGGCTCTGCCCTGCCAAGAGGGCTCTGCTGATTGCGGGGGATGCAGCTTGTGAGAAACTTCACCACTTACTTTTTTTTCCCCACACTTTTAAATTACAGGAAACAAGGGACTGGGAAGATACCCGAGGTGTCTCACGGTGGGAGGTAGCGGTGGTCTGGGCGTGGGAACCGCCATCCCGTGGTAGCGGGGCGAGAGCTCTTTGCAGCAGCGCTGTTTGACACGCTAGGCTCTGGTTTACGCTTCTCCCATCCCCATCATTCCCAGGGACTGTATTATTAGATGCTCCCCCAATGTTATGTATTAATTCCCCGAGCAGACTCATTCACACACACATAACACATCCACCCACACGCAGTAACGGTTAGACAGACACAAAGCCATCCAGCAGCCAATTATTTGGGGTGGAAACAGCTTGCATTAGCTCATGATGAAGCTTAGCCTTAATTCTACTGAGCTAGAGAGGCTGGGAGCTGTGCGCTGCTCTCCTGACTGACTGCGGATCTCGGAGCAGGGCAGATGATGTCAAGGCAAATCTTTTTTTGTCTGCAGTGCAGATTTTGCAGTGTGAATTTACTTGCAGATGAGGCTTCCGGAGCCCCTGCTCTGAGAGCAGGAGCCCTAGGCCATACCCACATCTGCCACCATTAGCCCAAGTTCTGGCCTGTGCCACAAAAGGAGCACACAACCGGGGCAGAACCACCCTTGTTTAGAAGACTACACTTTGGCCCAGCTTTCAATCGCTGGATGGAGACAAGAAGCCAGAGGCGTTCCCCCTATTTGGGTGATGGATCAGGAGTAGATGAGAGTGTCTGTGATGCAGAGAAATGGCAGAGGAACCCAGGCATAATGAGAATACACCCAGAGAAGCTCCAAACAACGCAATTTTACATAAGGTTTTGCAAAACTGAGGACCAGAAACTTTCCCAATGCAGTCAGGGTTGAGCCAGTCACTGCCAAATCTGGAGTTGGAGTTAAGTATGTCTTTGACCCAGGCATTTGTCCCAGTTCCCCACTGTGGGACAAGCCCAGCTGCTCTCTAACCACAGCACCCACAGCGATCCCCTGAACCATGGCTGGCAGGGTCGGAAGCACCCTTGTGTTTGCGCTAAAAGCCAGGAGTCACAACAGATCATCGGGGAGATTCAAGCTGGTGTTTCCTAAAGCAGCCACACCACCGAAAAGGACAGAGGTCTCGCCAGCTCCTGGGCCAGACCTTTGGTTCAGGAGTGTTTACTCAAGTCAAGAAGCCGCATATTCCCAACGCAAAGGGCAGCACACCTGGCAATACACAGGACCACTGAGGAAAAGAGGGGATGTGTGGATGTGTTCTTTTCAGAGCATCTCCAAACCCCACGCAGGGGCTGCACAACTCTCGGTTATGGACACAAAAGGTAAAATCATCTTGTCTCCTTTCCTGTGCAGGTTTATTTTGCAGCCTTTTCCCAGCCTAAACGTGCCATACAACATAGCACCACAGAATCAAAGCATGCTATGGGGTTGGAAGGGACCTCTGGAGACCATCTAGTCCTACCCCTTCCCAGAGCAGGTCCACCCAGAGCAAGGAACATGTCCAGGCAGGTTTTGAACGTCTCCAGAGATGGAGACTCCACCACCTCTCTGGGCAGGGCTCTGCCACCCTCACAGGAAAGAAGTTCCTCCTCATGTTTAGGTGGAACTTCTTATGTACAAGCTTGTCTCCGTTCCCTCTTGTCCTCTCACTGGACATCAGCAAATGTGCTGGGGGTACATTCCATCCCTTCATCCCATACATCGAAGAAGACTGGACCCAGTACTGACCCCTGGTCACCACTTGTTACAGATCTCCAACTAGATTCTGTGCCACTGATCAAGACCCTCTGAGCTCTGTCTTTCAGCCAGTTTTCAGTCCAGCTCACTGTCCATTCATCTAACCCACACTTCCTAAGCTTACCTCTGAGGATGCTGTGGGAGACTGTGTCCACAGCCTTGCTGAAGTCAAGGTAGGTAATAACTACTGCCCTCCCCTCACCTATCTATCCAGTCATGCCACTGTAGAAGGGTATCAGGTTAGTCAGACATGAGTTCCCCTTGGTGAATCCATGTTGACTACTTTTGATGGCTTTCTTTTCCTCCATACGTGGAACTGTGCAGGTGTTCAGAAATCTAGCAGCACATGAATCTACTCATGGTTGTGGCCCTAACTAAAGATGGACAAGAACTATAACCAAATCTACAGCAGTACCCAGAAAAGGATAACCATGAAGAAGTTCTCATGAAACTGCCCTGTAGCTCATACCCTTGCTGACATACTCTGGCATCTTCTGTTACATTAAAATATTTGAGAGTCCTACAGCATCTTCCATGGCCCCTGGCAGCACCATCACCCGCTTTTCAAAGCTGGAGAAATGAAGGCACAAAGTGTTCAGTTCAGGATAACTCACAAGGTCAAAATTAGGTACCTGACCTGCCTTCCAGTTTGTCCTTCTATCTGTGAGGATTCCAAGTGTATCTGCACCTCCATCAGCATGGGAGGATGATCCAAGCAGTCTGTATAGCCATCAAAGAGGAACAGACCATGGTCTCTACTCTAGACTTATCCTTTCTCCTGTCCTCCCCACAATTCACAGAAAACCAGGGATGACAAAAATTATTCCTCTTGTTATTAACAGAAGTGGAACTTGGGCACCCATTAGTGCTTCAAAGCAAAGGGGTAAAGATCCAGCATGAGGAACCTGTGCTTAATGAACAGGTTTGCTGTCGTTAAAAAACCTGCAGAGAGTCAATCATCGCTATCATTTCTGTTATGACTCTGACTGTCGGGAGAGCTAGTCCAAATCCTGCCATCACCGGGAGGCATCACCTTTGCACTGCCTCACCGTGCCTCTCCGCAGAGAGCCTGGCACCAGGCTCGCTCAGCACCGCACCCCTGCGCTCTGCACCATCCCTCTGGCCCAGCGGTGAGGGAACAGGCAGAGCAGGGCTGGACAACAAGGGGCTTCCACTTCCTCCTGTCCCCTGGAGACATGCACGTACGCAGGCACTCACACTCCTCTAGAGATGGACATGGCACTGGGTGCCATCCATGTTAGCGCTGTGACGGGTTAGCACCTCGCCCTGCAACCATGGGGGAAGCAATGGCTGGGAGGAAGGCACCTATTAATGTGGAGTCTCCGAGTCTTGGGAATGCAGCTCTTATCTCCCACACAAGCTTCCGAGCGCTGATAACTTTGCAAGACGTTACTTTCCCACACCCAGGCAAATCCAAATGCGTTTCACTGGGTTTTCCATCCCCCAAACATGCAGGGGGTGGACATGGGCATCCAACTGTAACAGCGCTGAGCAGGAAACCCGAATCCCAGTTCCTCGGCATACAGTCTCATTGGAGCTGTGTACTGGGATGAGGAGTTAGTCTACAGCTACTGATTTCCTGGCAGTCACAAGAACCCTCAGCACAGCTGTGAAAATGTGAAAAAAAAGGAGTTACAGCTCCTCCACTCAAGTCAGCTGGCAACCTGCAGCACCTCGCCTGCCTCTAAGCTCTTTAACAATAGATGCATAAACACAGACAACCTCTCCATCCAAAGAGGCAGAGATTTAAATCCTTAATTAACACATTTGGACGAGTCACCACAAATGAGATTAGCTTTTGTGCATCGCTGGGGAAGCAGTCGTGCCCCTATAATGTCCAAGCAGTGGGCCCTCGAGCTGACCTTGGAATTCCCCTTTGGATGCTCATCTGCTTTGCTCTCACCGGCGCTGGCTTCCCCCGCTGCAGGCAGCATCCCTGCAGGAGTTAACAGCCTGGCTTGACTACAGGCTGGGGCTCATACCAGACAGGGGGTGACCGGATTTTATGTCAGTCACTGCGAATATACTGCATGGAATGAATAATTTCAATTTGTAAAGGCACTTCCCAGGTAGCAAACCATTCAATGTGGAAAAGGGGCAGAAAAAAGGTCTCTCCAAGAGCACCTTGTTAGCCCGGCACACATCTGCGCTCGCTGTTTCTGGAGCCCTGGCTGCTTTGTCTGCTGACAAACCCCTGGGTTTAGTGCTGTCAGCACTGCAGAGCTGTCGAGCTACACAGAGCCACGCTGCGCTCTCAGCTGCCTTTGCCTTCACCAAAACCCAACCCTGCCCACTAAAGCAGGGATACCTGAGCAGTGTGGGTTGCTTGGCACAGATAAGGCAGCTTTGAGCTGGAGACCCCGGGAGGAGCTTGCAGTGCCGCTTGGTCAAGAAGCCTCCTCCTGACTCGTAGGCTGAAAAGCGACTGTTTTACAACCATCTGGCTAAGAAATGCTCAGACAATGTGGGAAGGAGCACTGTACTGCTGCTGGAGGAAGAGGTTATCTAAATGTTTCAGGAAAGAACTTAAATCAACCCCATTCACTGTACTAACTCTGACTCTCCTGCCACACGGAGCAAGTAAATCTCATGGAATTATAGGTCACTGGACACCAAAAAGGTAATGATACAACCAGCCAGGTGCTGCCTGATTTGAAAGATGGTTGTGGATGCTACACCTGCATCACCAGTCACAGGAATGCACGGGGACACCCAGAACTGATAAAGGAGGAGAAGAGGACATCGATCTCCCCGCATGGAAATTAGCTCTTGCTGCGTTAAAAACCAGGGAAAGCACAGAAGAGCATTTGTCTCTTAAGAATTTCTTAATTCTTCTTGGCCTTCAGTTCTGGAAATGCCTCCACACACAGGACCTTGCTCAGCCACAGGCCACGGGGCATAAATACTCTGGAGGGAAACCTTCTGCTCTATGGACTGGCCTCTCCCTTGTGCTCATCAGCACAAACAGGGTTTTTTTGAAGTTCTCAAAGACAGAAAAGGAGTTGGCACCTTTCTTTTTGAGTGACATTCATCTGGAGGTAAATTGATTTAATAGCTTGTTAGAGTGCCAATTAGAACCAACAATAACTCAATTGACCTATAACTGCCTTGGCACCAACACAGCTTTCAAAAATAAGAGAAAGGAAGAAATCTATGCTCTGGCAGAGATGAGAGCTCCGATAGTCGGTTTCAAGAGCAAACTGAGGGATTCATGGGCTTGTTAATGAGATGCTCATAACACATCAGAAACAAAGACAAATTTCAATGGTTTCAAGCTAAAATGACACCATGTTATCTCCAGACAAAGATCACTCTTTTATCTGTATAATAAATGGGTTTCAGTGCAGCAGCAGTGACCCTGCAGTAGACAAAGCTGAGTGCGAGAGAAAGCACGAGCAGTCACCTCACCCGAGGAACGGGGAGAACTCAACTTCACCTGATTGTAACAGCTCTGAAAAGCTGACACCGACCCTCTGTGTGCCTACCAACAAACACCTTTAGAAAACACTTTTTTTCCCCCAAATAAAATCTGTTTCACCCTAATGAGGTGGAGATAGTGCTTCTGTGTCATTTCTTAATTTTAAATGCTTAGCTCAAAGGATTGAGATATTTCAAGTTTAAAGAATAAAAGATGGGCAGTCTTCTAAACATTGCTGGGCTGCTGGTGTCCAAGGGTGGAAGGAGGGATAATGCAGAAGGGTCTTAAATTACTAATTAACTAAATGATCCATTCTTGAATCAGGAAGGAAAGCAGGGACTGGGAAAATGGAGATAATCTGAAGAGTCAGAAGGATGATAGCAACTAAGAACATATAGAGGGAGAGGAAAGCATTTTGGGGAGACTCACCCAGCAAACGTCCTGAAGGACAAGGATGGAGACTGACAAGGGAGGGAACTGGACTGAGTTAAGTGCCAAGTACAAAACTCCACAATTAGAGGACGGGCTGGGGGGAGAAGAGGCATCACTAAGAACTAAGGTGAAGTGGAAAACAGCAATCAGATAAAGAGCTGGGTACTGGGACATAGGACTGGCTGGAGAAGAGACCTGCCATGACAAGCATGGAAAATGGACATGGGACTGCTGGCATAAGGAAACACAAACTTGGAGTGAGGGACTGGAAAAAGAAGAGGGGGGCAGAAGGCATCATCCTTAGACACTAGAGAGAAAACAAGGTGGAGTTTGTGATAAGCAGAGCACATTTCCCTTCTAAGCCTGGAGAGTAACCCAAGAATCTGGTGAATCATCGTTCTTTCGCTCTAACTACCTGCTACAGCCATTGCTTAATTCAGAGCAGAGGGCAGTGCAGCAGATCATCAGATCCATACCTGCTAACGAACTCAGAGATATTATTATGATGGGGATTGATTTGTTTTTCAAAACCCTGACAACTGTACAACCCATTGCATTAAAAAATTGACTGCAAAGTCAAAAGCTCAGGTTATGAAACAGCAGGACGGAGATTAGCTCTACATATAGTTCACGTTACACCCATGACACGACTCAAAGCAGCTTTTCCCATAGAATTCATGCTTCACTCAGGATGAGAGGAAGGGCTGTGAGGCAGATGGACACTGGAAAGAGATTTTCTGTAAGAGTTCTTTTTCTTGCACAACCTGGAAGGTTTGCAGTAAAAGAGATAAGGAACTGCAGAACTAGATGTGATGGCTCGGGCAGATGAGATTCCCTCTCTGCCAAAGAGTTCCTGCAGAGGTGTTAGGCAAATTGCTCACTCCAAAACCCTACTTAGAGTAACATTCTTAGGCGATGATTAAAGAGAACACTCTGTCATTGTTTACAGCTATGGGGTTGGGGTATTTTTTTGCTGTAACAACAGATAAATTCACAAACACAGCGAGGCCTGGGAAGAGGGTGGGTGGGATCGGCATGCCCATTTCTCAGGCTGGCTGCTCACCAAGCGAGTCCAAGAAATGGTCCGAATCAGAATGTCCCAGTCCCTTCCAGCACCCATTACTCCCAGAATAGGCAGGCATTACCTGCATGCCCTTGTCTGCTGGGTCACAGCGATTCCTGACTAAGCACCCAGAGAGGCAGAGCCCCCAGCGTAAGGTATGCTGCGTAACGCTACGTGCTCTGCAGAACAGGTCCTCCCATCGACTACACCAACCTAATGAATGTTGTTGACCTTAATCTCTGTGAGCCTCTGCCACGTCGCTCTGAACTGGGGACGATCATCGTACCAGTTTCCTAGCCGAGGTGTCAGGAAGGGAAAAGAACATTCATTACTATCAGAGTTGAATATTTTATAAGTGTCAAATTAAAAAAAGGCCACAAGGAAATTAACCTGTTTTTTTCAAAAGAGAATCTGAATAAAATATAATAAATATGGCATGTTATCTTCTAAGGAGAGATGGAGAAAACGTTAAATAGTTCTTCACAAAGAAACCACCCCTGTGTGCACTGAATGGGCTTCTGTGGAAGAGATAACTGTCTATTGGCAGATTTGTACAAAGGGCCAGAATTAAATTAATGCAGAAAATCTTAAATCACAGCACTTCCTTAATCTCAGGGCTTCCTGTAGCAGTTATGGATACTCTTCCATCTCATTTTCTCCATGTGAACATACAAGAAAATACCTTAATATATATAGTATATATGGTAATAGTCATATATTACTGTGATACACTGAGGTGCTTCATTTACTAAAGCCTTCCTATTCCCAACTGCTGCCTTTTCTAGCACCTGACCATGTCTCCTGCAAAAAACTCTATCCTGCATTGACTGTTTCCCGAGGGATGTTTTTATCCCCTACCTCATGACATGTGAACTAGGGCACGAAGCACGGACAGAAGTACAGCTGCACTAACCTGCTCCCCCCAGTTCATGGTCACAAACCCACGTTCCCTCTCCTCCAGCCTGGTTCCCAGCCCACAGAAGACAACGGAAAGCCAAGCCACGCTGCTCAGTGGGATTTGGATTATCCCATATGTTATTCCTGTTTGGATCCCCTCGGTCTGCTCCAGCAAAACCGCCCTGGGAATTGGCAGGAAAGTTGTCTGCAGTACAGACAGCAAGATCTGCCTTCAGGAAGGCATCTCCCCTTCCTCAGCCAGCAGTATCCCCTCACTATTTTGATGGAACTGCCATCTGCATGAACAAGACGTCAGCCACGTCTCGGAGCCGCCGGGCAATAACCCTGTGCCCGACCGGCGCTCTGTGTTTGCTTCCATTGACAGGCACAGGTTCTGCTACTGATGCAACTGCTTCCCTGACTTTTCCCTGCAAGCAGAGGTTTTTTCCCTGAACCAGAATTTCAATTTGGTGTACAGAAAGCTCCCACAAGGGGCAGTTTTCATGTGACTTTGGTATGAGCAGTGGGCAAGTCACGAGATCAGAGTTTGCCACTGTGGGCAGGCAGCGAGGCCGGCACAAGCAGCAGGTGAAGAAAAGGGCTTTAAAGTCACAGTCTGCGGGCAGGGAGAGCGCCACCCAGCTAAGGGAGAGCTGTGCTGTGTGCTTCACACCCCACTCACCCTTCTGAAAAAGAGCAAAAAGCTTACAAATGAACTGTCTCCACGAGACAGCACTCCATCGGGCACCGCAGAGGTCAGTTCTTCTCAGGAGAGTGGGAGAGGTAGACGCACACCCTTCTGATTTTTGCTCAACCTCAGCAGTGCCAGTGGATTCAGAATTCAGTACAATAATTAGTAAACCCTACTGAGGGCCCCCAAGAAGGCAGTCGGGCTGACACCAGCACGAAGGGGAGTGAATGATTTAGCTCTTCAGGAGCTCCCCCCACCTTACACATCACCCCTGGGCAGGTATCTCTTTTGGTGCCACCGAAATCTCCCCAGGTTCCCAAGCAGAGAGGGGCTCTGGCAGAGGGAGCAAACGAACAAAAGGATTTGTTTGCAGACAAGGATTACAAGTAAAGCAGAAGAGTCAAAAGGAAAATTCTAAACTCTGAAGATGGGGCTGTCATTGAGAGGAATATTTTCCATTGTTTTCAAGGAGGCAGCAGCTTCTTTTCTCTGTGAAGAAGTTCATACATCACTGGGCAGTGAATAACGTGCAGTTCTATTTACATCCACCGTTTGGACTATTTTGGTCTTTCAGATAGTGTATCTGTTCTTAGGCCTTTCTAAAAGCATCCTGCTACGCTCTTCTGCAAGCAATTCCGGATAGCAGCTACAACCAATGTGCTTCAGTCAGCTACAAACTAGATAGATCATTGTTTGTCTGGAATTTTTTTATTAAACCAATTGTACCGGATCAATGCTTCTTCTGAGCAATAAATTACAGTTCTATCTACCCAGTGGAAAAGCTTTCAAAGTCACAGATAAATCTTGATCTAGGAAATACAGTTTGGCTCTGAACCGATAGGCGATCAACCACAGATGCAAACAAACTCAAGCCTCCAGCACATACCTCTGCACCTCAGAATAGGAACCTTTGTTCCTATTTTCATCAGAAATGGCTAAGCTGCCTTTTAAGTGCTTCTAGAACTAGTCCACTGCATTACTCAGGAGTACTCAGGAGCAACGAGTTTGGCTTTTATAAAGGTCATTCGGTGTCTTTTCCCCTCACAATGGACTAAAAGCAGAAATCAACAGAGCCTTAATCTATATTAATTTGTTTTACTCTTGGAGGGTCATAGATTTGCCACTGGAATTAGCCATATTAGATGCTAAAATGGTAATTTAATGAGAGGATGATGAAAGCCTCTGTTCTTTTCTATAACAGGAACTCCTCTCACATGGTGCGAAGGAGAAGCAGCTCCAGGAAGTCGGAGGAGTAAGGACCGATGTCATCTTGCAGCAGAATCAAGCTCCGGTAAATGGGGCTGGAGCGTTCCCTTCCAAACTCCCCATCTCAAGCTGCACCGAGGCAGGAGTCACCAGGTCTGGAGCTCTACCGAGACACCTGGAGACGCACCTCACCCTCAGCGCTGAAACTGGCTTCCCCCAAAAGACAGAAAACAAATCTGGCCCTAAATATTTGTAAACTTGAAGCTTGAACACCAAATGCTGCTGCACAGCTTTGGTGAGAGCGGGATAACGCCTCTGCCAAGACTCTGCACCCTCTACAACACGGAGCGATCACGCATTGCGCTGCCTAACTCCCAAAGCAGGAACGAGCCCCTTGGGTCAAGGATATAGCACTTGCAAATATTTTGATAATATCTGCTCTTTGGTGCAATATGCTGCATTTCAGAGGTCAGAAAGTGTTATTGATATTCATGTGAGTTGTTTCCAAGACGGACGCTTTAGTGGCATTCAGAGAAGGAGGGAATACAAAACCCGAGTGCAATCCGGGAGAGCTCCCACTCCTCTCCTTCAAGGCAGCCATTGTTCCCAGGCCGTTTTCCACCGAAGCCCAGGTGTTTTCTCTAACAGTCACTCATGGTCAGACAGATATGCTGCAAGGCACCCAGAAACAGGGGTGAACACACTTCCCAAGACAGTGTTCACACTGACCATACAGTAGTGCATCCAGCTCCTCCGGCGTCTTCCGATGTCTCTGCACAATCACTGCCCCTGCCCCACCTCATGTCGATACACAGAATATTGAGGAGAAAGCACCAATTCTTTGTGTTCTAGGCTTCTTAGCACCAATTTAGAAGAAACACACAGTGGGCAAGATACCAGCCAACCCAGAATCTGACCCCGAGCAGCCAGTGCCTTGCACCAGGGCACAGGTACCCAAATCCCTGTGCCTTCCCTGCACAGACACAAAGCTACGCCCGGGGAGGGATTTATTATTAACACAGAGGAGCCAAGGTCCTTCCAAGCTGGGTGGTTCTGTGACTCTGATACCTGCCTTCATACAGATCTGCATCCACACAAACACGGGGGTGTTCCCAGACTCGCTTGCCTGCACATCCCATTCCTTCGCGGAAGGCTGGGAGCGGCCCCACGGCCAAGTACCTCAGAAATAAAACCTTACCTCACCATTTTTAAGGAGGTTTTAAGAAATAAGCAGTGGTTTGCTAAAAAGTTAAAGAAAATAAACTCCTAGGACTATCTCACCTTGGGCAAGGTGGTTACCTCAGCTACTGAAGTTTGCCAGTCTGGTTGATGCTGGAAACAGTCAATAAAGACAGAAGGGCATAAATCCTCTCTCCAGATGCATAAAGATATGCACACTGAAGGCTGCTCTCCAGAAATCAAATACAATTCAGAGACAAAATCCAAAATTCCTTCAGGGTGTGCCACCCACAGAACCCCTCGCTAGAGGAAGCACAGGAGATAGTTTTTAACTCCAGACTTGAGGCAAACAATACACCATCTATAGCCCAGAGTATGAAATTGGCTTTGTTCTTTTCAAAGCTATTAACTCTCACGTTTCACTGTGTTTGTGAGGTGGGACTTGATCAGTCACAACTGGGAGGCGATTTTATACTCTTTCCAACCTGGGTTTGAGTAAGACTGTACTTGCAAGGACCACGTTATCAGGATGGAGCTCCTGGAAACCCTCCTCTGCTCGCTCAGCTGCGTGCCTGGGATACCCAAATGCCCTGAATTTAAACAACAATGCAGTCTTTCATTATTCACCTAGCCTTCCAGTAACATTTGTTAATCCAGGCAAATGGCAAGGAATCTGTTCAGTGCCAGTGCTCAATCTGCTCAGCGTGTGGACCGCTCGCTGAATCCCTGAAAGGTAGCGTCAAGAGGTTTCTGTCATGTCTGTCTTCGGGCACCAAACCCACCCTGGCACTCCTTCCTGCAATTACCTGGCTACCTGTATTTCAGGGAGTGAGGCAAGGCTTCCTGAAGAGTCCAAGAATTCAACAAAATCATAGGGTTTGATAGATGCTTGTTTGAATAATCTACTGCATGCTTTTAAATTTGAGACGTGAGCCAGTTGTAATTAAAGTTGAAGCAATAAACCACAGCCATTGATTGAGCTAAGTAATTAATTATTGATTGCAGTACTTTGCATACATATTGCAGAGGACAGTTCACCTGTGCAGGAGACTATATTTTACTCAGAAATACCCAAACACGACACCTCTCCTACACTCAACTACACAAAAATTGGCTCTAGGCTTTACAAGTTAATTTTCTTATTAACCTTCATGGAAACGTTGCTGTCTGAGCAAAAGCAAGCCCTTATTTTCATAAAGACATTGTTAACTATTCCCTACCCAAATTCATTTTGCAAATAAGGATCCACAGAGGCAAAAGAGAAAACCTTCCCCTGTAAGAGTCTGAAGGTGTTAGGGTGCTTCTCAATGAAGGCTGCTGTCCCTGGCACATACCAGTTCCTGACTGGTATGCTGCAGTAAGAAGCCCCACAGAACAGCACCAGTGGCAACATCCTTCCCCAGCTCTGGGGAAGGAGAAGGGAGAGGACTTTGAGGCATGAAAATGGGAACTGGAACATTAATTGGGCAGCCCATCTGCTCTGAACTGGAGATGTAGGACTAGTTAAGCAGCAGACACCGTGCTTTTGGTGTAGCTGTGCATCAGGTGGGATCATTTTTCCCCATTTACACTGAACTTATGGAGAGGTTTGCCCTTATAAAACACCAAAGCGAAAGACCTTCGTTGGTTTAAAACTAGAGTTTAAAATGAACAATGTGTGGGGACATTAAAAATAAGCTTAAATATAAGTGAAACCTGCAGATGGTTTGGCTTTAGATCGTGGATGTGTCCTCCAGCTCCTCTGACTAGTAAATTAGGAAGGAAAGTTACGCCTGGGTGTGCGCTCTGCGGAAAGGTCTGAGCTGGGCAGACGGGAAGGGGCAGGGGGCAGGCCAGCTAGTTCTGTGTGAGCCAGGATGGGGGGGATTGTACCTGAAGTCGCTGTAGGGATGGATGATCCAGAACCCGGCAGATTTAACCCTTTCCTGCTCCCTCTCCACGGCCTTCTGGCTGCCAAACATCCTCAAGGAGAATTTGTTGACCCCCGGCTGGAGCATGGCCCCGAACTGCCTCTGCATGAAACCGGCTTGTCCCAGCCTCTGCTCCTCATCTGGGGTGATCTGGTCGCACCCTCCACCTCCTTCCACTTTGATGGAGGTGGAGGAGCAAGCCCGGGCAGGCTGCTGCTGTGGTTCCGGGGGGGATGCCGGTGGTGGGGGCGCAGGCAGTCCCTGCTCCAGCTCCCCACTGCCAGGGGGGCTCCTGTCCTCACAGGGAGAGGCTGGCTCCCCTTCCCCACCGATCAGCCTCTTCTCCTCGGCTGCGTCGTGGAGGTGCCTGCTGGTCAGCGAGGACAGGCTCCCTTTGAAGCGTCGGCAGTCCCCGTTGGTGCTGGTCTTGGCGCCCTTGCTGCCTGCCTCCGTCTCCAGCAGGCCGGGGTCCCCCCCTCTGCCGGGGTCTCCCCCGAGTGCCCGGGTGCTCCCAGCAGAGGGCGAAGGCAGTGGCTTCAGCCTGATGCTTTTCCTCCGGGTGTCCTTGTCGCTGTCATCCTCCTCGTCCATGATCGACGCCTTGGGTCCTATCTGCTGGGGCAGGCTGTAGAGCCTCTTGCGCATAGAGGGGGGCAGCTTGTCCATGGCCGCTGCTGCTGCTGCTGGGTTAGAGGGAGAGACCCCCCGGCTGTGCGCAAGGAGGGGAACTGTCACTGCCCCCAGGCCCCGGCCCCTGCTCAAGGGGCTGAAAGGACCACCAGAGACTGGCGTGTCATCTCCTTACCAGACTGTGGCATCCACAGGCTCTGCATCAAAACATAGGCTCTGCATCCAGAAAGGAAGGAAAAAAAAAAAAAAAAAA